>CM064487.1:112183132-112553132 GCA_032716605.1 Paralithodes platypus
GCAGTAATGGAACAGTATATGTGGTGAATCTGGGCCCTATGCTTCACAATCATTTAGATTCACGTGATGTAAATGCCTCCCTATTTAACAGCCGGCAAGGGATAATGTAGAGAATTATGATAAATATATTATTATAGTCCCTGCTAATAATGCCTAATCATATTTAATTAATTCTAATCCATAAATATGTTCGTATTATTTAAAACATATGTGTACCTACAAAACACAAAATCTATTTTATTCTCATTCTATAACCAGCTTCTGAGGTTCAATAAACATGTTGTAGCTTGCTTTCCTTTTAATAGTTTTGTTTTGATACAACAAAGGCTAATGCTGGGGTCACACATTCACGTATATCGCTCCCGACAGCTCCCGTCAGGCGTGATCGCCAATTTTGTGTTCTGACGGGCGTAGTCCGGCCGTGTACGCCCGTATAGACCACGACTATTGGACTTCCCGACAGACGTACCGTGACGGGGCCAGTGTTACGTCAGACGTAATGTAGTCGTATGGAACTACGTACGTGCTTGCGACTTGCGTAAGCATGTCCCCGTTAGTCCGCCTGGGCTGCCCGATTTGCGGGAACACAGGCCACGCCCATGGCCACGCCCCCACAAGACCTGCGTAGCTGAGGCCGTACGTCTTGGGAGTTTGTAGGACTTACGTGGACCGTTTCCGGACAATCGTAGGCACACCCCGTCTGTCCAAACACAGACAAAGACAGTCTTTGTCAACCACGTAGGTCTGGGTTGGAATCTGGGAACTACAAAAGGGCAGGGCTGGCCACAACGTTCCCATTCCCACTCCTGACTCAGCACCATGAAGAACATCACGGAATACATCCTAGAGGAGTTCAAGATGGTGAACTCCCTAATCAAACCGGAGAACAGGCATAACACTCGGCTCATTCAATGGATCATTTCCTACATAGAAATGTTAGAACTGCTTGCAATAGCAAACTACATCCATGAAGATGAACAAGAGAAGAAGAAGGAAAGGAGCAAGAGGACAGTGTGGGTGTGGCCATATCTACAACGAAGGCCTGAACATGGCCATTATGAGAAGCTGATGCAAGAGTTGGCCACAGAATGTCCACAACTGTACAAAAACTTCACCCGGGTAGACAAACAACTATTTGATGAGATAGTGGAACATGTCACCCCCCTCATTCAGAGGAAACCTACGTTCTGGCGGAACCCCATTCCTCCTGGTCTGCGGGTGGCCATCACCCTACGTTTCCTCGCTACGCGTGATTCCTATAAGAGCCTGCAATACAACTTTCGTGTTGCCCACAACACCATCAGCCAAATTGTTCCAGACACCTGCCAGGCCATCATTTCTGTCTACGGAGATCAGGAGATCAAGACGCCACAATCGCCTGCTGAATGGAAGGAGGTTGCCAGCGGCTATGAGGAACGATGGAATCTGCCGCATTGTGTAGGAGCCATTGATGGCAAACACATATAGATCCGAAACCCAAACTTTGGTGGCACATATTACTTCAACTACAAGAAGTTTTTTTCCATTGTCCTGATGGCAATTGTTGACTCCAACTACAAGTTTATTTACGTCGACGTTGGTGCCATAGGGTCAGAGTCTGATGGTGGTGGCTTTGCACACACCAGTCTGTCTAAGTTGCTTGAGAAACAGAACGCAAATCTGCCACCCGCCGAGGTCATCTCTACCGATCCCACTAGGTGACTGCATTCCCTCTGCGCGCCTACATGATGAAGCCAGGCTGAGAGGGGTCAAAAAGGTGAGGTGGCAGATGTCGAGGTGGCAGGGGAAGCCTTCCTGGCCTTCTTCACGCCTTTCTTATGCATGGTACAGGGCAGGGCAGGGCAGGGTGCAGAGGGTGACAAGCAGGGCAGGGCAGGGTGCAGAGGGGGGCAAGCAGGGCAGGGCAGGGTGCAGAGAGTGGCAAGCAGGGCAGGGCAGGGTGCAGAGGGTGGCAAGCAGGTGGCAGGGTTGGCTTGTTGTTTGCTGCTCCGGTGTGGTTAGAGGTGTGACGGGAGTGTCCCCCGCTGGTCCTTATATACCCCCCGTACAACGTTGCCGCGTCTTCCCGCCAACACGCAGTGCGGCGGTGCTGCCAGATGCGCCCGGACTAACTTTAACTGTCCCGTTTGATGGGAATATTGTACGATTGGCGGGAGAAGCTTACGTTTGACCGGGCTAGCTGCTACGTCTTACGGGGCTGCTCCCGTAAGACGTAGCAGCTAGCCCGGTCAGACGTAGGATTTCCCGACTTTTGACATACGTGAGCGCGAGCCACGTATCCGATTCGAAATCCAAAACATACCGGGCGGTATTGGCCGCACCCACCACCTCTCCGATCAGCGTGGCTACTCCCGCCATGCGTACCAACCCCCACAACTAGACACAATTTCATTTACGTGTTGCGTACTAAGCCCTTACGTTTTACGTATTCGGTTGCCAACTACCAATAAACCTTCGTATGGGAGCATACGGGAACATATACGTGAATGTGTGACCCCAGCATTAGGCTTATTTACTAACACTTCGATGGAATAATTCGCAAAATAAGACAGCCCACTGGAATGAGAACTGTTAACCCCTTCCTTAACGAAGATGTATTTTGTGTTATTCCAGCTATGTTTAGACGATTATATGCAGCTTAGGAGGAAACCGTGGTAGAAAAAAAATTGATAATCGAAATTGTTTAAAGCCTTCTAATTGCTACAAGTCCTCCCCAAGCTGGATAGCATCGTCTAATAATATCCAGATTATAGTGACAGGAACAACTCGGTACTAAAGGGGTTAATGGATATTATTTTTAAAAGAACAATAAAAGACAGGAGGTACACAAAATGGCGCTTCGTGTTAAAAAGTAGTCATCACCTCCTCACAGACGTCCCCCTGGTGTTGTTGTTGCTGCCATCAGGGGGTTTATCAAGGAACGGGGGAAATATACGAGAGGGTTTTGCATACAGATGGTCGCTCTTTACCTGGTTCAGAGATTTATGCCCAGTCGGTGTTTGAAGGTCATTCGTGGTTTCCGTCTTTAGGGATCCCAATTTGGCTACCCTTGCGTATCAGTACATTAAGGGGAGGCAGACCGTATTTCTGGACCCCCTTCTCCCTAATGCTTAGCCCCACTAGTTTTGAAATTATAAGACGTTCGGCCCATTAGTTTGGCGATTTTAACACCTTTCGCCCCATTTCGTTGTCAATTTTAAGACCTTTCGTGCCATTTAGGTGTCGATTATTTCCTGGAGAGCGATAGCGAGCCTGCAATTTTAAGAGGCACCGGCCTTCGGCCAGGACATTTTTCTACCGAAAAATGTGCAAATTTATCTTGAAGGGGGTCTAGGGGGTATTTTTCTAAGCTCCATGGAGGTCTAGGGAGGAAACTAAAAAAATATATGAATACATGAATTAATAGACCAAATATATGAATACATGAATTAATAGACCAAACAAACGGTCTGCCTCCCCTTAATTATCTATTTGCATAGTGGCATCTAGAATCAACACGTTATTGCTCTGTCCAATTACTCTTCTTTCCTATTTCATCCCAGCCATCTTGTCTTGTCTTGAATCAATACGAATACAAAAGTGTTCATAATAAAGAAATTGGATAACATAAGCGAAAGTATAGGGTTTTAAGATAACACATCAATTCCAATTAAAACTGACGTGTTCATTTCAAGATGTAAAAAAAAAAAAAAAAAAAAAAAAATCAGGAAAAACATCATTAAAGGCGAAGAAAGGTCCCCGTCCCAATTAACGAAAGACCCGTCCCTTAAAACCTCCGCCCATGAACCTACAAACGCTGGCTCCTGAGGAGTTGTTCATGGTCTGTAAAACCCGTTTATGATCACTGTGTTAAGGGGGGTTACCTCGCTTGTTGTTCTCTTTCTCTCCCTCTTTCTTTGGCTTGTATCCATTCGGCCCGATTCAGCCAACTGTTTTAAGACATTTATCCCCATCCAGGTGTCGATTTCTTCCTGGTGAGCGATAGCGAGCCAGCATTGTATGGAGATATCCGGCTTTGCCGGAGAAATTTTTCTATCGAAAAATGTACAAATTTAGCCTGCTGTTAAAACAAAAAAATATATATACTGTATATGCTGGATCGCTACCGCTCGCCAGGAAAATATTGACACCTGGATGGGGGTAAACGTCTTAAAACAGTTGGCTGAATGGGGCCGAATGGATACAAGCCAGGGAAAGAGAGAAAAAGAGAAAGAGAACAAAAGTAGGTGACCCCCCTTAAGTATCCTCCATCCTACAATCTACTCTCGTGTTTTAGTTGGATGGTCGTAAGGGATGTCAACAGCTTCACTTGATTACCGTAAAGCCTCTTATCTAGTCTCTTATTCTTGAATTCATTAGCTACGATTAAATTAAACTGATTATTATTATTTGTTTTCGTCAATATTCCAACTACTCCCTCTCGGGCATAGGCTGAGAGCCTGCACATCCAACGGCTCAACACGGTGAAGCCCGTGAGGCCTTGTTCCAGTCTAGTGAGTGAGACACGTGAAGCATTAGAGTTGAACTCAAGGCTCGGAAGCTGCCTCACCTTTGTGCTTCACTGTCGTAGCCCCTAGACTCGGACCCTCACTCTCAGAACGCCACCTATTGAGCAATTAACTCGCTAGGCATTGCCCTCCTGTAGCATATTTTGAATAGGGGAATATTCATAGAGTGCCATTTAATCAGGGAACATTGAGGGTATTTTTTGGCGTTTCGGTGGGTTTTGTGGTAATGCACTGAAACTAGTTACAGCACAAATTCCATCCCAATAATATCTTCCCATTGATATATCGGGATTCGAACCCGGGACCATTGGATTACCAGGCCAGTGGCAAGACCACTCCACCACACCTCCCCCTAATGCTCATGGTTTACTTGGTTAATAATGCTATTGCATGATTATTATCTGTTTTATGTGCTTAACCCTTTGTGTACCAGCGACGTCTTTGTTATTTATATGCTAGCTACATTTAGACGATATAAGGAACTTTAGGAAGGATATCTGGTGGCTAAAAGGATACATTGATATAGTTTTTAGCCTTTTAATGGTTAGAGGTCTTCCCTAAACTTAATATAACCATCTAATAGTTGCCAGAAAATAATAAAAAATACGTTACCGGTACAGAATGGGTTAAGCTCTTTGTAAAATATTACTTTGACAATATACTTGCATAGGGTCTCAAACACATGTTGACTATTTGTTCAGCTTAGTAATGGTGATCAAGTAAACACGGACAATTGTTGATAAAATTGCTTAGTAAAGGAACACATTGTATGAATAGTAACTTGTTTAATGCAACGGCTATTCACATTCTTTTGTTTACAGTCAATCAATATTAAAGTTTGATATGCTCATACAAAACACTTAGGTATATAAGCAATATTCCATTCAGACATTACACCAGTAATTCATTCGTAGACTTGATTACTGTCTTGGTTCAGTTATGACTGACAAGGACATATGTTGGGTGAGACGAACATGTGAAATGCAGATGTTAAGTTACAGAGTTTGGGATTGCAAATGTTCAGAATCAATATATGACATCGGTGGAGACAGTATATACTTACGAGTAGCCATTGGCATTAATTTGCAACATTCTCACGAGTTTTAAGTATAATACATATTACTATACAGTATATTGTAATTCATTATTATGTATACAAAACGTATGTTGGTAGAGATGATCGTATATACTAGGAGTTTAAATTACAGGATTTATATTTGCCTTCTCTGTTACATTCAGTTTGGTTATTGAACATGCTGGTTCTATCCACCAACGTAGTGGTTCTTGCTACCAGGATAAGTTAATCTATCGAAGATATTCAATAAGCCAACAAATATATGAAGCTTAATCTTAATCTGAAAGATTTTTACCATTAAATACATTATTCTATTGTCTAAAAGAGTGGCAGGAGTGCTAAATTTTAAACCATCAATCATGTGCCTCGAACACAATATCTGCATCTGTGAACGCGCCTTTTGACATGGATTTCGTCTTTGAGTTTAATGGATTTTGTTTTCCTGTTATCTGTATTTCCTTATAATATACTGTATATATATATATATTCGGTATGTGTAGATATTTTTTTGAGTTACGTGTGTGTATGTGTGTGTGTGTATGTGTGTGTGTGTGTGTGTGTGTGTGTGTGTGTGTGTGTGTGTGTGTGTGTGTGTGTGTGTGTGTGAGTGTGCGTGTGTGTATGTGTGTGTGTATGCTGTTTGATCTCTCTATCAAGGCTCCAGCACCGTCGGTCTCAACATATCCCTTCCGATACTCTCCAATATCCGTCTAGTATAATCTCCCTCTGACATATATACAATCTCCAGCAAACCCCCCCCCCCCCTCTCTCTCTCTCTCTCTATCTATCTATATATATCTCTCTCTCTCTCTCTCTCTCTCTCTCTCGCTCTCTCTATCTATCTATCTATCTATCTATATATCTCTCTCTATCCATCATGCATACTTTCATTCTCTCTCTCTCTCTCCCATTCTATCTATCTATCTATCTTTCTATCCATCATGCGTACTTTCATTCTCTCTCTCTCTCTCTCTCTCTCTCTTTTCCGTGTTATATTATATCATGTTTATTTATATGTTGTTGCTTCGAGGTATCCACGAAACCTTGCGAGATAGTGAAAAATACGAATAATACAAGAGTAGCATCAATATTCACGATTGTAGATAGACGTCAGTGTGTGAGATATATAAATAACTCCTTGATAGTCTCATATACAGTATGTTAAAGCATAATAATGTTTTTCTTACAGAGATTTCTCCTAGCACTAAATAATTGTCCTCACTGCATCTTCTCAGCCTAATTTATCTCAAGACCAAAGTAATTCTAATATATTCCCAGCCACTTGTTATGATGTATTTTGAAGTCAGCCCATTTATTCACTCGATCATTTCTCCACATTACTCTTAACCCCTTCAGCACGATGGCGTAATTTTCGTCACACTTTGGGTACTATTAGACGATTTTCTTTAGCTTATAATCTACCTCTATGACTCAGAGGGGCAAATGCAATCTCAATACACCCTATGAATTACATAGGTTCTTCTTAAGATATAAAAAATCGTCCAATTTTAGCCAGAATCAAAGGTAAAAAGATGTCATTGTGCTGAAGGGGTTAATATAATTTTTCTTCGGCTCTTTTTCTCTCTGGCGGATCAATACTCTCGGGAACTTTTCTCTTACTTCTAGTCAACTGTTCACCCCTCCACTTTCGGCTCTATTTTTCATCAATCGGCTTATTATGCATGCAGCCTTTTCACCATATTAGCAATTATTCCAACAATTGCATCACCTTTCCAAACTACCACCTAAATTGTGCTGCTCCCTTAATCCTCTCTCATTCAGTATCGTACAATCGCCTGTACTATTAAATGGTACACTGCATTATTATACAAACTATGACAGTGAACTTAAAATTAGGGAGAACACTGATTGGAGGTATGTGGCTTAAAGGAGTGTTTCAAAATGTTACGTCAGCGTGTCAGATTTTTTTTTTTTTTTACAACCTATATATCACTGCAGGCGATTGTCGTGCACTTCAGTTAGTGAAGAACAAAAGTTTGATTTGGGCGCCAGTTATCTCTTTATTTGGGCAACAAAATAAGCTCCATTTTGACGTAATCAACACTTCACTTGTGCTAAAAACATACTGGCTCCCTGTCAGACTTAAATACTTTTAATCACGTTAGCCATGACAAGCCAATTGACGAAACTCAAACTATGTTTCACCACAGGAGGTGTAGCAGAGTGGTCTTGCCATGTGGACTGGTATTCCAATGGACCCGGGTTCGAATCCCAATATGTCAATGGGAAGATATTACTGGGATGGAATTTGTGTTGTACCTAGTTTCAGTGCATTACCACAGTACACCGAAATGCCAAAACAAAATACGCTCATTGTTCTCTGATTAAATAGCACTGTATGAATATTCCCACATTCAAAATATGCTACAGGGGGGCAATGCCTAGTGAGTTAATTGCTCAATAGGTAGCGTTCTGAGAGTGAGGGTCCGAGCCTGGGGAGTGAGACTGTGAGGCGCAGAGGCGAAGCAGCTTCAGAGATGGAGTTGGGTTCGAGCCGTGAATCGGTGCTTCGCATGTCTCACTCCCTAGACTGGAACAAGACCTCACGGGCCTCACCGTGTTCAGCGGTAGAGTGTAAAGGCTATCAGCCTATCCCCGAGAGGGAGTAGTTGGAATATAGAAAAAAAAAAAAAAAAAAAAATACACATAAGGAGTATTTAATAAACGCAGTAAGGTCATTAAAGTTAGGTTAGGTTAGGTTAGATTAGTAGAAGTGCCGTTCTTGCCTTATTCTGATTTCGCCCAAATTATAGTTACCTTTTCTTTTAATTGCCGATTTGTTTTCGCCCAAATGACATGTTAATCTGGCGCCCAAATGATAGAGTAACAAATCGAGTATTTCACTCAAATTAAATGATGCCATTAAATCCCAGAATAATCAACATATAGAATTTCTGTCCTGTCCTCCCTTAGCAAGTTGATGGATTAATGATTATTATCTATGTGGGGATTGATTATATTCCTATATATTTAGTACTTGGTCTTACATGAATTAACACATTACAGTGTCGCTAACATACACTAGTTTCTCGTGGAGATTATTCGGAGTTTCATAGGCTAGTCTCCATTGCTGCAGGTATCCTTAGTGTTTATTATCTATTATATATCAGAGTATTATTATAGCAATATTATAGATGTATTAATGCAGTATGGCTAGGATGGCTATAGATAAGTAGGAGATTAGAGAGTTTTGGATAGAGGAAGAATAAGTTGAGAAGTGGGTAGTATTATTGTGATATTACTATGTTATTGCTGAAGCGGCCGAGTGCAACAGTTGCAAGTCTCCACCACCACCACCTCCGCTAGAACTCCTGCTGGTTAAGGGGACAGTGGCTGTTTTTTGGTTATTTATTAATTTATTGATATATTTTATAGGTTTTCTCGCTAGACCTCCCTCAAACTTAGAAAACAAAATATAGTCCCCCCACTCAAGTTAAAATTTGTACATTTTTCGGTAGAAACATTTCCCGGTCGATGGCCGGTTCCTCTTATAATTACAGGCTCGCTATCGCTCGCCAGGAAAAAATGGACACCTAAGTGGCAGGATAGGTCTTAAAATTTACAAAGAAATGGAGCTAAAGTTGTTAAAACTGTCAAACTAATGGACCGAACATCATACAATTCCAAAACTAATATGCTAAACGGAGGGAGAAGGAGGTCCATATAAAGCTAGTAGTACCCCTTTAAAGCTGATGAGGCGGCTCTGAGAGAATATAATGACGCTCACCAGGCCTACTGCTACCTCCACCACTCACGTCTATATCGGGGAGAGAGAGAGAGAGAGAGAGAGAGAGAGAGAGAGAGATTAGTGAGAGAGAGAGAGAGAGAGAGAGAGAGAGAGAGAGAGAGAAGAGAGAGAGAGAGAGAGGAGAGAGGAGAGAGAGACAGAGAGAGAGAGAGAGAGAGAGAGAGAGAGAGAGAGAGACATAGAGAGAGAGAGAGAGAAAGAGAGAGAGATGAGAGAGAGAGAGAAGAGGAGAGAGAGAGAGAGAGAGAGAGAGAGAGAGAGAGAGAGATTAGAAGTGACGGATAAAGCTGATGAGGCGGCTCTAAGGGAACATAATGACGCTCACCAGGCCTACTGCTACCTCCACCACTACCGTCTATATCGGTGTGAGAGAGAGAGAGAGAGAGAGAGAGAGAGAGAGAGAGAGAGAGAGAGAGAGAGAGAGAGAGAGAGAGAGATTAGAAGTGACGGATAAAGCTGATGAGGCGGCTCTAAGGGAACATAATGACGCTCACCAGGCCTACTGCTACCTCCACCACTACCGTCTATATCGGTGTGAGAGAGAGAGAGAGAGAGAGAGAGAGAGAGAGAGAGAGAGAGAGAGAGAGAGAGAGAGAGAGAGAGAGAGAGAGACAGAGACAGAGACAGAGACAGAGAGACAGAGAGAGAGAGAGAGAGAGAGAGAGAGAGAGAGAGAGGTGGGGGGTGAGAGAAATTAGACGAGACGGATATAGTTGTCGATAGAGAAACGGTAAGATGGAAATAGGATAGTGAATTTAACCCATTCAGACAATTTTATTTCGCTTAAGAAGAACGTCTACCAATTAAAAGGTTTCGAACTATCTCAAATAACCCTTTTAGCGACTACATCACCTTCCTGAGCTTCATCAAATCGTCCAAATGCAGCTGAAATATAAACGAAAATACGATACTGGTACAGAAGGAATGAAAGGGATCGTTATCCTACAAAAAGATAGATGAAAGGGTGCATTTAGGGGAGATGGACCGTTTTTCTGGTCTCCCTTCTTTCTCTTGTGTAGCCCCATTAGTTTTCAGATTATATGACGTTCGGTCCATTAGTATGTCGATTTTATGACCTTGCGCCCCATTTCTTTGTTTAAAATTAAGATTTTTCGTGTTATTTAGGTGTCGATATTATCCTGGGGAGCGATAGCGAACCTGTTATTTAAGGCGAACCGACCTTCGGCCGCGAAATTTTTCTATCGAAAAGTGTTTACATTTATCTTGAAGGAGCATATACATACATACATACATATAGGGACATGTATACCATATGTTCGTTATAGGTAGTCCAGAAATCCTGACTCTTCCGTAACTCATAAGAGACAGTAAATGGGCTAGTTTTAGAGGTTAGCAGTTTAGATTACTGACTATGGGTAAGGAAGACATGGAAGAGCGCGTGATAAAAGTCCAGTCACGTGCCGTAATAAGTGTACACCCATTGTAAAGGTATATTTTGAATTAAAGGGAGTATTTTGTCTCTACCTACACCTCCCTCATGTTTAGCCCCATTAGTTTTGAGATTTTATGACATTCACCCATTAGTTTGGCGACTTTCGAACCTTTCGCTCTTTTTCTTTGTCAATGTTATGACCTTTCGTGCCATTAATTAGGTGTCAATTTCTAGTGGGGAACGATAGCGAGCCTGCATTTTCTTTCTATGCGTATGAAGAAGACAAAGGCAAAACTGCATCTAACAAGTGTTCCCCCGAAGGTTGAACGAGTAGTAGAAGAGCCAAAATCAAGGTGCATTAGAGGTAATTTAGGTGTGTGGGAAAGAAGTGTGGTGTGCTTGTAAAGTGTAGTGAAATTAACAGGAGGAGAAGGTGTTTGTGAGAGTTAGCTGGAATACTCTTTGTGTAGGTGAGGCATAAAATATATAGTGGGGAAAGCCGGGGAAAGCCAGGCAAATGAAACAGGAGTTCCAGCAACTCCCTTAGGAGGAATCGGCCTTTGGTCAGGATAAATTTACATAAAAACTGTACAAATTTATCTCGAAAGTAGGTCTTGGGGGTACCTTCTGTAAGCTTGATGGAGGCACCAGATGCCTGGAGTCTCGCCGAGGGGTATCCCCTGGAGTGGAGTCGGAGGGAGAGTGCGGCTACACGCTGCCACGGCGTATGCCCACATTGATTAATTGACTGAGGTCTAGGGAACAATATAGAAACAACCGTTTTATCTCTATCTAACCTAATCTATCTATCTATCTATCTACCTACTTATCTAATCTAATACAAACAAATACTCCCCTTCGAGATACTGTTGTAATTTTTTATGGAAAATGCCACGACTTTAAAAGGCCGATTACTCATAAATAGAAAATAAAAATAAGTGCATTTGTATAAACTCAGTCAGACTCCAACAACTTTCAATTGGGTGACCTCTCTATATTATTGGGTGACCTCTCTATATTTTCTTTTATTGAAAACAACTGTAATAGTTTTAGTATTTGGCATATTGGTTGACTTCTCAGTGATGGTATATCAATATACGCTGCACGAACTCGAATTTTTCAGTGGAGAGAGAGAGAGAGAGAGAGAGAGAGAGAGAGAGAGAGAGAGAGAGAGAGAGAGAGAGAGAGAGAGAGAGAGAGAGAGAGAGAGAGAGAGAGAGAGAGAGAGAGAGAGAGAGAGAGTCCATACATGGGAGAAATTATAGGTATTCTAGCAAACTAACTTAATTTACAAAATATACACCTCTCTCACTCATGGCGAACTCGCATTAAGGGGAGATGGGCCGTTTTTCTAGATTAACTTCTTCCTCATGTTTAGCCCCATTAGTTTTCAGACTTAAAGATGTTTGCCCCATTAGTGTGTCGATTTTTAAACCATTTGCCTCATTTCTTTGTCAATATTAAGACCTTTCGTGTCATTAAGGTGTAAATTTTTGTCCTGGTGAACCTGTAATTTGGAAAAACCGGCCTTTGGCCGGGCCATTTTTCTACCGAAAAATGTACAAAATAATCTAGAAGGGGGATCTGATGGATGTTTGTTTAAGATTGATGAAGGTCTAGGGAGGAAACTAAAAACATAGTAAAAAGATACATAATCTTTATTTTATTAATTTCACCACAACACCAAACACCCCCAATGAAATTAATTAAAGCATATATGATCCACCGGGATTCGAACCTGGGTTATCACACACAGATTTTTGCCACCTTAACCATTACACCACCAGGACGGTTAAAGGTTTATGCACACGCCTACGACTTATTATCCATTCTCGAATACTGGATATTAATCTAATCATGTTCATATTCCCAACCGCGCTATGGTAGCCTACTGTTTAAGTGAGAGGAAAGCATATTCATGGGGCACAGATCATATAGACCGACCTCTCGACGAAATATCCTTGAACCTACTAATAATCTTTATAAGCCCATCAATCCTTTTAACACAGCTGGTGTTATGCGCGTAATAGCACAACGAATTTGATTTCTCAGATGTGTGGATACTTTTGACCCACCCTGTACATAAAACAGACATATACAGCGGTACTCAATATGTGGCATCATATATAGATCAGTATTATGCCACATCTATGCCTTCCCGTATCTCCATCCCTCAAAGTTTATCGCAATGATTCACCCCGACCATTACTTTGCCTCCCTATACATCTATACAGGGGAACTGGGGATGCCTTACAACCGTCGTACAGATATAGCCATGTTGCTCCCCATGATTATGTGACATTTGATTTATTATGCATTTCAAGTGGTGTGATAATATTCTAATTCCTCTTAATCAATTATTACGTCGTGATTTACGATTGATGGCTTAGGAAACTCAATGCAAACACTTGAGAACTAATAATGCCCAATGCGAGGTATGCATCATGGCGTCTGATAAAACTAAGATGGCAGATCTATGGCTCTATGTTCCCTAAGCTCTCAGTGTCGTCACGTAGGCCTACCTCAGCGAATTTTGTGTAGCTTTAGTCATATTGCAACCTGTCTCTTTATTTGACACCAGCCTCTGAAGCAACCATTTATATGATCCAGCCCTCTTAATGTTCTATCATTTTCTTTTGTTTGTCAAATAATTCCAATTTTCCCTGTGCTAGATAACTGCCCTCTCCTTGATGCGGTGCCAGGGTCTCATCCCACGTGAACCCCGCGGGGAAAAGTAGCCCTTACGTATCCTTGATCAGAGAGTCACATTTGGGTGGCCATGGGGATACTCGGATAAGGCTCGTGTGATGAGGCATGGACACTTATCAGCATCTTCCCATTCTTCAATCGGAATATGTACAAGGGGAAGGAGGGCCGGCCTGGATCTGAGGGGTGAGATAAGGACCCCTCGCGGCCACTGAGGGGTTCCAACCCCTTTTGTTGTGTTGTCTGAGGGGGACGAGGGTTGGATGCTCCTCCATTGGCGCCAAGACAATGACAAACAACGCCTCCCCTTGGGTCGATCATTGTTGCTTGCACCTCGCTACTGTTGGGCGTACAGTAGCTCCAGACAAGACATTGTTCCATTCAAGAATGACGCGCGAGTGACGAAAAGCAGGAGCAGTGAGACTGCTTTTTTCATCAAATCTGGATATTATACGATCCTTTATCAACTAGAGCTGCTTTAAAGGGGCGTTTTGCTTAATACTGAATCATCTGTTTGACTTCTTAGTAAAAATACTCAAGTATGATGATCAGAAATGAACATTACTTTAAGGTAGTTAATAGATAGAATAAATGGTTTATAATGAAATATCTATATAGCTAATTCAACATGAGCCTTATTACAGAGAAACAATATTGACTAGCAGGCTAATATATATTGTACATAATTATGTAGTGTAATGGAATGTCATAAAGTCCCTGAATGATCAACTTTTCTGTTGTTCTTCATATTGAAGATAATCAAAGGTGGCTACACTTCATTTGAATGCGTTCGCATTTCTTTTTGGGTGTAAACAATTATTTCATTTGGGCGTCTAAATTTTTTACATTTTGATGCACCATTGAATTAACTTGAACAAAAATAACAGTTACAGTGTATAATTTTTGTGTTCACTTAAATTTCTGAAAGACTCCAACGCACTTTTTACTGACTCAAAGGCAGTATTGCGAATTCCCATTTACGCTCTGTACAAAACGAGATAATTTGTTGGGTCCTTTGAGTTAAGATGGTGGTCGCTGAAATCCATAAAATCTTGTCTGATTATATTTGAAGATGCAACACATATGTACACGTTTGTGGACCTTTCCACTTGCGTTCTCAGTTGTCAGGATTTCAGTTTTAGCCATCACTTGGTTAGTTATGTTCATACTTGTCCATTTTTTTAATTTTCTTACTCGAGCTTGAAAAATGCTTTTGGTAGTTGTATAGTTGCTCACATGAATTTGAGCCCATTTCATGATTTTTATTACCGGTACGGATGTAAACATACTCTAGTGTCATTGACAAACTGCACTTCTAATTCTTAATATATGCTCTCTCATAGATAGGCATAACACTATTTTGAGGTGGCGTTGCGTCTGCTACATCATACAAGCGCGATTTCAATGCATATAGATTTGACCCATTAAAATGTTCTCGTCAATTGAACACAACAAAACACATACCAAACTCTTGAGAACCCCACGGTCGGCTGTCGATAATATTTAAAATTGTTGCCGTATTGTTGGAAGTGCTAGCGTGAAAATGAACAATCCTAAAATATCGCGTCACAAGTCTCACCAACAAATTTTGTCACCTGTTTTTAGTTTTTTTCTTCTCCACATTATCAATGTTTTTCACATGCGTTTATATTCTTCAAAATAGGTTAATATTTCAAATTGATAAGAACAGTAGTTTTTGTTCCTCTTATATTATGCATCCTATGCTTGTATTATGCTGGGTAACTTCTTAAGCAATTACCGTAACATTTCAATTAACAAGTTTGAATCGTAAATATTTTACGCATAGTATTATATGTTCTCAAAATTCATCGATGCAGTCATAATATTTAATAACCATATCACCTTGGTTATAGACTAGGGTAAACTACAAGGTAGCGCCAGCGAACTTGACAATAATGTTTACCCCTTAACTTCTTATAACTCGAAATTAATTAAAGTAATCGGGCTGACGTTTGTATAATTTGGGAAGAGTCCACCAAGAAATAGGTGTGGATATTTACAGCCAGATTTTACTAGGCCCTTTTGAATTACAGAGAGGTCAGGGATCAAGGTTATTGTCAAGTTCGTTGGCGCTACCTTTAACACAGTTCGTTGGCGCTACCTTTAACACAGTTTAGCAACTTACTTAAATGTTGTTAACACAATATCAGTGGAGTTGCAACTAAGCACACAACTTAACCCCTTCTGTACCGGCGACGTCGTTTTCATTTTCTTGTAGCTAAATTTAGACGATTTTGTGCAGTTTACGAAGGATCTGTGGTACTAAAAAGGCTTAAGCGAAATAGTTCGAAGCCTGTTAATTGCTGGAGGCCCTTTCTCAATAAAATCGTCTAACAGTTGCCAGAATAAAATGAAAAGAACGTCACCGGTACTGAATGGGTTAAATGCCAAGGCCCGGCAAAGGTATCGTGTACTATAGACCATTAATTATAGGTAGGCCAGAAATCTTGACCCTTAAACTGTGTAACTAAAAAAGAGCTAGAACAAAGAAGGCTGTACATTTCCACATCTATTCCCTGGCTGACTCTTCCCAAATGGTAGAAATATTACTCGATTACTGAAGACCTTTTGGAGTTATGAGAGATGGGAATCGAGAGTTCTGGCCTATTAATAATGAACAGGGTATAGGAATATAGAAAGCGTCAGCCGAGAGGATGTCAGACAATCAGAGTGTGACGTCGAATTAGGTTTGTTTATAAGAAAGGGGGGTAGGGGGGTTATTTTGTTATCATGTATACAGTATATGTATATATATATATTGCTTGTATTCGTGTATGTACAGTATATATGTTAGTTTACTCCCTAGACTTCTATCAGGCTTAACAAAGCACCCCGAAGACCCAATCTTCGATATAAATGTGTACATTTTTCGGTAGAAGAATGTACCGGCTGAAGGTCGGTTCCTACTAAATTACAGGATCGCTATCGCTCGCCAGGATAAAATCGACACCTAGGTGGAACGAAAGGTCTTAATTTTGACAAAGAATGGGGTGAAAGGTCATACAATCGTCAAACTAACGGGCCAAACGTCTTAAAATCTCAAAACTAGTTGGTCAACACATGAGGAAGAAGGGGATCCAGACAAACAAATACCTCTCACTCTTAATTCAATGATGGGGGCAGTGTCGATTTCCTGCCATGCACTTGGAAGATAAATTAATAAAGCTATCTGAGCAATAGCAGTATTTAAGATTCGTATATTTTACGCAGTTGAATACGTTCACTATGCTTAGAGGAAACACAAAGACATTTTCTATAATCTTGAAAATACTTCAGCTGTCTAATTAAGTTTAAATTATGTATATTAATGTGCAAAAATCACAGCAAATGTCAATGGTTGTAATATTACATAATTTCAAACGCAAAATGCAGCAACATTGCAAAAGTAATACAGCACAAAACAGTTCCCACATAACAGACAATATCGTCACTAAACTGATAAAACATTAGTGAGCTAACCAAGCCTCCCCTCTTCCTATAATCCCAAGAAGCCTTAAGACTCAAGAGGGAAGAACCATTTGAGGAGACGCATCGACCCTTCTCCCGGAGCCTTCTATAGGTTGTTAACAAGCATCTCGTTATTTACAAGAGACGTATTGTACTTCTCACGTTGGGTTATATCTGCATTCTACTGCTAAATTTATACTTCTTGTGATACTATTAGTCATTAAATATTGCACGCTTGGGAAGCCCTTATTCCGTTCAATACGATGGCGTTGTTTTGATTTAAATTTTGCTAAATAATAGGTGGATACAAATATTAAGCATATAATAGGCCTCTAGAAATTGAAGAGGTAATGTTTTTTATTGACAATCTGATTCCAACATGTCTTTCGTAATCTGGGTTGATTAGGTTAATGTTCGACATAATTAAATGTATATGTAATAATGGGGTTAAATTCATTCACTGCTTGAAGCAATTGACAATCCACACAGTTGAATTATAGGTAAACAACATGTCGGAAGCCGCAAAAGACATCGACCTTGAACGCCCGTTGCGCCAATTCTTCCTTCTCTTCTCTCCCTCTCCCCCATTCTCCTTTCTTCCTTCCTTCCTCTCCCCCTTGACGCTCATTGAGGTAATTGTGTTATCATTTTGGTAGTCCCCCTGTGTGGCCGGTGATCGTTGGCTCTGATACAATTGTCCACTTCGAGTCCGCTATCGTAATGACTATCTGAAGAAGCCATACAGGTCCGGCCGTTCTGAACTGTTCTGGGGGCGAAGGTGCTGGTGGGGGAGGAGGTCGTGGTAGGGGTGGAGGAAAGGGGGGAAGGTTGGTGATGGGGGAGAAGGTTCTGGTGGGGAAGTTGATGATGGGGTGAAGGTGAGGGAGATGGTGCTGGTGGGGGTGGAGGAAAGGGTGGGGGGGGGGGGGGAGGAAAGGTGGGGGAGGTTGGTGGTTTGATGTGGGTGTGGGTGGTGGAGTTTGGTGGGGATGGTCGTTGATGCTGGTGATAGTGTGGTTGACGACGTGATGGTTGTGTAGTTAGTGAGAGGGGAATGGGGGTGTAAGTGGTGGAGGTGCTGTGGTGTTGGCCGTTTTTTGCTGTTGGTGGTGATGGTGTGGATGAAGACGTGATGGTTGTGCAGTTATTGGGGAAAGAGAGACATGACTATTCGAAATGCTGTGGTGAGGGTTGTTGTTTTGTGGTTAAGGTTGTGCTGGTGATGGGGTTGTTTTGTGGCGGTGATGGTTTGGAGTATCGTAGACAATTAAGGAGGAGTTTTGTTGTGTTACTATTGGAGGTGGTAAGGATGGCTGGCATGGTGGTGTGGAGAAGATAGGTGGTGACGGGGATTAGTGCATTTTGTGTAGCAGTGGTATAGAATGGGGGTAGTGTATTAGGTTTGCTGGTGGGTGTATTTTGGGCAGTGGTACAATATGGTGGTAGTGTATTAGATTTGCTGTTGGTGATGGTGGTGACTTGGTGATATGGTTATGTGACTATTGCTATATATGGTGGCTAGAGTAATGTCGATCACTGAAGGATATAAATAAATACGAATAGGGGAGAGAGAGAGAGAGAGAGAGAGAGAGAGAGAGAGAGAGAGAGAGAGAGAGAGAGAGAGAGAGAGAGAGAGAGAGAGAGAGAGAGAGAGAGAGAGGAGACTATAACATAATGCTGAATCAATATAGCTTGCCAAAACAAGAAAATACAGTATATACCGCACAGTATTAGCGAATAAAACATAAGCATTACCAACACGTGGATCATAATGCAATGAATTAGGATTACAGATGACAAAACACACAACACGCTAAACACAACGAAGCCTGATCACACTGGAGTATTGTATTACGTTATAGAGGCACTGAAAGGAGGATATATGATTGGATAAGAATGAAGCCCATAAAGATGAGAGGATAATTGAGATGAGGAGAGATTGATGAATGGCCAGAGATAAAGCCATGCATTGTATAGAGAGAGAGAGAGAGAGAGAGAGAGAGAGAGAGAGAGAGAGAGAGAGAGAGAGAGAGAGAGAGAGAGAGAGAGAGAGAGAAACAGGGACACAGATTAGAAGGGAGAGATAAGGGAAGGACATGTGATGTGTTTTCTTATGTTGTGGTAGGAGTAATGTCGACTCCTGTTTATTACTGTCGGGTGGATCATATGCTTTCATACATTTCATCGGGAGGTGTTTGGTGTTGGGAATGAAATTAATAACAAAAAAATAGATTATTACTACAGTCGGTTTTTTTCAGCTGACGGTAAATTTAATCCTTTTCCAAATGATTTATAGATATTGGATGGACAAATAAGACACCGTTATTTCTCAAAATGTGCATGGCATACCATGATAAATGACCAAATTAAATTGGAGTCCTCTTCAACATTTCACCAATATACATTTAACATTAACTCATGCATTAGTGCGAATCACCAAAAAATTCAGTTATATATTATCTCTCTTCTCTCTCTCTCTCTCTCTCTGGGATCGGTCGTGGGCCAGTTGTGTTTTTTAGCTATATAAATGGCATTGGTGTAGGCCTAAATAGCACTATCTCAAAGATTGCCGATGACACGGTATTGACCGGAGAAGACAGAGATAAGCTGTAATCGGATATAAATATAATAGTTGTGAGATCAGAAAAATGGCAGATGCCATTTATTGTTGACAAATATCAGGTCTTACAAATAGGTCTATCTATCTATGTATATGCTCAGGCCCAATCCCCACTTTTCCTATTTTGTTATTTTATTTTCCTCTATTTTATTATTTGTTTTTCCTTGTATTTTCTTGGGGTAATATATACTTAATATATGAACACAAGGTGAGAGGCCAACCGATAAAAACTAGTGCAATAATTAAAGACCTTGGAGTTCTGATATCTGGAAGCTTAAAAGACCTCGGATCAATGTGCAACAGCTATGAACAAGCCCAATAGAGCTATGGGATCGATTTATAAAAATATTTACTTATATGTATAGGACAATATTATTTACTTATATGTATAGGACAATATTATTTACTTATATGTATAGGACAATATTATTTGAATACCGCTATTTAAAAGCATAATCAGGGGCCGTTTTCAATATGGCGTGCATTATTGGTCTCTTTTTCTGAACAAGGACATTGAGAAACTTGAGTCGGTGCAGCGTAATTGAGAAGTAACTCAAATCCAGACCAGATGGCTGGAGTAAAGAAGGAAAGAAGAGCAATTGGACAGAGAAAGAACAAGCGAAGAAGTGAAAAGTACAGTAGAAGACTGAAAGTTCTCGGGCTCAATTGTTCAACTCATGAAAGATTAAAAGATTATATTCGTGTTTACTGAAGAAAAGCAGTTTGCAAGGGTTATTACTTTGGCAAGATTGATGTGGATTCACTGTTCATAAATAATAGTTCATTAACTCGCTGACATGAACATGAAATTAAAAACCAGGAGGGTGATCTCGATATCACAAAACAGTTCTTCGCCTACATTGTGGTTAATAAGTGGAATAGATTGTCACATAAATTAGTACAATGCAATACAATTGACACATTCAAAAGGAGGCTATATATGTATGTTGAGGAAGTTGGAGTAATATAGGCTAAAATATATATACTGTATGTCTATTCATTTTTAAGTTTAGTGTACAATTTCGCTCATTACTATGAATTTTCCAGAAAATATTTTTTCATTCTGCTGTTGGCCTTGTTTCCCCAACTAAATGTCATGCCGACCTAAGGTCGGAGGGGGGATGGGGAGAGAGCCTTCTGCTTTACTCTCCTTATCAACTACCTTGTAGCAAATTCTATGTTAGAATTAAGTCCGGACTGCCTAGTAGGGACGACAAGGTCTGTGCACTCCGTGTATCTATGTAACTTTGTAACTCGTAACTTTGTAACTCTCTGTAACTTTGTAACTCTATGTAACTGTCTCCTTTTCACTGGGAACAAGTTCCAACTCACAATCCCTTCCTTCTCTCTCTCTCCCTCGGCCACCACAGAGTTTATTATTTTTGCAGGCGATTACCCCCGAACTGAGAGCAAATCATGTACACGTGTCTGGGGCCCCTTCAGCTTGTTGTGGTCGGGCGGGGGCTCGTTATGCTCGGAGCTTGGGAGGTTTAAGTGGCTTTGGTTTGGATTGACGCCATATTGTCTACTTTGAGCTGAGTTTTATCTAGTTCCTAGAAAATTCATCCTGTCTTTACTCTTATATGGCATAATTCATGGAGTATGCAAGGTTGCATGATTGGGAAAGGCTATATTTACTGATTTGACTGAAATGATGGCTTAAATCAAAGTTATATAATTATATTTGAGAGACCCGAAGAAGGCTGTCCCTGGGAAGCAAAATACACAAGAATTTTTAGGGTAGGATTTGGATAAGGTCATAGCTTAGCATAACGATTGCAGTTGATACCTGGTAATCATCCATTATTTTACAACTGTCTTAGAGTACCAAAGCATGCAACATGGCGCCTACCGTTAACAAGTTGGGAATCCCTTCTTGCTATGAACGGTGTCGAGGTCACAGGGTAGTTAGTCAACGGGAAGGAATGGGGGCCCGGGAATACAGTGGAGGGCTGATGATGTAAACCCTTTGACACACAGATAACCTTCACAAGCAGAATAAAGTCCTCTAGTTTTAACTCTATGGGAACAAATAATGATAAAGGTTTAAATGTGGAACACCATTAAAGAGAAAATACGTTACAAGTAAACATTAACATGAAGTAAAGTAACATAACACATTAAGTGAACATATAATACACTTGATTAACGTTAAAGTGAAATACAAATACGGAAAACTTGAAGAAAACAATATTATATGAGGTACACTATTAATTTCTCCTTCTCAAGCGTTCATCCGAAGCTGAAGTAAATAATGGGTTTATTCAAACTTAATTTCAATATGCATATCACCATATTATTTAATTTACCTCCAATTCATCATCGATCTAAACGGGTTAACGTTTGCTTCCTAATTAACTTTGGTCTGAAACACCCTTTCTAATATGAGCGCTAGTTTTTGTTTATATAAGGAAAATGTGTATTACATTTTAATAAACTCTAACATATTTATGATATAAGAGCTTACAATAGGAGATAGTGAAAAACAAATGTAAGTGTATATAATTATATTCATATTACTAAGAAAACCTACTAAAACACACACTGCCAATTAATAGGTTTTCATGCTATCATGTGTACTGTTCTTATTCGACCTAACAACCATCGAATTAAATTACTTATGAACAATGGGGATTAAAATGAGAGTAGACCGATGATTCATCAATTATGATATAACCATATTATGACAGAATATATTAAGAACTTCATTTCTTAAAGAGCCATTAAGGAAACCTTGGTTCTAAAGTATACTAAAAATTAAAGTCAACAAGTATATATTGGTAAAGTCGCGCGGCATTGTTCCAGCCTCGCCCATTGGAACCAAACCAGATGGAATTGAAATATCGCGGGGGTAAAACTATATTAGATCCTGATGAACGCATTTCCCCTCGCCCGGCTCACCCAAACCTCTCACACACTCATTTTCACACCCGTCACCCCTCGTCTCCCCTTTTTTCCGACCCCTTTCCCTCTCTCATTTCCGTAATTCATCCTCACCCCAAACACGACTTTAAAGTGTATAAAGTTTAAATGGAATGGTTTCGAAAATGTTATTAAGTTAATTAGGAGACGGAGGGGGAGAGAGAGAGGCGGTGGCAGGGAGTTACGCAGAGTTACACACAGATACTCCGACCACACAGAACTTGCGGTCCCAATTAGGTGGTCCGGCCTTAATACTACTAGACAGGGACAGTTTATAGTGGAAGTATAGAACAGTAAAGTGGAAGGCTCTCTCCCCACCCTCCGGCTAAAGAGCCGTACCAGAAAATGGGATGAAGTGTAACCTTATGGGTCAGGAAATGCCCACAAGGAAAGGGCTTTTATAGTATAGGAAGAAATTAGTTTGAAAAGGAAATTACACATACCTACTGATTAATTCATATTAATCCAATCTTCATTAGATGATCGTCCAAAGAGCTCCATATCTTTAATTATGCCTGCAATGCTAGCTATTTTGAGCTTCTGCTTAGCTAGCCACATATGCCTATAATTTATATGGAATAAGTAACACTCCGTTCTTTAATATTAATATCAATTACAAACCCCAATGTACTTTAATAAACTAATGAAAGCATATGGCCCTCCCGGGATTCGAACTCGGGACACCACACCCAGAACATAAGCACCTAAACCACCACCAACACAGTTAAAATATATCCATTGTAATCAATCAATCACTCAGAATAAGGGGTTGTTTTCTGGACCCCCTCCTCTGCTGTGATTAGCTTTATTATTTTATTTTTAGATTTTAAGACGTGCACCCAATTATTTTGGTAATTTTAAGTTCCTTTTTCCCATTTATTTGTCAAATTTAAAAACTTTCGGGCCGTTTACATGCAAATTTGTCCTGGAGAGCGAAATTGAGCCTGCAATTTAGGAGAAACTTGCCTCGGGCACTTTTCTACCTGAAAATGGACAAATTTATCTCAAAGGTTGGGGGGGAGGGAGGCTTGATATTTTTTGTTTAAGCCTGATGGATATCTAGGGAGGACACTAAAACAATATATATTTAAAAAAATAATAATACAATACAGGAAAAATGCGTACTACTTTTACTACTACTACGTGTGCTACAACTACTACAACACTACTACTAATACTACTACTACTAATAATAATAATATTAATAATAATGATAACAATAATAATAATAATATATTCTCCCCTTAAGTTGTGTTTGCGTCGTGTGATAGACTTATAGTGTTTCTTTTGGACGCCCTTCTCCCTCATATTTAGTCCCGTTAGTTTTGAGATTTTTTAGACGCTCGCCCCATTAGTTTGGCCATTCTAAGTCCTTTCGCCCCGTTTCCCTCTAAATTTTAAGACGTTTCGTGTCTATTAGGTGTCCATCTTTTAATAGCACGAGATAGCGAGCTTGTAATTTTGGATGTATCTTCGTTTTTTTTCTACCAACAAATTTAAAATTTATCGCAAAGGGAGCTCATGTGTGAATTTTTTACATTTTGGTGGAGGTCTAGGGAAAAACTAAATCTACAAATACTATACATAGGATATATATACTGTGTATATATATATATATATATATATATATATATATATATATATATATATATATAGTATACTGTATATATATAATTATCTCGTCATTGGGTTAGGGGTAAGCGGAGTAACTGAGAGGGAGAATGACACTTTTTTAGCTGGAAACGGAAGGTGAGAGAGAGAGAGAGAGAGAGAGAGAGAGAGAGAGAGAGAGAGAGAGAGAGAGAGAGAGAGAGGGGGGGGAGGGTTTGTAGGGGTTTATAGGGGGTGAGGGAGGGGGTGAGAGAATTATAAACAAATTACAAATAACAGAAACGTGAGTAATATAATCTGGAAAAGGAGACTACTAAATCATCAGTAAAAAATTGAAAACAGATATGTGAAAACAGATATTGATTATATTAGGTGGAAGACAAGTGC
Source organism: Paralithodes platypus (assembly GCA_032716605.1). Classification (NCBI taxonomy): domain Eukaryota; kingdom Metazoa; phylum Arthropoda; class Malacostraca; order Decapoda; family Lithodidae; genus Paralithodes; species Paralithodes platypus. The sequence continues at coordinate 112,207,592 of CM064487.1, forward strand.
ACATAAAATAAACCGTAGTCAGCTTGACAGAATATTTAGCACAGATTATTATTATTAACGAGATAAGTAGGTGTATATTATACAATATCAGTTAGTAAATAACAAATAGGACTGCAAAGCTAATCAACGCAAAATACTAATATGCACATGGAAACAAGAACACACAATTTTAATAAGCTTAAAAACACACACACATAGACAAAAAATAACATGATCATAAAGTTAAAAAAAAAAAAAAAAAAAAAAAAAATATACCGGTATATATATATATATATATATATATATATATATATATATATATATATATATATATTGAGAATATATCACAAATAGACGTGAGCCACTAAATGTTTCTAATCTCTCAGTGGGGATCGAACCGTCGACCATCAGGACGATAGCCGACGCATTAATCAATTACACCACGGCAGTCTAATATATATATATATATATATATATATATATATATATATATATATAACGAGACCCGTTCGCGAGAAAAAAAAATACTGTTAAATAAAACCTGAACCAATGAGGAAATTGAGAAACGGAGAGACATAGGGGGAAAAGAAAAAGGGTAACAGCGAAACAAGTGAAGAGGGAGGGAAAACTCAATTATTTTTATGGCTGGCCTATTGTGGGGAGCGAGGGGTTGTCTGCCCATTTACTGGAAGGTTTTGTGTTTGAGAGAGAGAGAGAGAGAGAGCTACATAGAGCTACATAGATACACAGACCACACAGACCTCAAGGTCCTTACTAGGCAGTCTGGCCTTACAAACTATAATATGCATATATGCATATATACACATACACACATACACATACATACATATACATATATATATACATATATACACATACATATACACATACATACATACACACATATATATACAGTATATATATACATACTGTACAGTGCACACACATACATATACATACATTTTTTATTTTTTTTTTTTTTTTTTTTTTTTTTTTCCATTCATATCACCCCAGCCCTCTGCAGATAGAGGTCAAGCCTTCCCTTGAAGGCGTTTATTGTGTCGCTCTCCACCACTCTCGCTGGTAGTTTATTCCACTCTGTCGCCACACTGTAGGTGAAGAAACTCTTTGTGACATCTAGGTTTGCCTTTTTGGTTTTTAATTTCATTCCATTTCCGCGAGTTTGATTAGTATTGTTTAATGTGAATAGTGCACCTACATCGACCTTGTCGAAACCCTTCAGTATCTTAAAGCACTCAATAAGCTGACCCCTCAACCTCCTCTTTTTTAATGAGAACCGGTTCAATCGTTTAAGTCTTTCTTCATATGGTTTATTTCTTAATGAGGGTATCATCTTCGTCGCTCTACGCTGTACTGACTCGAGTCTTACAATGTCCTTGATCAGATAAAGTGACCAGAACTGCACACCATATTCAAGGTGGGGCCTCACCATACTTTTGAACAGTGGCACTATTACGTTTTCATGTTTATATGTAAATTTTCGTTTAATAAAGCCCAATGCTATGTTTGCCTTATTTGCAGCTGCTATACATTGGTCGGAAGTTTTTAGGTTTTCAGATATTAGTAACCTAGGTCTTTTACTACCGTTGCGGTTTTTATTTGTTTGCCATTCATTTCGTATTTGTATTTCATATTTCTGCTACCAACCTGCAGCACCTGACATTTATCGACATTGAAGGGCATCTGCCATTTTTTCGACCACTCTGATATCTTGTTTAAATCAGATTGCAACGCATTTCTATCATCTTCGTTCAGGACTGTATTTCCTATTTTTGTATCGTCGGCGAATTTGGAAATGGTGTGGGTTACCCCTACATCGATATCGTTAATGTAAATGAGAAACAGGACCGGTCCAAGGACTGAACCCTGTGGAACTCCACTAGTGACAGGCTCCCACTCCGATTCCACTCCATTTATCACCACTCTCTGTCTTCTGTCCGTAAGCCAATTTTTTATCCAAGAATGAATTTCACCTTTGATACCTATCCTCTCCAGTTTAGCCAATAGTTTTCGGTGAGGCACCTTGTCGAAAGCTTTTTGAAAGTCCAAGAAGATTATATCTAGTGATTTCGTCATGTCGTTATATGTGAATAGTTTGTTATAAAATTCAATCAAATTTGTTAGGCATGACTTATTTGATCTAAAGCCGTGTTGACTATTTTTGATTAGGTTGTTGATTCGAGGTAATCTACAATCTTATCTCTAATGATTTTTTCCATGATTTTTCCTACAATTGAAGTTAGGCTAATTGGTCTGTAATTACTCGCTTTGGCCTTGCTACCCTTCTTGTATATCGGCGTAATGTTCGCATCTTTCCAATCACTCGGTACAATCCCCTGTAGTAGTGATAAGTTAAATAGTTGTGTCAGGGGTTTTGCTATTTCGTCCTTGACATTCTTAATTATTTTACGGTGGAGCATGTCGGGTCCCGGGGTCTTATTTACATTTAAATTACTCAATTTGCTTTGTACTTCGGTAACACTGATGGTGAAATCTCCTATCTCATGAGTTGAGGTGTTATTTTCAAGGGTATGATCGATAATTTCTTCTGTGAAAACTGAGCCAAAATATTTGTTGAGCAGATTTGCCGTGTTTGTGTCGCCTGTTATTGTCTGGCCATCTTCTATTAGCGGTCCGATTCCGCTTTTGATCTGTTTATTTTTGTTTACGTAACTGTAGAATTTTTTGGGGTTTGTGGCACTTTCTCTGGCAAGTCATTTCGTAATTTTGTTTGTTCGCCCTAATTATTTTTTTCACTTCCCTTCTACTATTTTTGTACAAGTTTTTAATTACTTCAGTGTTTGTGTTATTTTTTACAAGTTTGTGGAGTTGATTCCTTTTCCTTATTGCCTCGAGAGAGAGAGAGAGAGAGAGAGAGAGAGAGAGAGAGAGGAGGAGAGAGAGAGAGAGAGAGGAGGAGAGAGAGAGAGAGGAGGAGAGAGAGAGAGAGAGAGAGTACAAAGGAGTACAAAGGAAATCAAGAACAACAGGTCTATGACCCTTCTAGGCTGCTTGTCCTCCAAACACTGAGGATCAAGTGTCCAAACAGTGGTTTTAGGAGTGGGTAAGGGAAACATTGAGGGAACTACTGCCGTGCCACTAACGTGGCAGGACTAGGAAGTTAGTAGGGGACATATGGGTTAGTAACTGAGGGGAGGATAAAATAAAGTTATTCATTTACAAAGAGAGAGAGAGAGGGGGGGGGGGGAGGGTTTGTAGGGGTTTATAGGGGGTGAGGGAGCCTTGGGAGTTTAGTAAGGGTAGTGGAGAAATAATGAGGACGAGCTCTCTTGTTCCTTTATAGGGATGACATTGAACATGTATACAGTCTACTATGGCAATTGTGACATATCTCAAGTTCAAAGTATAAGAAATAAATGTTTAAGGAAAAACAAACTTTAATATGATTATGGATAGCATTACACTATTTAATATGATTATGGATAGCATTACACTATTTAATATGATTATGGATAGCATTACACTATATTTGTATATTAATTGTTACCTTTACATTTCAAATCCATCCAAAATTAATATAAGAAATTAATATCTATGAACAACATTGTTAAGTTAGGTACAGTATAGGGGGAACTAAACGAGGGTAAGGGAGTGAATAGAAGTGGCGGCAATGCATACAAAAATACTATGGATGGTGTGTAACTAATGTACCGTTGCTATTGAGTATTCGATTAAGATGGGCCGTTTCTCTGGTCCCCTTTCTTCCTCATGCATATCCCCATTAGTTTTTGAGATTTTAAAAGTTTGCCCCATTAGTTTGTTAATTTCAAGACCTTATGCCCTATTTCCTTGTCAATATTAGGACCTTTCATGCTATTTAGGTGTCGATTTTTTTTTCCCTGACGAACGATAGTGAGCCTGTAATTTTGGAAGAACCTGCCTTCGGCATTTTTCTGCCGAAAAATGTACAAATTAATCTAGAAGGGGAATCTATTGGATTTTTGTTTTCTTTTTTTTTTAAGTTTAATGGAGATCTAGGGAGGAAACTATACAAATAATAAATACATGAACACATCGACCTAAACGTGAACCATCCCCCCTTAAACAAATAGAGTGGCGCACAGTGTATAAACTACAAGCCCTACGGAGCAGTGTTTGGTAATGCGTGCGCAACAGGTCCCACTCCTATGATCCTGAATTACGGACAGGTTCAAACAATCACCGTACTTTTCTTTACCAAGGAAATCACGGCAAGTTATCCAAGCCTCCTACTTATGCCTAACATCATAATATCTTCCAAGGATGTACTTTCCCCCCTCTCTGGGCTTAATACTAAGAAGGCGTATGGACCGGACAGTGTTCCTCCTGTTGTACTAACAAAACTGTGCTTCCGTGCTGACTCCCTGCCTAGGCAAACTCTTTCGCCTCTGTCTCTCCTCTAACATCTTCCTTTCTTGCTGGAAGGTCGCTCTCATTCAACCTGCTCCAAAGAAGGGTGACCGCTCTCAACCCTTCAACTATCGTCCAATTGCTCTCATTTCTTGCATCTCTAATATTTTTAAAACTATTCTTACCTCAAAATTTCTTAAGCATTTATTTTCCCATAACCTACTCTCAGACCGCCAGTATGGCTTCCTTAAGGGCCGCTCTACTGGTGATCTTCTGTCTTATCTTACTAACTCTTGGTCATCTTCCATTTGGTACTTCGGTGAAACTTTTTCTGTTGCGCTAGACATATCGAAGGCCTTCCATAGAGTCAATATATTTACTTCTCTACAGCGCATATTTACATACCAATGTCTGACTTTTCCTAAACTTCCATTAAGGGAGCCCACCTCGTTGTTTTGTTCTCTCTCTCCCTCTTTCTCTGGGTTGTATTCATTCGGCCCCATTCAGCCTACTGTTTTAAGACGTTTAACCCCATCCAGGTGTCGATTTTTTATGTGTATATGTTTTTTTTTCGACAGGCTAAATTAAGCCGGGTTTCTCCATATAATGCTGGCTTGCTATCGCTCGCTAGGAATAAATCGACACCTAGATGAGGATAAACGTCTTAAAACGGTAGGCTGAATGGGGCCGAATGGATACAAGCCAGAGAAAGAGAGCAAAAGGAGAGAAAAAAGCAGGTGACCTCCCTCAGTCCTTCCCCACACACACACACACACCTACCATCTTCCAGCCCCACTAATACACCCCATCCCTCAGTGCATAATTATTTACTTATCTATCTTTAACTTTCATTCACCCCTCCCTTAATCTTCCCCTACACAAACCCCCTACCATCTTCCGACCCCACTAATAAATTCCCCTCCCTTAATCCTCCCCTACACAAACTCCCTACAATCTTCCGGCCCCACTAATACACCCCCTCCCCCGCCCCCTCCCTTAATCCTCCCCTACACAAGCCCCATACCATCTTCCGGCTCCACTAATACACCCCCTTCCCCCGCCCCTTCCCTACACAAACCCCCTACCATCTCCCCACTCCTCTAATAAATCCACCCCGCGCCCTCCCTTAATCTTCCCCTACACAAACCCCCTACCATCTTCCAGCCCCACTAATAAATCCCCCCGCCCCTCCCTAATTAATCCCCCCCCCCTATACAAACCCCCTACCATCTTCCGGCTCCACTAATAAATCCCTCCCGCCCCCTCCCTTAATCTTCCCCTACACAAACCCCCTACCATCTTCCAGCCCCACTAATAAATCCCCCCGCCCCCCTAATTAATCCCCCCCCCCTATACAAACCCCCTACCATCTTCCGGTCCCACTATTACACCCCTTCCCCCGCCCCCTCCCGTAGTCCTCCCCTATACACAAATCCCCTACGATCCTCCATCCACACTAATAAATCACCCTCCCTTAATCCTCCCCCCCCCCCACACACACACCCCTACCATCTTCCGGCCCCACTAATAAATCCCCCCCTCCCTTACACACAAACCCCCTGCCATCTTCCGGCCCGACTAATACACCCCCATTCATCAGTGCATGTTTACTTACCTATCGCTATCGTTCATTCACCTCTCCCTTAACCTTCCCCTACACACAAACCCTCTACCATCTTCCGGCCCGACTAATACATCCCCATGCCTCAGTGCATATTCACTGCTCTATCCCTAACCTTCATTCACCCCTCCCTTAACCTTCCCCTACACATAAACCCCCTCCTACCATCTTCCGGCCCCACTAATACACCCCCTCCCCTACACAAACCCCCCACCATCATCCCCCCCCCCCCTCCCTCCATCCGACCCCGTGCATGTTCCATAATTTCCCTGGCGGCGGCGATCAAGATACCCGGTGACGGATCGCGGGCCACTTCCGCACAACAGGGTGCCGGAGCTGCCAGATTACACAATTAGTTTTCTTGTTCACGCAGGCACGACCCGCGCCGCCGCCACCACCGCTGCCGCCGCGTGAAAGGGGATCGAACCCATGGTATAAAGACAATTAGAATGTAAAGTTCTTATACCATGGGGGAACCCGTCGTCATCAGCTCTACCCCGGGGTTATATATTGTGGTTTCTATAGGATTTACAGTATTGGCATATTTTGTTTACCTCCAAGTGATCCTTCTTAAGGATGGTTCACTTGTTAGTCGATTTTTGTTTTTCAGTTATTCATTTTTTTTCCTCCTTAGACCTCCATCACACTTTAAAAATACACCCCCTAGACCCCCCCTTCCAGATAAATTTGTACATTTTTCGGTCGGTTCTTCTTAAAACTACAGGCTCGCTACCGCTCGCCAGGAAAAAATTGACACCTAAATGGTACGAAAGGTCCTAACATTTACAACGAAATTGGGCGAAAGGTATTAATATCGCCAAACTAATGGGCCAAACGTCTTAAAAACTGAAAACTAAAGGGGCTAAGCATGAGAGAAAAGGGTGTCCAGAAAAACGGCCCATCTCCCCTTAAAGGTGAGTGAAGTCTATCATTCCTGATGGAACCAGAAACTGAACAGTAAAAAAACAAAATTCCATCTCAGAATCGGATATGCTACAATTCCGTTGGATTAACCCATACAGTACCAGAGACGTATTTGTCATCCTATTCTGGCAGCTACTAGACGATTTTATTCAGTTTAGGAAGGACCTCTAGCAATATAAAAGGCTTCAAACTATTTCACTGAACCCTTTTTACTATCATGGATCCTTCCCAAGCTGCATAATATAGTCTAAAATTAGCTAGAATAAACAATAACACACGTCGCCGGTACTCAAAGGGTTAAAAGAGATAAGACTTTATATAGTTCCATAAAGCGCCACGGGAAATTATATCAAAGGCATTGTCATATTTTACCGACCTGTGATGGGCACGCGAGTGGACATTACACTTGACCGAAGAGGAAATAATATCGAACTATACTTTGTCTCTTTTCAACTGGCGGTAAATTGCAAAGTTCCCATCAAGATTATTTCGGTGATTTTGAAGAGTTTGTAGTCAAATATGGTGATAATTACATAAACTTGGTCTTAATATGATGCAGAGACATAGTAGTTTAATAGTTGTCCATTAAGTATCGATAAATTAGCTGCTAAGGGAGTCAATTTATCGTCAGTTGAAAAGAAACCAAAGTAATAAAGTAGTTATATATCGTCTTAGTCTTATTTTTCTTAACGGGTGTTTCTGGACCCCCTTCTCCTTCATGTTTAGCCTCAATAGTTTTGAGATTTTAAGTCACTTGCCCCATGATTTTTGCCAATTTTAAGACCTTTCGCCATTCACTATACTGTAGGTGGGCCAACAATTATGACCACTAACTTCTATAACGCAAAAAGGGACTATAAATGTCCATACTCATTCCTTATCTGACTCCTCCCAAATTTTAGAAATATTAGCTTGATTACTCTAGCCGTTTTTTAGTTTGTGAATGGTCTATATCAACGCATTAATATGAAAACATTTCAATTTTGAATGATAATTAAACATATGTAATTAACTGATACAAATGGTAAACTAATGTTCAATCAGTTCGAAATTACCATCATGTACACCCAGTGCGTCTTGAGTGTGGTGGGGTCAACTTCTGCGATCATTATCTGAGGCTTCAAGTGGCGTGTCAGGAAGCCAAGGAGGGGAAGAACACGTCGAGGGAGAGTAGTCAAGTTTCTATCATTGACCTAATTACACGTTGTAGAGGACAATTGTGATTAATAACGTTCTTAATAGGAGTCATTTCGTTAAGTGTAGCAAATATATTTAAGACAAAAGCTTAAAATCACACATTTTTTTTTTTTTTAATAATACCAAGATTCCTATTGATCTTTGAATAACAAAAAATAGTGAATTGTGATATAAGTAATTATATAAGTGTTTAATATAGTGATGCCATTTCAATATCGGTATTATATACACATAATTATATGCAACAATTAGCTTACTAATATTAATCTGATACCAGTCTCCCAGTTTAATTAACCATTTACTTTTGGAATGTTTTATGAACAATAATTATTGATGATATTCAATATATACTTATGTTATGGCTTGAATAAGCATTGCAATTATTCAATACAATTTGAGTGGCGCACTATTTCTATAAGCATTATCTATGGTTTACAAATATAAGCTTGGTATTATTAATATGGTGACAAATTGCAACTATTGGTTCCCGGATATCTCAACTAGTAGACCATTTCAACCAGTAGCTCTCAACCAGTTCCAAATCAACCAAGACCAACCAAACCAGTGCCAAAATATAGTACTAACCTAACCTAACCTAACCGTATTGGTTGATTGGGTACTGGTTGAAATGGTCTACTGGTTGAGTTGTCCGGTCACCAAAACTATTTATTACCCACTTACGAAGCGTTGCCTAATGAGCATTCTTATCAAACAAAATGCTAATGGTGACCTTCATATGCGTCATAATTTTAAGTTACTTTTAACTCATCTCGGTAAGTACAACAATAAATATATAACATGTTTTATCCACAGCTCACTTTGGGTTACACAAACATCGGATGGGCTAGTGATAGAGGGGATCTGGGTGAATTTAAAGAACCCTTTGATCCTGACGGTGACTACTCGCCCCCCCCCCCCCCCCGCCCCCCCCCCCCCAGATGCCCCCGTTATGAGGGATCACAAGGACGGCCAGGTATAGATCACAAGAATCTCGGCGAGGCTCAGGACATAGACATCGCTAAGAAGGATTCCAACAGTTTAACCCCTTTTGTACCGGCGACGTATTTTTAATTTAATTCTGGTTCAAAAGGGCCTCCAGCAGTTAACAGGCTTCGAACTATCTCACGTAAAGCTTTTACTGCCACAGATCCTAATTAAGCTGCACAAAACCGTCTAAATGTAGCTGAACTATATTACAAAACACGTCGCCGGTACAGAAGGGGTTAATTTCTATAAATGACATGTTGCATATAAATCACCTTTTCATTTATATTTCGCTATGGTAGATTTACATTCCTTTAGTAAATTACATGAGATAAGAAACTAGTGAAATGCATTAGAAAGACTCTTTGATAACCACTGCTTAACCCCTTCACCACCATGACGTATTTTTTACCTTTGATTCTGGCTGACATTAGATGATTTTATGCAGTTTCAGAAGGACCTGCGTTACTAAGAGGGTTTATTGAGACCGTATTTATCGATTATATGCAGTTTCAGAGGGACCTGGGTTACTAAGAGGGTTTATTGAGACCGTATTTACCCTTTTGAGTCGTAGATGCACATTACAAACTAAAGAGAATCGTCTAATGGTAACCAAAATGTGATGAAACTTACGTAATGGTGGTGAAGGGCTTAACATACTTATTGGTTCATATTTCAAGGTGAGCAAATGAAAAGCAAATGGCTTAAGGGGAGATTGCTCGTTTTTCTGGTCCCCCTTCTCCCTCGTGTTAAGCCCCCCCATTTGTTTTGTGATCATAAGACGTTCGGCCCATTAGTTTGACAAATGTAACACCTTTCGCCCCATTTCGTTGTCAATGTTAAGACCATTGTTATTTAGGTGACGATTTTTTCCTGGCGAGCGATACCAAGCCTGATATTTTAAGAGGAACTGGTCTTCGGCCGGGACATTTTTCTACCGAAAAGGTACCAATTTATCTTGAAGGGGGATCTAGCAGGTGTTTTTATAAGTTTGATGGAGGTCTAGCGAGGAAAGTAAGAAATGACGGAATATATTAATTAATAGACCCCGCCCTTCCCCCCCAAAAAAAACAAAAAACAAAACAAAAACAAAACAAAAAACGGCCCATCTCCCCTTAACCTTCCGATGAACGATATTGACTAGGGCGGGCTTGTTTGATGTGTCACCTGGGCGGTGTCTGTGTAACATAATTATACTTGTTCGTTTAGTACTGTCACCAGAATCCTCTATAGGAAATATGGCTTAAAAGTATCCAGTAAGATGTGTTGAATATTCAGAAGACCTTGAATATTTGTATGGTGAAATTAACAAACATGACGGAGAAGTATTCGTTCTTGCAAAAAACAATAAACGTTCTTGTCCATCACTGGAAACTTGACTAGCTACCCAAAAATGTACCTTTTCTTGTAAACAATCAGGTTCTTAACCCTTTGAGTACCAGCGACGTGTTTTCTATATTATTCTAGCATTATTTAGACGATATTATGCAGCTTAGTAAGGATCTATGGTAGTTGTTGTTGTTGTTGTTGTTCCCCAAGCTGCCTGGCCGAACAGCCCCAAGGCCCCGAGCAATTTCAAGGCCATAACCGAGTGCCCCCACAGAACCCCCCTGCCGACCACAATAAAGCCTGGGTGACCGAAGCCACTCCATGGCGGGGAGCTGAGGAGGGTGAGGAAACGCCCGGGAAACCAAAGCCCCACCCAGGGCCCTGTGCCCCTCAGCAATTATGAAGAGAAAGTTGAGGGGCAAGGGAAAAATGTGACGCTTTGGCTTCCAATCTTGGTAGATTGGGAGGTCAATCCACGGAAAAGACGCCGTCACTTGAGATCTAGAAAATATATAAGTTAAAGGAACAGTCAGAGTAAGCTATGGGTATGACAGAGATCGCTCAGTTCTCACTCTGATAGACCAGCCCATCACCACATGACTAGAACCCAATCCTCTCAGCATCAGCTAGGAAAGGCCCTAGAAAGCCGCCTTTGGCGGGGGGATAGCTCCCCTATTTCAACCCCTTTCGGGGTCGGGCACCCGCCTTCTATGGTAGTTAAAATGGTTGGTTGAGATAGTTTGAAGTCATATTATGCACGGGTTAAAGCAGTGGATATGCACTACCATCGTGTTTTACATTTAAATTATTTCCTAAATTAAGAATACTCGGCAAGAAGTAAAGTGTACAACAGGTCACATAAAACAGAGATGGGGAACTCCATTGAAGACTGTAGCTGTCACCATCTAGTTAGGCTTTGTGGTATCTGCCCCGGCAAGCTAATTAAAGTTATCTTAATTGCCGTTGTGATTCAAAGGGTATTCAGGGGACAGTGGCTGTTTGTTTGGTCTATTAATTTATTTATTCATATATATATATTTTTAGTTTCCTCCCTAGACCTCCATCAAGCTTAAAAAAACACCCCCTAGACCCCCCTTCAAGATATATTTGTTTATTTTTCGGTAGAAAAATGTCCCGGCCAAAGGCCGATCCCTCCTAAAATTACAGGCTCGCTATCGCTCGCCAGGAAAAAATCGACACCTAAATGGCACGAAGGGTCCTAATATTGACAAAGACATGGGGTGAAAGGTCATAAAATCCCCAAACTAATGAAACCAACGTCATAAAACCTCAAAACTAGTGGGGCTAAACGTTAGGGAGAAGGGAGTCCAGAACAATGGTCTGTCTCCCCTTAAGTGCCAGTGTGTATGTTGTTGTATGATGTAGAGCAAGAGTTTATTTATTTATTTATGGACACAAGTATAAAATAAACATATATTTCAGTAAACAGTGTCATGTAAGCCTGATTATATGTTCAAGTAAACCTGTAATATACAATGTTATAATATGCATTTGGTTAAACAGTGTTATCAGGGAGCATAGCAAATCATATACAATGGTTGATTATTTACACTTAATAATATATTGATTACTTAAATTATGATGACAAGGATGTCACCGGTGCTGTATGGGTTAAGGGGAGATATCGACTGGAGGGATTTTTTTCTGGACCCCTTTCTCCCTCATGTTTAGCCCCATTGCTTTTGAGATTTTAAGACAGTTGCCCCATTAGTTTGGCGATTTTAAAAACTTTCGCCCCATTTCCGTCAATTTTAAGACCTTTCGTGCAATTTAGGTGTCTATTTTATCCTGGCGAGCGATAGCGAGCCTGTAATTTAAGAAGAACCGGCTTTCAGCCGGAAATTTTGTCTACCGAAAAATGTACAAATTTATCTTGAAAGGGGCTCAAGGGGGTGTAATCTTAAGCTTGATGGATATCTAGAGCCCAAACTAAAAACCTCCCCTTAATGCTATGCCGTATGAGAAGTAAACTAGGTAACTGTCATAAGAAGGTGAGCAAGGTATAAATTCATTCCATTTAGTTACACGATTATTGGTCATTTATAATAACAGCAAGCTTAATTTGTATTAAGGAATAGTGCCACAAAATATACAATAAATGCAAATGACAATCAAGAACTTAAATATATTTTCTGTATGTCATTACACACCAAAAAGTATCAATAATTTTGATGGAAAGAAACGTAAACTAAATTTAACTGAATCATATATGTCAAGAATACAACCATGCAAATCAATAAACATGTGTTGTTGAGCAATCCGTTCTGATAACATGTGTTTCTCTAACTGACAAGCAAGTGAATCAGTATTTCTCCTCTTATATTCTATTTCAACCGCATATATGTATATGTAAATAATATCTCCTACATCCAACATGGTGTAATACTTGAATTAGATGCATGAGAGAGAAGAGAGAAGAGAGAGAGAGAGAGAGAGAGAGAGAGAGAGAGAGAGAGAGAGAGAGAGAGAGAGAGAGAAGAGAGAGAGAGAGAGAGAGAGAGAGAGAGAGAGAGAGAGAGAGAGAGAGAGAGAGAGAGAGAGAGAGAGAGAGAGAGAGAGAGAGAGACTAGAGAAAGATAGAGAGAGAGACTAGAGAAAGATAGAGAGAGAGACTAGAGAAAGATAGAGAGAGAGGACGAGGATGCCGGCACACATAGAGCGGGCCGGACAAAGGCTCGGTCAGGAGGAATATGTCACCTCGAGCCGTCAACCGGAATCAAGTGCTTCCCTCCACTTCTCTACCGACCGACCAGCCAGCCACCCAGACCCACGGAGACCCTAGGACCGCCCCCCCCCCCCCCCCCCCCCCTTCCTCCCCCCCGCGCCAAACCATCACCACCCGACTCTTATAGAGCAACCAGGCACATTTATTAAACCTCTAAATACCAATATACTATATTAATTAACCCAATTTTACACTCGGATTTGCTAAGGTTTGGACTAATTCCTTCGTTGATAAGCAAATTAAGCGGAATGGATGCATACGAGTGGAGTTTCGGAGGCGGTAGGGATCGATTTAATTTTAGAATATCCTCAAACCAATTGGGAGGCTTCGAGAGGGAGGATAGGAGGGGGGGGGGGGGGGGACAGCAGCATCGCCGCCGTGTCCCCAGCAGTCGCCGCGATTATCCCGAGTTATCTTATCAACATCTTTTATCTCATCTAACTCATCCTCCCGCGCGTCAGGGAGGCTAAAGTCGGCTTCAGGCATTTATCCCGCCCGGGGCTTTACGTGGTTCCCCTCCCGTGCTGACGCCAGAACGCTGGTACAGTCACGGTCAGGAAGTCGGAGGTTCTTCCTAAGCTCAATACAATCATCAAATAGTTACCGGAATATAATAAAGAGAACGTCACCGGTACTGAATGGGTTAACGTTTGTTGTTTCGTTTCCTAATAGCCGTGATTTGTCATACGATTTATCTAAACAGTGACATTTTCATAAATTCAATGCTAGCTATCCCTCTAGTTTGAATTTACATTACATTGATGGTGTAATGATTAGAGTGTCTAAAATCTGTATGTGGTAACCCCGGTTCGAATCACGGTGGATCACATTGCTTTCATTAATTTCGTTGGGAGGTGTATGGTGTTGGAGTGAAATTAATACAAATATATTTAATTGAAAGTATATCCTTAACAGACACATAAATAACAACTTATACTCTAGGTATACCTAATATGAGTCAGCTTTATTTTTGCACTAAAGCATTACAATATAATAAATTGAGTTCATGGAGGTGCGACGCTACTTGTGTCCATGGATGTACAGTTGGCCCAAAGAGTGGTCATCTGGTTTTGGTTCCTTTGCTGGCCAATAAATTGTAATTTTTGTTTTAACTTCTATAAGCAGGATCTCGCTATATATTACATCGGCCATTTTCTTATGAAAATATATGGGGTCTTAAAGTTTCTTTTCGAACCAATTGTACCATCAGAGAAAGAGATTTGATGGTATGTCTTTATCAAATCTAGATTGATTAAATTTGAAATATATGGTGATGTGCACAGATCATGCTTAATATTGAGTTTGTATTACATGGAACCAAATAATGTAATACAATAACTATAAACACACGTATAAACTTTGCTCCATTTTAAATTAGGAGCAATCATTGTGTGTGTGAATTAATAATAATACTAGATATAAGCTTAAGCTGAAGATGGGTTCATAGGGTAACACTCGTCCATACTGGTATTCGACAGGACAGAATCAGAGGCTCCTGTACGACCGGATCGAGTTAATAGTTCCTGACCCTCTTCCTCCTCTACATATGTGAGTGAGCATTGTTGTCGCTAAGGACGTCTCTCTCCCATTACTTGATTTGAATAATAGGTGATGTCCACGTTATGCGAGCGGGGGGCTAAAAAGGTCGCCATGAAAGGGTCGGTCTGTCAGGAGTTGTGTGGGAGGAGTGGACAGTGGGACAACACCATCTCTCTTTCTTTCTCTCTCCCTAGACCAGTTGTGTGTGTGTGAGTGAGAGAGAGAGAGAGAGAGAGAGAGAGATATTTACATAGGTACACAGACCTTACGATTCAAATAAGGTGGTCATGACTTAATTCTAGGGGAGAGAGAGAGAGAGAGAGAGAGAGAGAGAGAGAGAGAGAGAGAGAGAGAGAGAGAGAGAGAGAGAGAGAGAGAGAGAGAGAGAGAGAGAGAGACTTTCATTAAAATAAACAAACATTGGAAAATATAATATATAGGCATATATGTATGCACACATACTGTATAGTACAATGTTTACCTAATTAAGAATAGCATATTAAGAACAACGGAAAACTAGTAAAAATAGTATGACACTCGTGGAAAGTGCAAGACACTGTTTGCAAGAAAGCTATCGACGAGCTAAGAATGTTTAATCGAGAAATACCTGAAGATGAAGGAATTTAAACAAACATTATTTGTGAGCAAACATAATTCTTGCCTTAAAAGTGTTCCGAATGCTGTATGATTGCTTTGAGTGAGATTAAACGAGAACACAAACAAAATGCTTACATACAATTGTTATGGTCAGCAGAGTTACCCACGTAATAACAGGATAGAATTAGTAGTAGAATATAATCTCATCAGCAATGCATTCAGATAGATTTTGTTGGATACATATTTCTGAGATCCTTATCTTTACATATAAATTGTTGAATGTCGGTTACGTGCATTTTTGCTCTTATCTATTGAGTGATTTGTCTATATTTTTCTTACGAACTTAATTATTATTATTTCTTCGCTAGTTCCAGCTGAACTAACTCACCTTTCTGAGTTTTCCAAAACCTTGCATCAAATAGTCTTAGTTATTTTTGTCCAATTACATGATATTAATTTATGATTCTTCCAATTTATCTCCCAACCCCCTTCCCTCATGTCTGTTCTTCAGCTGTCAACCCTGCCTCAGAGGAATTCCTTCTTGCGACTGGTAGAAATGGGACGGTCCCTTTTTTTCTCGACGCTAAGCCTTTGAAGTTTGTTAAATCCCACAGAGAAAATGCCAAGAAATCGAGAGTCTAGGCCACAGACACACAGAAATATGTCAGAACTATTTTGTAGTAGATATAATTTAAGAATTATTATTGAGTGGAATTTGTTTTATAGCATTCATTAATCAAATAGCGAGATGTTTTGATACATACAAGTATATATATTATCAACATTATAATTATAAATTATAATAATATGTCAATTTTATGGACATATTATTGATGTATGTACCGAGTCTTCTTGATTATATTCTTGCAATTATTAAAACAATAAAAACAAAGACAAAAGCACAATTACGAATACGTGAGAATATTATGAATGCCCCTTGAGAGTTTCCTCATTGTACGTTCATTCGTGATTTTATCCAAGTGAACTTCCTGATGCTCACTAGGCTATGAATTGAGCCAAATTGTCTATGGTCTAATGTTATCTTCCTTATAAACGTAGTATTCTTTTTCGTTGCTTGTTCTAAGATAAATTGCACATAAAAAAAATAAGTGTCCAAAAACATATCCCCTTCATCATAATTTGCATACATTACTCTTTTGCACATTAATTTTGTCTCTCATCGACATGTAAGCATTTGCAACGAACTAACAACAACACAAACACACGCTACCACACACATACATGTAACCCTATCTACATACCTATATATCTACCTACTCGGGCGCATACCCCTATTTTTTTTCTGGGCGTGACGACTCGAGACAGAGCCCGAATAAGGACAAACAAAACACGCTAACAAAATATATAATCACACACGTAATCCCACACATATAATAACTCTAGTCGTTAGTTAGGTTCAGTAATCTTGAACATATACACACGATAATTTACCCATTCAGTACTTGTCACGTCCTTTCCATTACATTCCTCCAATTATTAGACAATTGTCAGCTTATGACGGACGTGTATCAATTAAGAGGCTACCGCCTATCACCATTAACACTTTCTACTACCACAGATCCTTCCTAAGCTGCATACAATCGTCTAAAGATCGCCGACATACAACAACATACATCCCCCGGTAATGAAAGGGTTAATAAAATCAACCCCATTTTTTAAGCACAATCCTTGTCATAAATGTAATCTTAGCATGGTCAGTTTCCAAGGCAAGGGATCACTATCAAAGTCAACCAGGCAAGCAACAGGTTAGCAGAGGAACCGCTCAGCATTTATGCACAAAAATCAAATAATAAACCCCTTCTTTACCGGCAACGTCTTCTATATTTTATTCTAGCTATTTTTAGAGAATTGTGTGCAGTTTAAGAAGAATCTGTGGTAGTAGAAAGGGTTAGGTGAGATAGTTCGAAGCCTATCAATTGCTGGAGGTATTTTTGAAACTGAATAATTTATAGTCTAATAGTGGCCAGATTAAAGTTAAAATGACGGTGCCTGTACAGAAGAGGTTACATTTATAATGCTCAGACACAAGCATGCATGGCAGGCATACATACATACATACACGCGTGAGCCTTGTCCACACACTGTCGTGACTCTGGGCAATGGAAAATGAGAAGGGAAATATAAACTGAAATACTGACGTTATGTGGAAGCCCTCGGTTTAGGTTGGTCAAATAAGTCATGTTTCGGCTGTCATTACGTTTTGTTCGCGGTTTGCTGTATTAACCCCTTCTGTACCGGGGACGTCTTTTGTATTTTATTGTAGTTATATTTAGTTCGGTAGTTTAAGAAGGAGCTCCGGTAGTAAAAAGGGTTGAGTGAGATTGTTCGAAGCCTGTTAATTGCTGGAAGCCCTTTTCTTACTGCACAAAATCGTCTACTAGTAGCAAGAATGATGTTAAAAAGACGGTGTCGGTACAGAAGGGGTTAATCCCTGTCAGCTGCTGAATAGGGTGTGTGAAGCTAGGAGCATGTTTGTATATCTCACTCGAAACGATGAATTAATGCTTAGCTAGTGCTAATCCCAATTATTGATCGAACTATACTTAGTGCCGCGACATCACTTATTTGAGCAACTGTACCACCTTGCTGTCTCTAGCCCACACGGTACCGGTGACGGATTTTATATTTGATTTCAGCTACATTTAGACGATTTTATGAAGATCGGGAAGGATTATGGAAGCTAAAGGGGTAAATTGAGATAGTCTGACACCTTTAAATGGGTAGACGCCCTTCCTAAACTGAATAAAATAGTCTAATAGTTGCCAGAATACAATGGACACGATGTCACCGGTACTGAAAGAGTTAGAACCCTTGCGGTAGTATTAGAAGCAACTGTTCCCAATTGACCACTTGAGTGTTTGGTCTATAAGGAAGCTGGAGCTGTGGCCATCAATATTTAGCAGAATTATCAGCTAAAATACGGTATACATATATAACTACATAAAGCAAAATTAATAATATTGTTCATCCATCAGAAACCCACATAATTATTGCATTTATCATTAATATCGAAGTCACGGCTCCAACTTCCTTATAGCCTGAAACTCGCAAGTGGTCAATTACGTCGGCCGTATCGCCCTTATGGCACCCAGTGTATTGTACAGGTGTAATTCATATGTGGTGTTGTGGTGACAGGAATATCTGGTCATGAAAACTATACTCTGTTTCTTTTCAGCTGACTATACATTGGATCCCGATACTTAATGAACAAAATATGAAACTACTATGTCTCTGCATCATAATAAGACCAAGTTTATATTATTAACACCATCATTCACTGTAAAATCTTCACAATAACTGATAAATCTTGATGGGAACTTTGCAATTTACCGTCAGTTGAAAAGAACCAAACTATAGCTGACATAATGATAATGGAGGCCACGCAGATTAACCCCTTTTGTAACGGTGACCTCTTTGTATTATATTCTAGCCACTATTGGACGATTTTATGCAGCTTAGAAAGGGTCTCCAGCAATTAACAGGCTTCGAACTATCTCACTTAACCCTTTTTTCTACCACAGATCCTTCTTAAACTGCTCAAAATCGTCCAAATATAGCTAGACTAAAGTGTATAAAACATCGTCGGTACGGAAGGGGTTAATCCTGAGTTCCACAATTCATCACATGTCTAAAAAAAACACGGAGGTACGGTAGCGCTAATAAGTCACGTCGCATCTGTCATTACGTTTGGCTCGTGCTGTACTGTATTTATGTCTGCCAGATGTTGAATAGGGTGGGTAAGTGTAGGAACATATTTGTAGGGGTCATTCGAAACGAATAAATCAAGTTTTAGATATTCCTGATACCAATTATTGATCCATATATACTTGGTGCCGAGATATTACTTATTAAGCCGACTGTACTTCTCTGATCTGTTAGCGTCTATAATCTACTCATATGTTATAGTTGATGCCTTAAAAAACATCCCTTATCTATTATCTGTCATCCCTTACTATCATTCATCAAATTGGCACACCAATATGAGAATATACCTTACAGACACCATTCATTCAATAGATATCGGAGTAAAAATGTGTGAATAATTAATAAGAAGCAATTAGGTAAGACTCCATTGAATGTAAGCCAGGATTCGTGTAAATTGGTATAATGACCAAAACAATTGACAAAGGTGTTAGTTGTTGATGCACAAATCGACATTTTGGATTTGTTATGTTTGTAGAGATCAGATTTCAAATTACCACTGTTTTGCTCAGCACAATATTCAGATTGTATCATCAATGCAGTCCTATCCTTGATATCCTAATAATCTTGTCATATCATCACTATTATATTTTGTGATATGAAATATTAGCAAAACTATCACATAGTCAGCTTTCGAGTCGGCCACCCCCAGCTATGGGGTATGTACCTGAGAATATACATACCTACATGCATCAGCAGTGTGGCATTAACACACTTAGCTAGTAGGTGTCAGTGAGCCTTTAAAAACGTTTGGGGATCATTCGTTTCCTTGATATTTTTTGTTAACTTTTGTACTGAGAAAAACAAAATATATAATGAAAAACAGGGAACCACATTAGTGCTAAGAATTTTACTATACGAATCCAAAATAACATGGCTAGGAGAAAACCAATTAAATTTATACGAACATTTGAAAGCTCTAGGAAAACACAAACTTAGGGAACAACAATTCTGATATAGCTTCAGACTCGATGCAAAAGCAGCGTAACTAATTGTTTACCTACTGAAAACATTCGGGGGAAAGGGTTAAACAGTGTAGGCCTATGCAAAGACAAACAAAAACATAGGCAACGTGAACAGAGCTACAACCAAACAAGAGAGGGCGAAAAAAGCAAGGAAAGAGAGGTGGTGGTGGTGGTGGGGGTGATGGAGGGTGGGGGAAGGGGGGGGGGGGGGGTGGCATGAAGGATGGTAGGACTCTATCACGAAGGATTAGCGGCAATTTAGATCTGCATCGCATACTGGTTAACAGGGAGTGCGGGCAGGATGTGGGAGGGGAGGGGAGGGGAGGGGAGGGGAGGGGAAGGGAAGGGAGGGAGGGAGAGTAGGAACAATTGGAGAGATTTACATAGATTTACATAGATACACTGGCCACACAGACCTTACGATCCAAACGAGGTGGTCAGGACTTAATTCTAGTAGAGATGGCTATCCGATAGAAAAGGAAAATTGAAGGAAAGGATAAAGAAGAAGAAGAAGAAGAAGAAGAAGAAGAGAAGAGAGAGAGAGAGAGAGAGAGAGAGAGAGAGAGAGAGAGAGAGAGAGAGAGAGAGAGAGAGAGAGAAAGAGAGAGAGAAAAAGAGAAAGAGAGAGAGAGAGAAAAAGAGAAAGAGAGAGAGAGAGAGTTACATAGATAGATACATAGATACACAGACCTTGTGGTCCCTACTAGGTGGTCCGGCCTTAATACTACTAGACAGGGACAGTTTATAGTGGAAGAATAGGACAGAGAGAGAGAGAGAGAGAGAGAGAGAGAGAGAGAGAGAGAGAGAGAGAGAGAGAGAGCGAGAGAGAGAGAGAGAGAGCGAGAGCGAGAGAGAGAGAGAGGGGGGGGGGGGACCAATGGAATGAAGAAGAGTTGAGCCATGACTGATGTAAGATATGTAGTTTTTAGGGAAGATGAAATAGGAAACGTAGAAAATTACGATAAAGGGAAGGTGGACTAAATTTATGATAAGACCAAGAAGAAGGATTTACAATGGACGTATGTGTGATTACATTTCATTATGTATAATACGGAAGTTAGAGGAAAACTAAAATGAGATTAAGGGGGAAAGGTTTATTTTTTTGGGTGATTATTTCATATATATATTATTTTTTTAGTTTCCTCCCTAGACCTCCATCAAACTTTAAAAAAACATCCATTAGATCCCCCTTCTAGATTAATTTGTAAATTTGTCGGTAGAAAACGGTCCCGGCCAAAGGCCGTTTCTTCCTAAATTACAGGCTCACTATCGTTCGCCAGAAATAAAATCGACACCTAAATAGCACGAACAGTATTACTATTGACAAAGAAATGGGGCGAAAGGTTTTATAATCGACAAACTAATTTGGAAAATATCTTAAAATCTGAGAACTAATGGGGCTAAACATGAGGGAGAAGGGGATCTCGAAAAACGACTCATCTCCCCTTAAGATAAACTTTGCAAAGGTTCGAGGCAAGTAGCTGAGAGGAGGAACGAGAAGGTCTTAATTTTGTTTTTGTTTTTAATTAAAGCGACTAAAGATTTGGATGAATTAGAAAATAAATGTTGTTCATATAAAGGGTTAACAGAAACCTATGGGTACAAGTTAGAATCCGAGGTATACTGTATATTAAACAAAACAAGGGAGAAGACGTAGCAAAGATATAAATACATTTGTAAAATGTAAAATTAAAAGGTATTACAAGAAACGATGGATGAAATCTAGCGATACAATGGAATTAAAAAAACGGACACAAACGTTGAAGGATGAAACTATATAGCATAAGTACAAATACATTTATGCATCATTGAAAGCTGGCGAGAAGCATATTTTTTCTATTTTATTTGGAATAGCGACAAGGCTATTAAGCAGCTTGTATTTCTTCCGAGGCCCCAATATTTTGTATGTGAACTATTGTATGATGTTAGACACTCCATTAATTTACTGTAGATGCCATCAGTTGACTAAGTAATGTAATTTAATCTCCCTATACATTGTGAGTTATGATGACATTCCCAGTAGTATCATGGTATCAACTGTCTTGATAGCGTAATGCATAAATGCGCGGAATTTTGGTGTGAGTATCCTAGGTTCGAGTCCTTGGAGTGCCACATGTATTTGTTGATTTCATTTTTAATTGAGTTTAGAAGTAAAGTTGGTTGGTGAAAAAATATGAATCATTATGGCACGTTGGTATAGTATCTTACTGAAACAAAGTGAAGCACAGAATGAATCTCAATAATATTTTTCTATATATGCCTATATAACTGTATATAAGAGAGAAGGGAGAAAAATGGGGTGAGAAACAAATAGATTGGGATAGATTGGAAAGAAATTCTTGATTGGCAAACAGGAAGTGCAAGTGGTGTAAATGTTATTGAATTATTTCGAAAAGGATTATAAAGCAATGCAAGCCATAACCAACCTTCTGATCCCCAATAGGCTGTTTATTGGAAGCTAGGAATTAGTAGAGGGATGGGAAAGGAAGGCCAGGGATTGAGAAGGGGACTAGGAAGGTGTGATTTATAAGAAGGAAACATATAGTGAATGATAGATGATATACTTCCATTACTATGACAAAGTAGGAGACGCGAGATATGCGATAACACCATGCTGAAGGGATGTTTGTATAGTAAAGTTAATACAAAAATGAAAAGCCATACCTCGAGCATGAGAAAGGTGCTAGGAAGTAATAATCGCGAATGGCTTACGGGATTGGAGCAGTGATAATAGCTAGGGAGATGGGGGGGGGGGGGAGATAGGTGATGAGATGCATGGTCAATTGGAGAAGGGACAAGAACCACTCCAAGAGGAAGAATGATGGGAAGGTAATAAAAGAGCTGGTAGTGAAGATAGTTAGGGGGAGAAACTAAAATTTAAGGGGGTGACCTGCGTCTGTTCTCGCCTTTTCTCTCTTTTTCTGGCTTGTATCCATTTGGCCCCATTCATCCTACTATTTTAAGACGTTTATCCCCATCCAGGTGTCGATTTCTTCCTGGTGAGCGATAGCAAGTCAGCATTGTAGTGAGAAATCCGGCTTCGCCGAAGACATATTTTTTACCAAAAAATGTACAAATTTAGCATACTGTCAAACACCTTTTTAAAAATATGCTGGCTCGCTGCCGCTCGCAGAAATAAATTGACACCTGGATGAGGTAAACGTCTTAAAACAGTAGCCTGAATGGGGCCGAATGGATGCAAGCCAGAAAGAGAGAGGAAAAGAGAGAAAAATAGCAGGTCATCCCCCTTATTAGTTTCGCTTTTATGTCATTATAAGCCCGATCAACGTAATTTCACCCATAGAGTGACGTCTATTCTCATTGTCTTCAGACTATCAATAGAATAGTTTCCAGTTTAGAAAGAAGCCATTGGGATAGAACAGTTTTACCCTTCAGCTAGGTTTACAAGGTCTTTGTTACGTTGAGAAAAATAAGAGAGAGAGTAGAATAAATGCCACTCTCGTATTGAAAGGGTTAGCAATTGGGAGGCTATAAGAACAAAACAAACACGACGAAAATAGTGAAAAAGGGAAAGCAGAGCCAAATTTAAAATGCTGACCTAGATGTAAAAGGGATATTAAGAACACATCGATAGCCATACAAGGAGTGAGGGAAGAACAAAAGAATGACATGGTTGAAAGAAGGGGAGGGGAAGACCGAGGAAAGAAAATAGAGGAGAAAATAAAACCAAGTATTATGAGGAAGATGCGAATGTGATAGTTTGAGCGAGAGAGAGATGACGGACGTGGGAACAGGAGAATGGGGTTGTAAGGCTGAAAACAAGGAGGGGAAGTAGGTGAGTTAAGAGAAACCAACTTATGAATATTGGGAACACGGAGCATAGAGAAAGGGGGACAGCTTTTCGTAGCAAGGTGTAGCAACTCCAAAACGCAATTAGAACTAAACTAAATCAACCTTTCAAGTACAAACCAGCACGTATTTAACACAAAGTTAGAGAACAAAACCGATGAAATAGTTAAAGGAGGAAAGGGAATAGGCGTTGGATAATCATAGGTAAACATATAGCTTTGAACAGAGAGCCAGTCGAGAGTGGATGAGAAGGGACCACATAGTTTTTCCTCATTGTCATATTGATCCCCTCATTGAACCTCCCCCCCCCCCTCCCCCACACACACACACACACTTCTCCCGGACATGTGGGGGCTCATTAATCAGTACCAGTTCGGCATCTAATCTTCGACTATGTGGTATTTCTACCCCACACACTTGTCAGAAAATCCTAATGATTTGTTATTGTCAACACCTATTTCAAATGTTTGGATAAGAGCCTATTTGCTGCAGGAAACCTCTAAAACATATAAGAAAGAAAAATATTATATGAACAAAATAAATAAATAGATAATTACATATATACATAAATCAATATTATAAACAGAACATTCAAAATATAATAAACATAGAGTATTAGCGGTAGAGTCCTTCAAAATTTGTGAAAATATAGGTTATAATAAGTTCTAATTAATACATTTAATTTTGATATCCCTGTACACTTTTACATAATATTTAAATACTTGCAATCGTTCAGTCATTGGCAAAAACCCTAGTATGCTTCCGGGAATCCATGTTAATACTTTACGGGTTTAAAATAACGAATTAGACCACCGTGGATACATTTGATTGATAGAACACATGGCACCTAACACCGTGGAAGTCTCATTGCAAATTTATCGCACTTCTTCAGAAATATAATGCATAAGCTATAGATTCTATATATAATTTCCGAGGTCTACTCACCAATGTTGCAAAAAGAAAAAAACACGAAGTACTCCGAATGATAGTTTCAAGAAATAAGCTTACGTATATAATTAACAACTCACCTTCTGGAAGACGTGAGTGGGGTACTGTCCAGTCGATGAGCTGGGTTGCATCACTGACACCAGGGACACACCTGCAGCGACAAAGTCAATTACCACCTTCATTTAAACATAACTCTTACTTTATCATTTAGTTCAGGGTTAGAAATTCAGATTCACGAATATATAGGTAATTAAGTTGTAAAATAAGAAAACAAAATAGTTAAATAGTATAAGATAAACCTACGTTATTGCGCATTACAGCCATTTACATGTATAAATATGTAAAACATTTATGTGCCACATTCTCAGTGTTTGAATAAATTGCATGTTATTAAGGGACATTTCATAATGTATTACATTCCAATTACCCCAAGGATAATATTAGTGAGACTTTTCGTTATCAAACAATGAAAACTGGACACGATATACAAACATACGTTTTCTTTAAAACCGATTGTATTCCCATTCTCTTATCAGCTAGCTTGGCCAATAGATGGCGTGCATGTAATACTTTCGCAATTATAGTGTGGAGTGTCAAGACACTCCGTATATTCTTTTCTCCGTGATACTGGTACACTCAACGACAAAAGCTAGGGCCAAAGTGTTCGAAGCTATCCCGAACAGAATCGAATCTTCTCATTATTTGTTTACCTAATATTTATATTTCGGAGGTTCATTTTGCAGTTCGAGAGTTCATATTGGGCTCGGATTTATGTCGTCCATTGATTATATTATATGACACAGTCCCCACTAGCGATGGGTTGAAGGGGGCTCTGCTCCCCCCTCACACCCCGTGATTTTAAATCAGTATTAATGTTGTCAGTAGGGGGCGTAATTAGGGTTTGACCCCATAATGTAACCGAAATAAGTGCGAAATAATGGCGTCACCGCCGTCTGTAGGGTGAATTCGGGTTTTCCAGTGCTTATTTTAATGTCCATACAAACACATTTACTCCGGTCTGGGCAAATATAACCACGCAGTATGGGGTATAATAAACTGGTAAAATTTTGGTTTGGTTTCACAGCGAATTTAGCGTTTTTTTTTTTTTTTTTCTCCGTTTTCTTTAATATGCAG
Source organism: Paralithodes platypus (assembly GCA_032716605.1). Taxonomy (NCBI): domain Eukaryota; kingdom Metazoa; phylum Arthropoda; class Malacostraca; order Decapoda; family Lithodidae; genus Paralithodes; species Paralithodes platypus. The sequence goes on from CM064487.1 coordinate 112,233,459, forward strand.
TGTTGTTGTATACAAAGGACTGGCGGAAAGGAGTATTTACCCATTATCCAACAATCTAAAAACACGGCCCCCACTACTGGGGAGGGCTATGAAGATCAGGGAAATTGGGGGGGTAAAAGACGAAAATAAGGGGTAATATTAGCCTAACCTAACCTAACCTATCCTAGTATTATGGGTGGGGGCTGCCGCCTCCACACCCCCGCTGGTTTGGTATTAAAATAAGGAAAGATTGACGGTCGCCGAAAAGAAAAAGTCGATGAAGTCTACAGTGTTTACTCCGCAATCTTCAGCTTTGACTGTGGATAACAGGAGGTAAATATTAACTTTTTCACAGTAATTATAATTCCATTTGCGCCGCTACTGACATATATAGGAATGAAGTACGAGATAATTATAGGGAATAGGCTCGCAGCCTTATTATACATAATTTATTAGGGACAATGTAGGTCTATGGAATCCTTATACTGTACTCATGTATAATCCACTGTGGGAGAATAATTTTGATCAAATTTATAAAACCCGATATTAATAGAAAAAACGCCCATTCTAATCAAGCTCAGAGCTCTTTCGGACTTCCCCACTGTCCCATCAACCCATCGTGTATCGCACATTGGAATTATAACTAAGGCCATGAAAACACTCATTTCTCAAAATCTGGATGAAAACAAACATGAAAAATAAGGGTGCGAGCCTATTCCCTATAATTACCAAGTATGTTATAGGACACATTTATAGAAGCCATAGAAATTGATGAGTGTGCTGTGAAACCGAAACTAGAATTAAACCAATAAACGTATGTAGCACACACACATCGAGGTGCCTAATGTTAGTCCAGATAATAACTTTTTCCCGTTATTAGCTAAGGATTATTTTTCGATTATGTTAATCTCCAATAAAACGTTTTTGTGCATTGTAATTCATGATCTTGAAACATTATGTATAAACGACATAAATACTAATATGAACATTTTTAGGTGAAACCAGAACACGATATAACTTGGGCTTAACCGGCTGACTATCTAATTCCGAAATATAAACGCAATTACCAGGTTTTCCGTACACACATAATAACAAATGAAAAATATCTTCTTGCCAAATCGACCCTTAATCATATTCGTATACATTTAACACATGAAAAGCCAAATGTACTAAATAATTTTCTATACGGGTATCTTAGCTCAGATTTTACTTGTTAAACTACTGAATTACCTCGCTAGTGAAGAAAACAAATATGTATGAAATCGTTGGTGTTACCTGTCAAATAGGTGTCCTGTAAGTAAAATCGTACCCTTAAAGGTATTCCAGTTAATAGTACAAGAGTTTAGACAAGTTCAAGAAAGGCCCAAGCTATGAAAATGTTAAATAAACGTAACATACCTTCATCAATAAAGTGACGTGCACTCCTCACGACTGGCATCCATACACTAAAGTATATTACCCCCCCCCCCCTTTCCCCCCTCCCACCCCCACTCACACATGCAGGGATTTTGTGAGAAAGGATAGGAGAGTGCGACGTCAGTTTCTATAATACCGATCCGCGCACACAAGAGATGGCAGCACAATCACAAGAGAAAACGAGAGGGTACTGTACCTAGAAATTCGTAATATTCCATACCCTGTACAGTATTACTAATTCTATGATTAACCAAAAACTCTTTAAACATAACAGAGTTCTATTGACATAACTAAAGGCTACCATAAAGGCAAAATCATCATGAAATTGTCATAATGAGGAGGTTTAATTAGAGATTAAGTCTCCTCTTCCACTACCATGGTTGTTGTGAGCCTCGGATTTGCCAACGTCACACAAGCTGGGATCTCTCCTACAGAATATTCCTAGGTGTTAAGGGGAGGAAGATAGTTTTTCTGGACCCCCTTCTCCCTAATATTTAGCCCCACTAGTTTTGAGATTAGAAGACGTTCGGCCCATTAATTTGGCGATTTTAACACATTTCGTTGTTAGTTTTAAAACCTTTCGTGCCATTTAGGTGTCGATTATTTTCTGGCGAGCAAAAGCGAGCCTGCAATTTTAAGAGGAACCGGCCTTCGGCCGGGAAATTTTTCTACCGAAAAAATGTACATATTTATCTTGAAGGGGGGTCTAGGGGGTGTTTTTCTAAGCTTGATGGAGGTCTAGGGAGGAAACTAAAAACATATATGAATACATTAATTAATAGAGCAAACAAACGGCCAGTCTCCCCTTAACATTATACCCTTTCCTACGTATGCTGTCACAATGTCCAGTTTAAATACACCTTTACAATTAAACAACTTCATAAAATATAATAATTAATATAATTTCATAATGACCTTTTCATTGAGGTTGTGTTGCTTGGAGTTGTACTTGTAGCATATACACTTATACAGTATATACTGTCAGTATATTTATATATATAAGTATATTTACTTCTTTCCTGCTTGCTTTTATAAATCCATTTATTCTATGTAATTCACCAGAGTTTTAACCATAGTATTTCACTCTCAAAGACGTAACCCCATTAATATAACACGCCCTCATTATGGAGAAGTTTCCCTAACCCATGGTAGCACTGCAAACAAGCCAGGCGTACAAACATAAAAGAGTATCTAATAAGAAGAAACGACTGAGTTTTTTTTTTGGTTGTTTGTCCCACGACACTAGTGCCACCAAATCCTTAAGGGGAGATGGGTTGTTTTCTAGATCCCCTTCTCCCTCACGTTATCATTAGTTTTTCCATTTTCCATTTTAAGATGTTTGAACCATTAGTTTGTCGATGTTAAAAAAATTTGCTCCTTTACTTTGTCAATATTAAGACCTTTCGTGCTATTTAGGTGTCGATTTTTTTTCCTGACGAACGATAGTGAGCCTGTAATTGTGGAAGAACCTGCCTTCGGCCAGTACATTTTTCTACAGAGAAATGTACAAATTAATCTAGAAGGGGGATATAATGGATGCCTTTTTAAAGTTTGATGGAGCTTTAGGGAGGAAACGGAATTTTTGTTTATATATGTATGAAATTATCAACCGCAAAATATACCCTTCCTCCTTAAGACGTGCGAAGAACTGACCGTTTGATATCATGCGTTCACCTCCGATTTGCACACGTTTTCGTAAGCTCCACATCCTTTACCTTACAAAAATATACTTTATGATAAAGCGAAATGAGAGAAAATTGAATATTTGGGGATACTAAGTTGAATATGTTTTAAATTAATGGTTCAAAGCAGATTGAACACTGTCCATGGAGTAAGGGAGTTACACATTTATTATTTGGGTTTATTTAGCCAGACACCTACGGAAGGGACTGGAGTTCTCGCAGAGAGGCTCCAGTCCTGACGTTATTCTTGACTTACAGTGTGCTGGCTTTATAATCTATTAGGGTTGATAGCCCCTGAAGTCCTTTTTTAGCTAACTAACTAACAGACATCTAAGAAAAAAGAATTGCTCATAGTGTAGGCGGACACAACCAGGGCGAAGCGGGAGTAAGGGTGTGGACAGCTATGAGTCAGTTTCGACACAGCGAATTGACGACTTTGTGAAACAGTGAGACATTAATAACACATGCATAACTTCTCCACCCCTGTCTTTTCTTTTTGTACTTTGCTTCAAGTTATGTTTCAGTAATACAATCATGTTTAGCAGCCCAGTATAATACTCAACAACTTTATCATAGGTGACAGTATACAATAGGCCCGTCTCGTCGCAGATTGTTTCTCTCACCATATGTCTTTGGTAAATAGTCGGACTCCGAGTCCCAGGCGAAGCCTTTAAGGGGACAGTGGCTGTTTTTATGGTTTATTAATGCATTTATTAATTTACATTTTAGTTTCTTCGCTAGACCTCCATAAAGCTTAAAAAAAAAAAACCCAAGACCCCCTTCAAGAAGGCCGATATATATATATATATATATATATATATATATATATATATATATATATATATATATATATATATATATATATATAAGAGAGAGAGAGAGAGAGAGAGAGAGAGAGAGAGAGAGAGAGAGAAGTAAATGGCATTAGTAAAGTGAAATATACAAATGAAAGGAAATAAATATGGAATTATCAAAGGAAAGAAACAGAGAAGGCAGAAATACCCCAACCGAAACCCGGCATAGGAGTGAGGGTATAGTATGGCCAGTAAGGAACCAGGGAGGGTAGTGGCGGCCGCGGGGGGCTGACAGGAACATGGTGGCTACGGCTTCTGATGCCCCCCACATGAGGTCATGAGGGAGGCACGACACACACACACTCTCTCTCTCTCTCACACACACCCACTCACACACCTAAGCCGGTATCACACAAGCACTGTTTTCTCAACTGTTCAGTTCTAGTCTCGCAGCTTAGGAGTAAAATTTGTGTAAAGATTCTTTCACCTAAATATATCCATCTTCAGTTTTGTTTCCTATACCAATACAGAATATCCCAGTAATGTTGCAGGGAAACTGTTGGCCATTGAAAGTTGAGGATAAAACCCCACGTGTAATACACAGTTAACACACCGTGGAGCCCAGATGAAGGCAAGTGGACGTCAGTCACTCGTAAATTGGGGGGGATGGGGGGAGGGGGGGGGGGGGGGGGTTCTGGGTATCTTACTCCCTCATTTTTAGTCCCACTAGTTTTGATATTTTAAGACATTCGTCCAATTACTATGGAGATTTTAAGACCTTTCGGGCAATTTAGGTGTCGATATTTACCTGACGAGCGATAGCAAACCTATAATATAGGGGGAACCGGCCTTCGCCCGCTACCGAAAATGTTTATAAACTTATCTCGAAGGGGGGTCTTGGGGGCATTATTTCATTAGATTGATGGATGTCTATGGAGGAAGCTAAATATTTATAATAGATAAATTGATAAATAGGTAAATAATATTCTCCCCATAAGAGTTTAGGTTATAATTATCCCCTTATGTAAACCACCCAGTTGATACACCGGGGAGCCCAGATGAAGATAAGTGTGCGGCAGTCACTCGTAAAGAACCCCGGGGTACACGGAAAGAGACCACCACACACACAGAAACGCAACACACTGGCTACCATACTGAAACACGAGATAATAATTCACTAGAAATAGAAATACAATATAATAAAGTAGACGTGCCGTTTTGCCCAAAATCAAAACGGCATACCCAACTCTGCGATGTGTTACCATCATCACTACTAATATCATCATCAATCACAATCACCATCATCACAACTACTGCCATCATCACTACAACTACCACAACGATCACGACTACTTTCATCATCACCATTACTATGATCATCACTACTACAATTACAATAATCGCTATTACTATCACCATCATCACTACTACTATCACCGTTGTCACTACCATTTAAATCACTACTATCATCAGTGAAACTACAACTATCAACCATCATTACTAATATCATCACCACCATCTTACAATCATCATTACTACTGTTAACATTATCACTACTACTATAACCACCATCATTACTACTGTCACAAGTATTAGCATCATGTATCCTACTATCACCATAATCACTACTACTGCCATCATCACCATTACTATGATCTTCATCATCACTACAACTTCCACCATCATCACTACTATTCACCATCATCACTAATACTCACACCATCGTAACTACCATCATCACTACTGTCATTATTATCACTACAACTATCATCATTACTAGTCACCATCATCACTACTATTATGACCATCATCACTACTACTAGTAATGTCACCATCATATCTACTACTGTCACCATCATATCTACTACTGTCATCATCATCAATACAACTACAACCATCATCACTACTATTATCACCATCAATACTACTATCACCATCAATCCAAATATTACTACAATCACTTCTTCTAATGCCAACTAAACTAACTTAACCTAGCAAATGCGTAGCGAGATGTTTTCGTCCCCAGAACGCCATCATTGCTGGGAGAGGGGGGTGGGGGGAGGTCCGGGAAAGGGGGCTTGGTAAAACCATATTTTGGACCTAAAATCATAACTATTGCATAAATTCAAAAAATATTTTTTGACTGACGTTCGCATTCACGCAACAAATGTTCGTTTAGAAATTTGGTGAAAATCCGTCCAAAGGTCTAGAAGGAGTTTGGAGACCGACGGACAACAACGACAACGACGACGACGACAGATTTTTTTTCCGGTGGTACCCACTATACCAAACTCTGCTTACGAAGAGTTGATAAGAGCGTGCGTCCGTACTCAAGAACAAGTATATAAACCTTTATTATATTACAAAGTGTAGTATTGTTAGATCCAAAGCCGGTTCACAGGCTAGATTATTCCCAGCCAAGACAGACACAGAGGGACAGTTCCCTTACACCCTTGTCTTCATTAGCCTAACAGAGAGTCAATAAATGGTGTAAAAGGATCTCTGGGAAACTTCTTCAATCGACCATTAGGAAGAGCGGGGAGTTAGACACATCCTTACCTGTGATATTGATTACAGTGTCAATACGCTACCTTGAAGTATTGGCAAGGAGTGGGCATACATGAAAAGGGTTGGTATTTGTGTTTTTGTCTACGATTAAATCTGTTGACTAATACCTATATATTGGTTATTAAGGTTGGCCAATGCAGGTGATTATCCTATTAATCCTGCCTTATGTCACTAACGAAACAACCACCAGCCAAATTACATCATGTAAGGCTTATATTATTCAAGTTTCCTGTGTTAAGTTTATCATTGCTGTCTTTTGATGCAAACAAACACAACATATGCAAATATCAATACTAATACACTAACAATACTAATAAGAATACTATAATAATACTAATAAAGTAGATGTGCCGTTTTGCCCAAAATCAAAACGGCATACCCAACTCTGCGATGGGTTACCATCATCACTACTAATACCATCATCAATCACAATCACCATCATCACAACTACTGCCATCATCACTACAACTGCCACAATCATTACGACTACTGTCATTACCATTACTGCGATCATCACTACTACAATTACAATCATCACTACTACTCTCACCATCATCACTACTACTGTCACCATTGTCACTACCCTCTTAATCACTACTATCATCATTGATACTACAACTATCAACCATCATTACTACTATCATCACCACCATCTTACAATCATCATTACTACTGTTAACATCATCACTACTACTATAACCATCATCATTACTACTGTCACAAGTATTACCATCATGTATCCTACTATCACCATCATCACTACTACTACTCTCATCACCATTACTATGATCTTCATCACAACTATTGTCATCATCACTACAACTTTCACCATCATCACTACTACTCACCATCATCACTAATACTCACACCATCATCACTACTTGTCACCATCATCACTACTACTAGTACTGTCACCATCATATCTACTACTGTCACCATCATATCTACTACTGTCATCATCATCACTACTGTCATCATCATCAATACAACTACAACCATCATCACTACTATTATCACCATCATCACTACTATTACCATCAATCCCACTATTACTACCATCACTTCTAATGCCAACTAAACTAACTTAACCTAGCAAATGAGGAGCAAGATGTTTTGGCCCCCAGAACGCCATCATTGCTGGGGGGGGGGGGTAAAACCATATTTTGGACCTAAAATCATTACTATTGCATAAATTCAAAAAATATTTTTTGACTGACGTTCGCATTCACGCAACAAATGTTCGTGTGAAATTTGGTGAAAATCCGTCCAACGGTCTAGAAGGAGTTTCGGGACAGACGGACGACGACGACGATTTTTTTTTTTGGTGGTACCCACTATACGGGGGAGGGGGGGGGGGGGGGGCGATACCAAACTCTGCTTACGCAGAGTTGATAACTCACTATAAATTAGACGTGCCGTTTTGCCCAAAATCAAAATGGCATACCCAACTCTGCGATGGTTTACCATCATCAATCACAATCACCATCATCACTACTACTGCCATCATCACTACAACTGCCACAATCATTATGACTACTGTCATCACCATAACTATGATCATCATCACTACTACAATTACAATCATGGCTACTACTCTCACCATCATCACTACTACTGTCACCATTGTCACTACCATCTTAATCACTACTATCATCATTGATACTACAACTATCAACCATCATTACTACTATAATCACCACCATCTTACAATCATCATTACTACTGTTAACATCATCATTACTACTTTAACCATCATCATTACTAGTTTCACAAGTATTGCCATCATGTATGCTACTGTCACCATCATCACCATTACTATGATCTTTATCATCACTACAACTTTCAATATCATCACTACTACTCACCATCATCACTAATACTCACACCATCGTCACTACATCATATCTACTACTGTCATCATTATCACTACTGTCATCATCATCAATACAACTACAACCATCATCACTCTGGACACGACCTCTATGCTAACTTGCAAGAGAGTTCACTTTTTCAATTTGTACAATCTCCGACCCGTGGTAATAATGTGCTTGACCTTGTACTCGCAAAAAAAGAAGAATTAATAGAGAATTTGAATGTTGGTGATGAATTCAGTAACAGCGACCATCGTACGATAACTTTCACTTTAAAGTTTACTAGTAACAAATCAAATAGCAGCATTGAGAAAGTCCCTAATTTCAAGAAAGCAAATGTTCATAAACTTAAATCAAAGCTTAAAGAAACTGACTGGAGCTTTCTGACTAACAATAACGACATAAATACATCTTGGGAGTGTTTCACAACCACTTACCTTAAGGCAGTGCAAGACTGCATACCATCGAAAATACGACGTCCAGGCCATAATGATAAGCCCAAATGGTGGAATACAGATATTTCAGACTGTCTGCTTGCTAAAAAAATTGCTAATGATAGATTAAAATCCTCACAAAATGACGAAGAACGGGTGAAATTTGTAGAGCTACGACGCAAAGCCAAAAAGTTAATTAAGCAAAGTAAAAAGACCCTGGAGTTACATGTTGCGAATCAAAGTAAAACAAACCCGAAAGAATTCTATAGTTATATCAGAAAGAAAAAAGTAGTTACTTCAACTGTTGGACAGTTAGTCGATGAAAATGGAGAATACACCAAAGACGAAGTACAAATGAGTAATGCCCTCAATACCTTCTTTGCATCAGTTTTTACAACCGAAGACCTCAGTGATATCCGTACACCATCGCCGATTCAGATTGATAATTCAGATGTTCTAAGCAATATCACCGTTACAGAGAGAGAAGTATTGAATTGTTTAGATAAACTCAAGGTAAATAAATCGCCTGGACCTGATACAATCTCGCCTAGAGTTCTAAAGGAAGCTAAGGCTGAGCTCTCCAAACCACTGACATTGCTATTCAATGAATCCTTGCAGTCTGGGACTATGCCTGATCAGTGGAAGCTAGCCAACGTAACACCGATATTCAAAAAAGGCAGCAAATCCCTACCCAGCAACTATCGTCCAATTAGCTTAACCTCAATTGTATGTAAAATGCTAGAAACGGTCATAAGAGACAGACTCGTAAATCACTTAGAGGCAAATAACTTACTTAAAGATACTCAACACGGCTTTCGTAAAAAACGTTCCTGTTTAACAAACTTCTTAGACTTCTTCCACGATATCCTCAACCTCTACGATGAGAGTAAAGCTGTAGATATTATATACCTTGATTTTCAAAAGGCCTTTGACAAAGTTCCCCACAAACGTTTACTGCTAAAACTAAAAGCACATGGAATACAAGACGGTGTGTTGAAATGGATAGAAAATTGGCTCAGCGACAGAAAGCAAAGAGTAGTCATAAATGGTAAGGCATCTAAATGGACCAATGTAAGTAGCGGGGTACCCCAGGGATCGGTACTAGGACCAATTATCTTTCTAATTTACATCAACGACATAGATGAGGGTCTCACCTGTACAATCTCAAAATTTGCTGACGATACAAAAATTGCAAATAGCGTACTATCAAAAGAACAAGTTGACGATATGCAACACAATCTAGATAAATTGTCATGTTGGGCCCAAATTTGGCAAATGAGTTTCAATGCGGATAAATGTAAAGTACTACATATCGGATACCTAAATGAGAAAGCAAACTATTCGATGAATGGCACTCAGCTTAAGAATGTAAACAGAGAAACCGATCTGGGAGTAACAATATCGAGTAACCTAAAACCGAGTCAACAATGTTCAGAAGTTGTTAAGAAGGCAAACAAAATAATTGGCTTTATAGGCAGGTCATTTGAGCATAAATCCAAAGAAGTTATCCTAACCCTTTACAATTCCTTAGTCGGCCCTCTTCTGGAATACTGCGTTCAATCCTGGTGCCCTTATTACCAAAAAGATATAAACAAGCTAGAACGAGTTCAACGTAGAGTTACCAAAATGATACCTAGCCTGAAGAACAAACCATACGAAGAGCGTCTTAGAGAATTAAATCTATTTCCTTTAACCCAGCGCAGATTAAGAGGTGACTTAATTCAAGTGTTCAAAATCATCAAAGGCATCGACAATATGAACTGTTGTAAGTACTTCACTATCGATCAATCTAATTACACGCGGGGAAACGGTTGCAAAATTATTGGTAAATCTTTTAACTCACACGAATCTAAGAATTTCTTCTTCAATCGAGTTGTCAACTTGTGGAATGGGCTTCCCCGAGACGTTATAGACTGCAGCACCGTTGATTCATTTAAACTCCGCTTAGACAAATATCTCGCATCAAACCCGCGACTGACTGCGTTTGTAAATGAATAACTTTATTTTATCCCCCCCTCAGTTACTAACCCCTCCGTCCCCTACTAACTTCCTAATCCTGCCACGGACATTAGTTCCAGGGCAGTAGTTCCCTTTCCAATGTTCCCTTACCCACTCTAAACCACTGTTTGGATACTTGATCCTCAGTGTTTTGGAGGACAAGCAGCCTAGAAGGGTCACTAGACCTGTTGTTGCTTGATTTCCTTTGTACTCCTTTGTACTACTATTATCACCATCACCACTATTATCACCATCAATCCAAATATTACTACCATCACTTCTAATGCCAACTAAACTAACTTTATCTAGCAGATGCATAGCAAGATGTTTTCGCTCCCAGAACGCCATCATTGCTGGGGGGGGGAAGGTGATCGGGAGAGGGGGGGGGGGGCCCTAACATCATAACTATTGCATAAATTCAAAAAATCTGTTTTGACTGACGTTAGCATTCACCCAACAAATGTTCGTGTGAAATTTGGTGAAAATCCGTCCAACGGTCTAGGAAGAGTTTGGAGACAGACGGACGACAACAACGACGACAGATTTGGGGGGGGGGGGGGGGGGGCGGGGGGGGCGATATCAAACTCTGCTTACGCAGAGTTCTATCTATCTATCTATCTATATGCTCAGGCCCAATCCCCATTTTGGGGGTAGCCGACTCAAGACAGAGAAAACAGGGAAAACACAAAAACAACATTAAAAAAAAACAAAAAACAAAAAAAACAACAACACAGATAAAAAACACAAACTCACACACATCCAGGTCACCCAGGAGAAGACCCAGAGACCAGGGTTACCAAGGTCGCTCCAGCACTCCCCTGGCCCCTGACCACCCGGAGAGGTTCCGATTTCGGCAGGCAGACATGCAGCGGAGCCAAAGCCACAAGCCCTCCCACCACACTTCCAGGCACACCCTTCATATTAATCGTCCCCCCGGGCCAGGCGCCTGATGGACTATTATCTAGTCGAACTTGCGCCCGACCCCTTACTCCAAATGACCACGTGTTCACTCAACTATTCACAAGCATTCTCCATTCACTCCTACGCAGAGTTGATAAACAGAAATACAATACACAGAAATGCAACACACATGCTACCTACCATACTGAAACCTGAGACAGTAACTTGCTACAAACACAGACACGTAACATACAGGCTACCATACTGAAACGCGATGTAATAACTCCCTACAAACACAGAAATGCAACACCCAGAAAGGCAACACACAGGCTACCATACTGAAACACGAAACACTACAATCACAGATATGCAACACACAGGCTAGCATATTGATACACGAGGTAACAATTACTCACCACAAACACAGCAATGCAACACACAGGCTAGCATACTGAAACATGAGACAATAACTCACTGGAAGCAGAAATTCAATATACATAAATGCAACACACTGGCTAGCATACTGAAACAAGTGGTAGGCAACTCACAGAAATTCAACACACAGGCTAGCTTACTGAAACTTACGGCAATAACTCACTGGAAACAACAATACAACACACAGATATGCAACACACAAGCTAACATACTGAAACATAAGACAATAACTCACTAGTAATATATAAATGCAACACAGAGGCTATCATACTTAAACCTGGGACAACAACTCACTAGAAACACATAAATGCTGCATACCAGCTTGTATACTGAGACACGAGGCACTAATTCATTAGAGGGTTGAACAAATAAATGAAATCTGACAGTGAAATTAAAGCAAGAAATTAAAAGTGATCCTTGCACAGAATAATACCAGCACGGCGGGTTACTTTCACACAATACAGTCATTTCCTCCTTGATAAGTGACGAACAGTGTATCCAATAGTAACCGAATAGTAACCGAAAAAGTTGTTGACTATTGTTTTGTTAGTTTGTTCCTTAAACATCTAGCTTAAAGAAATACGCCCAAGACCTCCTTTCGAGATAAATGGGTATATTTTCGATAGAAAATTGTTCCGGCCAAAGGCCGATTCTTCCTAAATTACAGGCTCGCTATCACTCGCCAGGACAAAATCGACACCTAAATAGCACGAAATGTCTGAAAATTGACAAAGAAATGGGGCAAGCATCTTAAAATCTCAAAATTAAAGGGGCTAAATATGAGGGAGAAGGGAGTTCAGAAAACCCCAAAACCTCCCATTCAGAAACTCCTAACTGAATCACATAACCTTTGCCATATTTTGCAACCTTATGATATATGGATACAAAAGACTCATCATGGAACACTTACAATGAATTAGCACCATTCTTCCGTTAATCACTGTAACCCTTGCAAGATCTGACAATGCATTTGCTTTCTGTGTTCTGGTTATTATATTTTTTTTAGATTAGGAAGGGTATATGGATAGTTTTTACAGATCCTTCCTAAGCTGTACATAATAATCTAATGATAACCAGAATAGACTATCAAAATGCGTCATAATCATCTGAGGGTTAAGGGGGTTGACCTGCTTTTTTTATATCCTTTTCTCTCTTTCTCTGGCTTGTATCCATTTGACCCCATTCAGCCTACTGTTTTAAGACGTTTATCCCCATCCAGGTGTCAGTTTTTTACTGGTGAGCGGTAGCGAGCCAGCATATTTTTAAAATGTTTTGACAGCAGGCTAAATTTGTACATTTTTCGGCAGAAAAATTTCTCCGGCGAAGCCGGATTTCTTCATATAATGATGGCTCGCTATCGCTCGCCAGGAAGAAATCGACACCTAGATGGGGATAACTGGTTGGCTGAATGGGGCAGAATGGATACAAGCCAGAGAAAGAGAGAACAGGAGAGAAATAAAGGAAAAACAGGTCACTCCCCTTAATAAGGTCAGCGTCATATATTTCGCGAGGATGAGAAATTGGAAGAGGAGGATATCTGAGCGGGGTGTTCTATAGGGAGAAAATCCAATTGTGTCGGTATTAGGTGACATATTGCAAATACCATACTCTACAATCGTCTTGCATTTCAGCTTGGTGATGCGTAACTTAGGTATATTTACCCGTTCAGTACCAGTGACGTCCTTTTCAATATATTCTGGCAACTATTAGATGATTCTATTCAGTTTAGGAAGGCCCTCTAAACATTATAAAGCCACAAACTATCTCAATTACAGTATATAACTCTATTCTCTCTCGCTCTCTCTCTCTCTCTCGCTCTTACACACGCACACCCACACACACACTCTCTCTCTCCCTCTAGTTCCATCATCATTAAACCCTACAGCTACCATATATAGTTCCTAAGCTGTATAATACCATCTAAATATAGCTAGAATAAAATATAACAGAGATCGATAGTACTGGAAGAGTTAATAAATAGCAACATATCACATTTATGAAGAATGCTCCTAAAATATCCAATTCCTGAGGTGCTGCACAAAGATAGACTACAGTGTATGGTATGCAAAATGGTGGATACTTGAAAAGGTCCTATCTTAAATCTTCCCTACAGCTGATTCTACAGTATGAGTTCCGTCCGCACTATCCACATGTGCAAAGACAGCGGTTTATCTTTGGGGCACTAGTTTAAAAAAGAAATGAGAGAAGTGTTCCCTATGATGTGTTCTATGTGAGTAGAGTATATAAGCGAGAACAGTTAATTCAGCGTAACATTTGCTTACTAAACGAAAGCCCACAATTTCCTTACTTCCCCCCATCTTTGTTTACTGTAGGGTCTCTTTAGCTTAAGGGGAAGATAGTCGTTTTATCTGAATCCTCTTCTCCCTCATCTTTAGCATACTACTTTTGAGATTTTAAGACGCTCGTTCCATTAGTTTGGCGATTTTGAGACCTTTTGCCCCCTTTCGTTGTCAATACTAAGACCTTTCGTACCATTTAGGTGTTGATTTTTCCTGGTGAGCGATAGCGAACCTGTAATATTAGAAGGAACCGGCCTACGGCCGGGACAATTTTATCTTGAAAGGGGGTCTAAGGAGTGTTTCTTTAAGCTTGATGTAGGTCTAGAGAGAGAAAAATAAAATATACATATATGAAAACAATCCATCAAAAGTTAAACCCTCCCCACTTAACTGGGTCTTTGTGCCTCCTTCTGTGCCACTCTCAAGCTGTACCCACACCAGTCACCGCAAAATGGACCATAAATCATAAAGGAAGAGGAAGATGAAGCGATAGAGTGAAAACTTTAACAAATTGCTCCTGCGGGGTCTGTCTGCCTGGCTGTCTGTCTGTCGGTTGAACTCTCCGGAGGGCCCCGAGCGAGTCCCTGTTCCTTCACTCCTCGTCCCCCTGATTTAAGAGCTATACGAGAGCTTCTTCCGGCATCATTTCACGAAAATTCCGGGTCTGAAAACTTCTGAATACAAGTTTTGTATTTGTATTTAAGTAATAATAACAGTTTAACGTCAGCATAGGCGCATATATTAATCACAAATACTCTAAAACACCATCAAAAATACCCTAAATCTCAACTACTGGGATGACGATCGAAAGGTACCATAATAAGCGCTCGGGGGACTATTGGGGATTTAAGTTCCAGTCCGTTCTTCGCCGACCGTAATCCCTCATCGTCGCAAATCGCAGAAAGTTAATTAAGCATCTGATGGCTCAATTCCCGGCGGCCCCCTGAATGCTTGGCGTGTGAAAGGTGGCCATGCTAGGATTTTTAGCTTGGGTCACGAGTGGGCTCTTCCGCAGGGTTACCAAGTTAAGTCCGCTAGATAGAAAATACATGCCAAATATCGCTAGAATAATGCCATAATCTCTATAATATCGCTCTAAAATAGCTAAAATCTCCAGAATATCGCTAGAATAAGGAAATAATCTCTATAATATAGTTCTAAAATAACTATAATCTCAAGAATATCGCTAGAATAATGCCATAATCTCTATAATATCGCTCTAAAATAGCTAAAATCTCCAGAATATCGCTAGAATAAGGAAATAATCTCTATAAAATAGTTCTAAAATAACTATAATCTCAAGAATATCGCTAGAATAATGCCATAATCTCTATAATATCGCTCTAAAATAGCTAAAATCTCCAGAATATCTCTAGAAAAATGCCACAATCTCTATAGTATCGTTCTAAAATAGCTAAAATCTCCAGAATATCGCTAGAATAATGCCATAATCTCTATAATATCGCTCTAAATTAGCTAAAATCTCCAGAATATCTCTAGAAAAATGCCACAATCTCTATAGTATCGTTCTAAAATAGCTAAAATCTCCAGAATATCGCTAGAATAATGCCACGATCTCTGTAGTATCGCTCTAAAATAGCTAATACCTCCAAAATATCTCTAGAATAATACCACAATCTCTATGATATCGCTCTACACTAGCTAAAATCTCCAGAATAGCTCTAGAATAATGCCACAATCTCCGTAGTATCTTTCTAAAATAGCTAAAATCTCCCGAATATCGCTAGAATGTATGTCGCTAGATGTGAATATCTGCCATTAGATCTAAGTAAACACCTCTAGATCTAGCGGGAAAGTAGCTAACTTGGCAACGCGCCCAGGACCCCCACTGAGCCGCCGTTGTGGAACCCGGAGTTATGACCAGGGGAGAGAGTTTAGGAGATAGAGACTGGACAATCGACCACTTGCGAGTTTCAGGCTATAAGGAAGTTAGAACTGTAAACATCGATATAATACAGAAATGCTATATTAATGTCGGTTTCTGATGGATACAAAAGTGTGATACATTTGGTTTGTATACTTATCAATGTATTACGACCTTATTTTAGCTGACAATTCTTCTAAATATTGATGGCCACAGCTCCAAATTCCTCAAAGACCAAAACTCGCAAGTGGTCAATTGCTGGCATTAATGGGGACGTTATTTTTAAGGGGACGTTATTTGATCTATGTATTTAATTGTTATTATTACCGGTATATACATTTGTTATAGTTGCTCCCTAGACCTCTATCCAACTTTAAAAAAAAAAAAAAAAAAAAAACCCACCCCTTCGATATAAGTTTGTAATTTTTTCGGGATAATGATGTTCCGGCAAATGCCGGTTCCTCTTAAATTACAGGCTCGTTTTCGCTCGCCAGGATAATATCGACACCTAAATGGCACGAAAGGTCTTGATATTAATAATGAAAGGGTTAAAGTCTTAAATTTTGAAAAATATTGAGGCTAAACATGAAGGGGAAGGGGGTTGAAAAACTAAATAACAAACCCTTCCCCTTAACCCCTTCAATACCATGACGCCTTTTTATCTTTGATTCTGTTAAAAAATATACTATTTTATACAGTTTAAGAAGGACCTATGTTATTAAGAGGGTTATTGGAAGTCGTATTTACCTAGTTGAGTCGTAGAGGTAGATTATAAACTAAAGAACGAAGAATCTGTGGTACTTAAAATGGTTAGGTGAGATAGTCTGTAGCCTCTTCAATGCTACACGTCCGTCCTAAGCTGAATACAATCGTCTGACAATGGCCGGAATATATTGAAAAGGACGTCACCGGTACCAACGCCAATCTTTTTCCTCTCGCCACTATTCAGCAGAGCCAAGGTGGTTGGTTTTTCTGGACCCCCTTGCTTATCTCCATTAGTTTTTTAGATCTTAAGACGTTCGGCCCATTAGTTTGGCGATTTTAAGACCTTCCACCCCTATTCTCTGTCAATATTTAGACGTTTCGTGTCATTAAGGTGTCGATTTTTCAAAGCGAGCGATATCGAGCCTAAGCTGAGCCTTAAAGGTTGGTCCGAATGCTGTAGTCTAAGAAATATCTAGCAAGCCCCAGCCACTCCTCCTAAACCCCACTGTAGTAAATTCCTGTTGGGGGCGTTTTTTGTTTGTATTACTCCAAGATCCCCCTGCAAAATATGTGTGCACATTTTTTGGTAGAAAACTATCACTGCCAAAGGCCGGTCCATACTAACTTAAAGGCTCGCTATCGCTCGTCTGGAAAAATCGACACTTAAATTACATGAAACATCTTAATATTGACAAAGAATGGGTGAATGGTCTTAAAACCACCAAACTCTTGAGCCGAACGTCTTAAGATCTAAAGACTAATGGGGATAAGCATGAGGGAGAAGGGGGTCCAGAAAAAACAACCAACCCCACTTAATATGACTGTCAGACTGTTGAGGAAAAATTAAGGGAGTTTTGAGTGGGTCCTGAGGTTAATGTCATGGGTGTCCGATTTGTTTTGGTTTCTACATACAGGACGTTACGTTTACTCATATATGTTTTGCTTGCCTTAGTATGCATCAATTTATTTATGAACAAGATATATTCATGGGATTTCATTCACGACGCTGTAGAAAAAAAAACAATCAATACATATCTCGTTCCATCACAACTCACAATTGTGTGTAATGTTAAACTAAAACATGATATAGGGAGGATCACATGCTTTCATTAATTTCATTGGGAGTTTTTTTTGTGTTGCGAGTGAAAAAAATGCATTAGAATATCATATTACCATTTTCCATTCATCTTGTAATATGAGGTGTTTTTCTAAGTGGAACTCAAGGTCATCACAAGTTCAAGCAGGTTTGAAGATGGAAATGTGCATCTGGCCTCTTTGCTAAATAGGAACAAAAATATCCTTTCATATTTACTTGCCTTCTCTGATTCCATAACTATAATCCTTGCATATATTTTTGGAGAGAGCTGGAGGATTGTTACTCTCTTTTCTTGAGTTAACCATGACCATTAGGGTCACTATTTCTTGAAGAGTGTGTGTGTGTGTGTGTGTGTGTGTGTGTGTGTGTGTGTGTGTGTGTGTGTGTGTGTGTGTGTGTGTGTGTGTTTGTGTAGTAACATTTGAAATAAATAAATAATCACCTTGATACAAACAACGGTAAATAATTGTATCTGCTTTAACGCACATAAATATGGGCAGACAAATTTAATGTAGGGAGCAAGGAGTTAACTTTTCTCAAAGAAAATTCCAGCTATAGTCTTGTACCCCATTTTCCTAGTTATCTAGCCCACTAATCTACAAAGGAGATACTTGAACCCAACGCTTGAGAAGATACAACGCAAGAAAAAGTGTGTATGCAACCTTGTGATTTTAGCAGCTTAAGGGGAGATTTCCACCCGGAGGATTTTTTTCTGGACCCCTTTCTCCCTCATGTTTAGCCCCATTGCTTTTGAGATTTTAAGACGTTCGCCCCATTAGTTTGTCGATATTAAGAACCCTCGACCCATTTCTGTGAATTTTAAGACCATTCGTGCCATTTACGTGTCGATTTTTTACTGGCGAGCGATAGCGAGCCTGTAATTTAAGGGGAACCGGCCTTCGGCCGGGAAATTTGTCTACCGAAAAAGGTACAAATTTATCTTGAAAGGGGGTCTAGGGGGAGTAATTTTAAGCTTGATGGAAGTCTAGGGATTCAACTAAAACCTCCCCTTAAAGGGAACGGCGCTTTGATGATTCTCCTATCAATATCAATAAAAGTTTTTTATAGCTAACGTCAGAGAGAGCAATGCAATTCTAATGCGGTATAGTTTGTAATATTATGCCCTTTGTATCGTTATTGCAGGTGGACTATTGAGTAAGGCTGTACTCACTCTCTGCTGTAGTGATCATCTCAGAAGTAGCCTTATTATCGTCCCATACTAGTTGACCCAGACAACATCAGCTAGACTCCCCCTGGCAACTAAAGGGTGGAAGAGAGAGAAGTTGGACAAATATCAACATGTACGGCCCTTTTTTGGTGTTAACTAATAGCAAAACAGTGAATATTGGTACTATAATTATGACACATATTAAGACGACTTTTATCCGATTCATTTTCAGATGAGCATAATGGCATAGTAACTGATAATTCTATACGTCTGAGTCCCCATAATCTCGTAAGCAACTGAACATTCTATTACGTCTGAGTCCCCATAATCTCGTAAGCAACTGAACATTCTATTACGTCTGAGTCCCCATAATCTCGTAAGCAACTGAACATTCTATTACGTCTGAGTCCCCATAATCTCGTAAGCAACTGAACATTCTATTACGTCTGAGTCCCCATATTCTCGTAAGCAACTGAACATTCTATTACGTCTTAGTCCCCATATTCTCGTAAGCAACTGAACATTCTATTACGTCTGAGTCCCCATAATCTCGTAAGCAACTGAACATTCTATTACGTCTGAGTCCCCATAATCTCGTAAGCAACTGAACATTCTATTACGTCTGAGTCCCCATAATCTCGTAAGCAACTGAACATTCTATTACGTCTGAGTCCCCATAATCTCGTAAGCAACTGAACATTCTATTACGTCTGAGTCCCCATAATCTCGTAAGCAACTGAATATTCTATTACGTCTTAGTCCCCATAATCTCGTAAGCAACTGAACATTCTATTACGTCTGAGTCCCCATAATCTCGTAAGCAACTGAACATTCTATTACGTCTGAGTCCCCATAATCTCGCAAGCAACTGAACATTCTATTACGTCTGAGTCCCCATAATCTCGTAAGCAACTGAACATTCTATTACGTCTGAGTCCCCATAATCTCGTAAGCAACTGAACATTCTATTACGTCTGAGTCCCCATAATCTCGTAAGCAACTGAACATTCTATTACGTCTGAGTCCCCATAATCTCGTAAGCAACTGAACATTCTATTACGTCTGAGTCCCCATAATCTCGTAAGCAACTGAACATTCTATTACGTCTGAGTCCCCATAATCTCGTAAGCAACTGAACATTCTATTACGTCTGAGTCCCCATAATCTCGTAAGCAACTGAACATTCTATTACGTCTGAGTCCCCATAATCTCGTAAGCAACTGAACATTCTATTACGTCTGAGTCCCCATAATCTCGTAAGCAACTGCACATTCTATTACGTCTGAGTCCCCATAATCTCGTTCTAGATTCGGGTTGACCACTCCCTGTACTCTAAAGGGGCTCCACTGACCACTATCACTCCAAGAACCGGTTTCCCCTCCGATTATCCGTCACATCTTTTCTTCTTAGACGCTGGAATATCCTTCATAATGTTTGGCTTACCTCGGCCCCCCTCTATGGCAACCCCACTTACTTCCCACTTTCCTCTTGCCTTCGCCTTGTTTACACTGACCCTTACTCTTGGCATGATTCTTTTTTAGCTGAATAAAATCGTCTGGCAGTCCCTGGAAGTCTAGTAAGGCAGTGAGTTTTAGACCTTACTGGTTCAGTCATGGGTTAGAGAGCCGGACAGAATAGGAATGTGCAGGATGTGTTTCTCCTTCCTTCACTGAGGAAAAAAGATATGCTTTGAGAATATTCACAAGAAAATAATGTATGAAAATAACGATAAATATATCAATTTCATCTCAATACTTTTAGGGAACTCATACACATAGTATTATAGTCGATATAGCGAATTTGAACCTTTCAATATAGTTCATGTAGTTTTTGTTTTTTGTTTTTTGTTTTTTCTATGTGATTGAGGGAGGCAAAAGGCAGAATTGCCTATAGCGAGTGCCTCCCCCATAGTTGAAAGAGTGACAGGGCCAAAATCAAGGGACAATCGGGCCAAAATTCCTGGACACACGGAGTTTGAAGCAATTTAAGTCATAGGAAGAGGGAAAGACTGATTCTGGGAGAGAGTTCCAGAGCTCAGCTGTTGAGTAGAAGAATGTTTGAGAGTAACGTTTCACTCTTGGGTTGGAGAGTTGCACAGAGTAGGGGTGGGATTGAGTTGCAAGACGGGTACCACGTACCCTACGTAAAGGAGGTGGTATGCACTGGGAAAGCTCTGAGGAACACTGATTATTATAGTAGCGATAGAATAGCGAGAGAGATGCAACATTGCGGCGGAGAGAGAGATTGCAGAGAGTTGGTGAGTGGACGGGAGTTAATGATACGAAAGGCCTTCCTTTCAACTTTGTCTAGGAGAGCGGTGTGAGAGGAACCTCCCCACACATGTGAACAATACTCAATACTCTAGGTACAGTTGGCCACATAAGTTCTGTTCCTCGGTGTGATCTTACGTGTGAAAGTAAAATAGTATGAATGAATTGCGAGTGTGATTTCTTTTAATTATCCGTTGACTTATCAGATGAGTTAACCACTGCATAAGAAAGTACACTCGTAATTAAATCATGGGCATTTTATTTCTATGTATAAGGTCACGAAGAGGAACTAAGTGTATGTGGCCAACTGTTCATCCAAACAATATTTGATTCGTCTTAAGAAGGACATATTGAAATATGTAAATGTTCATAGAATATTTAAATGACTATACAAATAACTCAGTGATTCAATTTCTTAGTTAAACCATCTTACAGTAATATTATCAAAGTGAAGAAATCATTGTCTGATTGTTGTTAAACACACATATAGTAAAATCAACTTTAACATCAGTCTTTGTTCGCCCAACATGAGCACTGCCTTCATCCTAAAGATCCTGAAATAATTAGAGACTGGACAATTTCCGAAATGCTCTGCAACTTTCATTTTAAACTGATACCAATACAAACACAGTATACCATCCACCAATACCTTTGTATCCAGTAGGACAAGCTTCCAGGAAAATACTGATAATTTGGACAATACAAGTATAGTTCCAGTTATCAAAACGTTTTTTTTTTATAAGGGCTTTAAATTTCCAGCCTTGAATTCGCGAGACTCTGACTTTTCCACTCGTTGGACCGTCTTCTCTGGTACAAGAAAATGCTTTATAAACAGTCCACCCGCAAAATGTAATTGTATATAAGTTGTCTGCTCCCTGTATTGCAAAAGGCCCTTAACTCCTGGCCAACAAAGCCTTCATACATCATTCATCCCAGGGGCGGCCGTCCATCATGTCTCCCACCGTGTCTACCTCCGGGATCTAGAGTCACATTTATTAAAGGGGTGAATCACAAATGAATGACTTCCTGCCCAAAACACAACGCAGCCACCAACTTCACCTTCTTTTTGTTGGACTCGGGTACAGTCCGGGGGGGGGGGGGGATCTTTCAGTCAATCTGCCATTTAGGGGAAGGAGGATTTATGGCTGTACTCTTAAAGGGGAGATGGGTCGTTTATCTGGTCCTCCTTCTTCCTCATGTTTAGTCCCATTAGTTTTCAGATTTGAAGACGTTCGCCCCGGTATATGAAACTAGATGATGGTTGATAAATTAAGGTAACAGACCTATTTTGAATGTTGACCTCACCCGCTGCCAGACCAGTGTTAATGATAAATGCAGAGGGAATTAGAGCTCGTGTGATACCAGCTTGATTGTATATTTATTTGTATTAATTTCACTCCAACACCAAACACCTCCCAAATAAATCAATGAAAGTAAGCATGTGATCCACCGGGATTCGAACCTGGATTACCACATACAGATTTTAATAACTCTAACCATTACACCATCAATAATCGAACTGTGTATATTGTCGTAACTCGTGTATAGTGCATGGTCCTATATAAATTAGACTGAGAGATACTATTTTCTTGCCTGTATAGACGAGGACATCATTTTGTTTTAATATATATTCATTTAGATTATATTGGTATCTTTGAGGTATAAACGATTATCTTTGATTAGTGAAGGTTGGGTATTCATAAGTATTAGTCGTTCTGCTATTGTTGTCTTAATTCTTTGTCTCATGTTTGTTCATATTTGTGCATTCGCTTGAAATTGTGTATATTTGTGATTGTGTTTGTATGTTTCTGAATGCGTGTGTATGAAGCATGTGTGTGTATGTGGTTGTTTATGTTTACGATTGCATTGTGCTTGCTTTTCCTCTTTATTCCATCCAATTTATGGAGCTGGTTTGGTTATTGACAAACTGATTGACACGTTATACAAGTTAAAGTAGTTTGAGGTCTGATATGGACAATTAATATTGCCAGTGGCTGTGTGAGTATACATAAAAAATGAACTAGCTACATATGTGATTTTCATCTTGCTTTCTACTTTACGAGCGCAGCATTTTAGCCATTTTAAATGCCATTGATAAGCACTGTTAAAAATATTCAAGCAACCATTAGATGATTTTATTCGGTTCAAATAAGGCCTATAGCAATTAGCAGGCTTCGAACTATCTCACTCCACCCTTTTTACTACCACAGATCCTTCGTAAACTGCATAAAATCGTCAAATTATAGCTCAAATAAAAAAATAATAAAATAAATAAAACGTCGCTGGTACAAAAGGGGACAAATAACTTCTCTCTTTCAGCCTGCAATTAGAGTTTCGCATGTGGTGTGTCTCTGGGGTCCTTGGCGAGCCCCGGGTGTGCTGTCTCGCCTGCCGTCCCTCACCCCAGGTCGTCTAGCTTCACAAACTTCCCACACCTTGGTTTAAGAGGAGGGTGTTCGATTTTATATTTTCGTGTTCTCATTATTCGATATTGTCTTCTAGTTTGCTCCCTAGGCCTCTATCAAGCTTAAAAGAACACCCCCAAGACCCCCCTTCAAGATTAATTTGTAAATTTTTCGGTAAAAAAAAAGTGTCCCGGTTCCTAGTAAATTACAGGCTCGCTATTGCTCGCCAGGAAAAAAATCGACACCTAAATAGCACGAAAGGCCTTAATATTGACAAATAATTTGGGTGATGGCTCAACTACGACTTCTGTTGGACATGTACACTCACGCTTACTAAAAGTTGCTCAGGGGTGGGGCCTTCCTTTCCCTACTCCACCCTGGGCAGGTGGATGGGGGGAGTCGGGTCCAGGTCTACCCCACCTTCCACCCCTAAACTATCCCCAACTCCCTTACCTTCCTTATCTAGCTGGCAGTTACTGATTAGCGACGATTGTTCTCATGCATTGCAAATTATTGTTAAACCATCATTGCACCTGCTTACAATGGCCAACATATAAAATATATTAGGAATGTATTAATACAATATACTGTATAATTGTATTCTCAAAATGAGTCTATATACAACGTGGGTTACAAGAATCTCAGCTGTAGTGCTCTCTCTCTCTCTCTCTCTTTCTCTTTCTCTTTCTCTCTCTCTCTCTCTCTCTCTCTCTCTCGACAAACTAATGGGGCAAACATCTTAAAATCTCAAAACTAATGGGGCTAAACATGAGGGAGAAGGGAGTCTAGAAAAATGACCCATCTCCCCTTAAACTACAGAAAATTGTCTAAATACAGCAAGAATACAAATAAAATTAATAAACAACAGAAAGAAATAAGTAATAACTCATACAAACCGCTGATTGAAATAGCACTGTAACACATGATTAAAACACAAGACATACCCTAAGCACGAATTTGCCATCTAAATATCCAGGGTTCACTTCTCCACCCTTAAGGGAACCCACCTCGCTGTTTTTCTCTTTCTATCCCTCTCTCTTTGGCTTGTATCCATTTGGCCCCATTCAGCCTATTGTTTTAAGTCGTTTACCCCCATCCAGGTGTCAATATTTTCTGTTGAGCGGTAGCGAGCCAGCATATATTTTGTTTGTTTTGACAGCAAGCTAAATTTGTACATTTTTCGATAAAAAAATGTCTCCGGCGAAGCCGGATTTTTCCATACAATGCTGACTCGCTATAGCTCGCCAGGAAGAAATCGACACCTGGATGGGGATAAACGTCTTAAAACAGTTGGCTGAATGGGGCCCAATGGATACACGTCAGAGAAAGAGAGAAAAGGAGAGAAGGATCAAATAAAGCCGGTTACCTCCCTTAATGTATCCTACCCTCCCCTGGGCACCTCATCTCCCGGACGTCCACTCTCATTATCCAGCAACCAACCATCTTCATCCCGCAGCCAATCTTATTTTTGTTTTTATCATACAGAGAGTCGGATCCCTTATTCACAATTTCAACTGTATATTCCTCTGTTCATGTCAATCATTATGTACTCCTCAAACATATGAATAGAGCTCAAGTATTTAGATGTTGTCCATGTTGGCTAAGGATTCGTTTTTAATCCATACTAGTTTAAAGTTCAAATCTTTAAGACTTAACGGAGCTAGAGATCGGAGTATGAACAAATTTAGACAATGAGTCTAAACCCACTCTTTGCTCAAATCTGCCTCTAAACCCTCTCCCCACTACCCGGGGAGCCTGCAGGTTGTTCGTGACCCAGGCCTGGCGTAACACAGGTAGTGGGGGGGATATATCTCTGTAAGGGGGAGACCTCCTGGACCTGGTGACCACGTACTTCGCTCCTCTCGATCTGTTAGTGTACGGCAGAGAGCCATTGGAATATTGACATTGGACAACTTTTCATCCTAATACCGTTTAGGGGAAACTGTGTTGGTGGTGTAATGGTTTAGGTGCTTATGTTCTGGGTGTGGTGTCCCGAGTTCGAATCCCGGGAGGACCATATGCCTTCATTTGTTTATTCAAGCACATTGGGGGTTGTAATTGATGATTAATGTTAAGAACGGGGTGTTACTTATATAGCATGAATATCAATATAGTGAATTTGAACCCATACATATATCTTACGTACTTCATACCAACAGCTATTTTCGTACTATGTAGCTCTCAAAACTGGCATTACATCACATCTTATTAATTGTTGTTAAAAAATGAATCGTGTTGTCCAGTCTCTAGCTACTGAAGGTTCTCTAGCGCAGGGGGTCCGCGCGATCGGTATTCTGCGCCTGTCGATAGTTGAGAGGTTGGGGGGCGTAATTTTGACTGTGGTTGGGTCATGTTTACACGGTGCGATGGCTTCTACTGGCTGATTGGCCCGGGGTTCACAGCTGGAGCCCTGCTTTCTCACCTTGTGCAAGAGGATCGCATGGGAGTTTTTTTCCGAGATTTTTTTTTTTTTTTTTGCATGTACTCTCACGAGCTATACTCGGTGGCCAATACATTTAATATGAAAAGATTCCAATCGTATTGACACCATGTTGAAAAAAAGGAAATATTTAGAGTTTTATTATAAATTCAAAGAATTAAATGGGAGTATACTCATTACGGCTTGCAATTTTCTATTGTAATATATTTGAAATAAGACATGCTCTCTTTGGATATTTTAATTAAATGTATTCATTATTATTTTGAGTTGTATTAATAAGGAAAATGTGTACCGGTAAAGGTAATTCGTGACACCATGCTTGGTTGAAAGTGATCTGGTTTTGTAATACGCATACAATATGTGGACAAACTTTAATCTGCAATTGCTTTGTATGTATTTGCATAACACTTTCTACAACAGGGCATGCAGTAGGTGCCTCCAAATTACGCATACCATTCACACATATCCAGATGTATGACTTCACATATATAGTGAATGGATTCATCCTTATTCTTTATTGATATTGCTTGACTTACATAATATTTCAGAGTAAGCTTTCTTTAAGAGAAGTCTGAATCAAGGCGAACAAAGAGCATACATCTAATCAGATTGAGACAGGGCAGAGGTCAGGAAGAGCGGATGACAGGGAGATAGACAGACTGATAATTAGAGAGAGGGGGACGAGAAAGAAACATGGGTCGCGGTTGATCAAGAACCAAAGCTTGATAGAGATTATGTCCCCGCTGAGAGATGGGACAGTGACAGAGGCAGGCGCAGGGATAACCAAAGCCTGCTTGTATATCAGGAAGGAGTCGACACATGTTGTACCGTAACCAATTTATAGTGTGTTCCGGTGGTACTAGACAATTCGCCAATGACATTATTCCTACTATATACAGTATATATATATATATATATATATATATATATATATAT
Organism: Paralithodes platypus; assembly: GCA_032716605.1. NCBI lineage: Eukaryota > Metazoa > Arthropoda > Malacostraca > Decapoda > Lithodidae > Paralithodes > Paralithodes platypus. The sequence goes on from CM064487.1 coordinate 112,260,741, forward strand.
ATATATGAATACATACATACATACATAAATAATATATACATTATCTATATATATATATATATACAGTATATATATATATATATATATATATTACATACTGTATATATTAGGCTACCCAAATGTTCACCCTTTACTTCATCTGTTCATCCATTCCTCTCTTCATTCATTCGTGTATGCATTCGCTAATTCATCCTTTCACGAATTCGCCCATCCATCCATTTAATCATTTATCTATCCATCCATCAAATAGTCCATTTATCGATATAATCATACATTTCTCAATAAATATCCACCCAATTTATCAAGCGATACATGGTTAAATTCAATGATATATGTTCTAATCCATTTACTCAGTTATCCACCTATCCAACCTACCATGAATCAATCATCTCATCTGTTTATTCATGTTCTATCCATATATTCATTTAAATATGCATCCAAATATCTTTCTGGGCATCTTTCAATCTACATAATACTATCTGGCCAGGTATCTAATAGTCCATCCGTACGCTATGTTATCCAACTCTTTTTAATCAATCAAGCTATGTGTCTATATAATTATGAAGCTAATTCATCTACCTTCCCATTGATTAATAATTGATGATACAAAAGCTTTTCTACAACAAATATTAACGCAAAATTAAAATAAATAAATCTACACTACATATCCAGCTTTATTACTAAACCATCTTTCTCAAATTACTTTGGTTTAACATAATCTGAAGTATTACTTTAATCCATATTTACCTATCAAAATCAACCTAGCTTATGTCTAGTGACCGACACCAAATGAAAATACAGTGTGTGTGTGTGTGTGGTAAGCTTAGTGTAAAGTGTTATTTCTATATTAGTCCTTGTGCAAAATCATAGAAGATAACCATCTTCTATGGCAATAGCCTGAGAGCAACAAAACATCTTCATCGTTGTTCTCTAACTGCTAAACACAAATCAAGAATAACGGTGAAATTTGGAGGTAGTGTAATATGAATGCTTCGGTTGCAACAGATATTACCTTAGGTTTAATACAATTTCAAGTGTTGTCGAAATACAATTGGCAACCCCAGTACAAGGAGTGAAATGGTTTCCCTGACGATGAAGCGATATCAGCCCCATGAGATAACCCGGTGAAGTGAAGGGAGGGTAGGTAGAAACGGGCCGCGTTACCTTTCGTTGTGTCGGGGCGTTAACTCGTGACTAGCCATAGGAGAATAGGGCCCACCATAGTTGCTTAAAACACATCAGTGTGTTCGAAACCTACCAAAGCTTCGAAGCCGATCATCGTCTTAGAATTATTTTACTCTTTAGAAACATTCTAATATTTTAATTATAGAATCTACGCTTTACTTCCCTTTATGAAGGTGTCCATACACAAAACCTGTCGCCTGTGAGAAGGACAACCTTTCCTAGGATATTCCATTTTATATATTTAACTCCAACATCAAACACCTCCCAACGAAATTAATGAAAGCATGTGATCCACCGGGATTCGAACCTGGGTTACCACTTACACATTTTATATACTCTAACCATTATACCTTCAAGACACCACCATAGAGTACAGATTGGATAGAGAGGAAAGAAGACGCCACAAATCTGTAAATAGGGATCCGCGCGTTCGAGAGATGGCAGCACGATCGCAAAGGACAATGGGAGGGTCCCCACAAAGACATTATATTGACTCTCCTTGGTCCCCATTAATTCGTAATAATCCCTACCTTGTACTAATAACGCTATTAATAATCAATTGAACGTTATCCAGAGACTCTGCAGACATGACATAGTTAAATAGACATAAGTAGAGGCTACTGTAAAGGCCAGTCATCGTGAAATTGTCATTATGAGGAGGTACACAAGCAAACCTCCTCCAACACCCGCCATTGTTGATGTGAGATTCGGGAGTTGCCAACGTCAATGGTGGGACAAAATATCCCTAGATGTCATAAGAATAAATGTCCAGTTTTAGTGCTACTTTACAAATTAACATCTACATAACATGTAACATAATAATATATAATTATTCAAAATTACATTTTAATTCTTGTTGTGTTGCTTGAAGGTATACAGCTTGCATCATATATGAGTATGTTTTATAGTGTATATGTATACTTAATGTTTTCATCGTGCTTATATATATCTAATTTATATTAAATAATATACAAGTGTTTTTACCAACATTAATTAACTCTTAAATACGTTCCCTCTTTAATCTATTGCTCCCTCGTTTTGCGGATATTCCCTTAACTTTTGTAACACTGCAGCAAGCCAGCTGGCAGGCGCACAGACTATCTATACTAAGGACAAGCCACTGAGGTGCTTTGGTTGTTGTACCGTACAACAGTGCTGCCACCAAATCCCTAGGACGCGCGGCAAAATAACCGAGCTTGCCTCTCTATTCAATCTGTACTCTATGGACACCACGGAATTGTATAAGGTTTACTACCCTAGACGCTTTGCCAAGGGACTGTATTTCTTGAAAAGGGGTTCTAGTGCTGACGCGATTGATTTACAGTGTGCTGGCTTAATAATCCAGAAGGGTTGATAGCCTCTGAAGTCCTATTTTAACTAGCTGACGCGTTGCTGACCAAGGCTGACGAATTCCATCCACCTGGAATTATTATTAGGTTGTCTACCCTAGATGGGTTGCCGACCAGAGCTAACCAGTCCCATCCACCCGGACACTATATAAGTTTTAAGGGGGTAGGGTAAATATTTCAGTCGGGTTATTTATGTATATATTATTTTCTTAGTTTCTTCTCTAGAACTCCATCAAGATTAAAAAAACACCGCCTAGACTCCCCTTCAAGATGAAATTGTACATTTTTCGATAGTTCCTCCTAAAATTATAGGTTCGCTATTGCTCGCTAGGAAAAAGTCGACATTAAAGGGCACAAAATGTTCGTGCCAAAGAAATTGGGTGAAAGATCTTAGAATTGCCAAAGTAATAGGGCAAACGCCTTATACTCTTAAAACTAATGTGTCTAAACATAAGGAAGGATGATATAGGCGTAGTCATACTATCAAATTTGTAACACATTTTGGTATCCACTATGAGATAAGATAAATTCGAGAAGTATGACATTTTTTGTTGCTCTAATCTGATTATTCAATGTATAGGGAAATAAGATAAACAAAATCCAATATGTATGAAATCCAAAATGTGTAAGAAATCGAACATCAATTCCAGGGCACAATGTTTATGTCTCGTATCCCGTGATTTCAATATTAATTAATGCGCTTCTAAATTATTCGTTTGGCTTGTGCTTAATTATAAATATGAAGATCAGCTTTTATGGTGCACTAACACTCTGGTCATCGGTTAGAAAGATTTAATCTAGAAAACCCAATTTTCAAACTAGGCTAGGCTGAATATACTAGTCGTGCTGATGGAAAGGTATTAACCCTCTATGTGCCGGTAACAAGTTTTTTTGTAATTGGTTTCAACTATATTCATACGATTTTATACAGCCTAGGAAGGATCTGATACCGATAAGGGTTGATGAAGGCAGCCTGTAGGCATTATAATTGCTAGCCGTACTTATGAAGATGAATACAATCGTATAATAGCTGCCAACTTATAATGAACAGAACGTTACGGTTACTGAATGGCTTAAAACATCTCTTGGTTACGATCCTGAATACGACTATTAGTAGCTCGCTAAACACTATTCACCCCGGATGAAAGTGTGGGTGGTGAATAGTGAGGGATGGAAAGGGGCGTTGCGAAATGGGGTCGAGAGAGGGAGGGCGGCTAGCTGAAAGGGCGTGGCGGGTATGAGAAAAGAACTATCCCAATGTATTTCGCTAGGATCGCCATGTTGAATACCTATAGTCTATCCATTCAAAGTAGACCAAATATCTAACTATCCCAATGTTTTTTGCTATAGTCTATTCGCTGTAAGTAGGCGAGAAATCATGACCTTTATCCTCTGTAACTCAAAAAGGGCTGGAACAAATTGGCTGTACATTTCCACGTCTATTCCTTGACTGACTCTTCCCAAATGATAGAAATATTAGCTCGATTACCCTAGTCGTTTTTTAGTTACAGAGGTTAGAGGTCATGATTTTTCGCTTACTTACAGCGAATAGACTATAGCTATAAGGGCGTGGCGGGTAGGAGAGAAGAACTATCCCAATGTCTTTTGCTAGGATGGCCATGTTGAATACCAATAGTCCCTCCATTCTAAGTAGACCAACAATCTAACTATCCCAATGTCTTTTGCTAGGACGGCCATGTTGAATACCAATAGTCCATCCATTCTAAGTAGACCAAAAAATCTTATCCACTACCTCTATAACACGAAAACGACTGGAGTAAGAGAGCTAATAGTTCTACCATATGGGAAGGGTCAGCCAGGGAATAAGTATCAAGATTTACAGCAAATTTGCTAAATCCCTTATTGAGTTACAGAGGATAGAAGCTAAGATTTCCGGTCTATTTATAATGAATGATCTATGTATTACAATACATCGTGGAATTCAAGCAGTGCGTACAGTATATATTAATTCAAGCAGTGCGTACCGTATATATTAATTCAAGCAGTGCGTACCGTATATATTAATTCAAGCAGTGCGTACCGTATATATTAATTCAAGCAGTGCGTACCGTATATATTAATTCAAGCAGTGCGTACCGTATATATTAATTCAAGCAGTGCGTACCGTATATATTAATTCAAGCAGTGCGTACCGTATATATTAATTCAAGCAGTGCGTACCGTATATATTAATTCAAGCAGTGCGTACCGTATATATTAATTCAAGCAGTGCGTACCGTATATATTAATTCAAGCAGTGCGTACCGTATATATTAATTCAAGCAGTGCGTACCGTATATATTAATTCAAGCAGTGCGTACCGTATAATTTTATTAAGCATCTTTCGTGAATGAGAATTGATAATTTACGCTAGTTAAGGCGGAGTTATGCAAGTGATTTTGTCACAAATTTCCATCGCCACGTTATTTTTTTTATGTCAAAAAAATTGGATTCATATTTCATTAGACAACAAGATGTATGGTAGTGTTTTTAGCGTCTTAAAGGGAGGTATTTAGATTGTTCCCTAGACCTCCAGCAAGCTTAAAATTACACCCCCTTGAGTCCCTTTCAAGATTAATTTGTACATTTTTCGGTAGAAAAATGTCCCGGCCGAAGGCCGTTTCCTCTTAAGTTACAGGCTCGCTATCGCTCGCCAGGATAAAATCGACACCTGAAGGGCACGAAAGGTCTTAAAATGGGGTGAAAGTTCTTAAAATCGCCAAACTAACGGGGCGAACGTTTTATAATATCAAAAGCAATGGGGCTAAACATGAGGGAGAAAGGGGTCAAGAAAACAATCCCTCTAGTGGAGATCTCCCCTTAAGCTTTCAAAAGAGATAGAAGTAATAACATAATAACACCAGAATGAGCGAACGTTGCCGGAAAAGGAAATTGTGTGACTCTGGATTAATATCACACGAATGAAAGCCAAATGATGATGTTGGGTGGATAGACCATGTGTGTGAGGTATACAATATGGCGGATAGGAGAGTAGTATTGGTCGTAATGCTCTCTATATGTAGGCATGGTAGGGTGTGGCCAGGTATAGGGGTGGGTTATAAACATTAAGGGGACCGACTTGCTTTTTTTCTCTGGGTTTTATCCATTCGGCCCCATTCAGCCCCATTCAGGTATCGATTTTTTCCTGGCGAGCGATAGCGAGCCATCATTTTAAGGAGAAATCCGGCTTCGCCGGAGAAATTTTTCTACCGAAAAATGTACAAATTAAGTCTGCTGTCTAAAACATAATCCAAAATATGCTGGCTCGCTATCGCTTGTTAAGTGTAAATCGACACCTGGATGAGGATAAACGTCTTAAAACAGTAGGCTGAATGGGGTCGAATGGTAACTACCCAGAAAGAAAACAAAGGAGAGAAGAAAAAAAAACAGGTCACCCCCCTTAAGCCGAGATGAAAATGTGATGGGGTAACACGCTCGATTTAATCACCATCTCTTTATGATAAAATGACAATGGTTGAACAAAAGAAAACAAAAAACAGTGACTTACAAATTAAGGGAGGTGGTTGATTTTTCTGGACACCCTTCTCCCTCGTGCTTAGCCACATTAGTTTTCAGATTTTAAGAAGTCCAAGATTTTGGCGATTTTATTATATTTCACCCCATTAATTTGTCAATATTAAGACTTTTCGTACCATTTAGGTGTCGATTTTTTCCTGACGTGTGTGGGGTTGAATTTTATTTGCGAGTATTTAAACTTTGAGTTATTTTTTTACAAATAAAGACCATATTCATAAATTACTGTTGTATTGTTTTTGAGAAATGAAGGGTATTAAGGGGAGACTGGCCGTTTGTTTGGTCTATTAATTCATTTATTCATATATTTATGTAGTTTCCTCCCTAGACCTCCATTAACCTTAGAAGAACATCCCCTAGACCCCCCTTCAAGATAAATTTGTAAATTTTTCAGTATGAAAATGTCCCGGCCGAAGGCCGGTTCCTCTTAAAATTGCAGGCTCGCTATCGCTCGCCAGGAAATAATCGACACCTAAATGGCACGAAAGGTCTTAAAATTGTCAACGAAATGGGGCAAAAGGTCTTAAAATCGCCAAACTAATGGGCCGAACGTCTTATAATATCAAAACTAGTGGGGCTAAACATTAGGGAGAAGGGGGTCCAGAAAAACGGTCTGCCTCCCCTTAAATGATAAATAATTGGAGATTACTTTAGCCATTATAAAATATTTACATCTATTCTATCTATCTATTGCCGGACGCCTAATTACTCCCCATAATGAGGGTGGCCATACACAGAAGGCCCCCAAGTGGACCTATCCCCTGTAGGAGGGACAACCCATGCCAGTTTACTGAAGGACTTACAGGATTGACCACTCAATTTGGACCCGTCCGACCCCGAGGCCCTCTATGTATCTTTTTAGCACTATTTTTCTACAGTGGTGTTCGGCTAGCCCATCCACTAACCTGATTCACCCTTATGTAAGCAGTACCGATTTGTATCAGGTTTACTGCCCTAGACAGGTTGCCGACTCAGGCTGACGAGTACCATCCACCCGGACTTTTATAAGGTTGTCTCCCCTAGATGGGTTGCCAACCAAGGCTAACGAGTCCCATCCACCTGGAAATATTTGATTATCTTATTTCATTATATCAAAACTATTGAAAATATAATTTCTATAGTAATAGTACATGTTCGGTATCACCATAAAATGGATGGTGCTTAAGGGGAGACGGACCGTTTTTTGTTTTTCTTTGGTCTATTAATTCATGTATTCCTTTATTTCTATTTTGTTTTGCTAGACCTCCATCAAGCTTAGAAAAACACCCCCTAGACCCCCCTTCAACATAAATTTGTACATTTTTCGGTAGAAAAATTTCCTGGCCGAAGGCCAGTTTCTCTTAAAATTTCAGGCTTGCTATCGCTCGCCAGGAAATAATCGACACTTAAATGGCACAAAAGGTCTTAAAATTGACAAAGAAATGGGGTGAAAGGTCATAAAACCCCCAAACTAATGGAACCAACGTCTTAAAATCTCAAAACTAGTGGGGCTAAACCCGAGGGAGAAAAGGGACCCTGAAAAACGGTCTGTCTCCCCTTAAAACTCATTAATAAATAGATGCTGGGAATCATACATCATCCCTTTATCACCCTGGCCCCTCTTCACCTGCAATCGCTCAGAGCAATCAGTCATTAACTTGATAAATTATCTTGCTCTGTTTATATTTGCCACACGCCTATATCAAGGTTACTGAGTACCTTTTTAAAATCCGATATTTGTTTTATATATTTTCAGATTTCTACAGAGTATATACAGACATTATACACATACTAAAAAAAATCCTTACCATATTTATTTGAAGTCTATGATTTGGAAACACACAAAGCTTTCCAAATGTCTTTGTCCCTATTAACAACAATATTCGTAAGCTCTCCAAATTCGAAAAAAAATACCAATTTACCTAAAATGCAAATTAAGCTGCCCTCAAAATACCTCCATCATCTTCGATAGCACGAAGTGACCGAATCGTCACATTGGGCATGTTAATGTTTATAATTTGCAGAGAGTTCCAGTATATATGTGTTAGTCTTATTTTCAATATATAACATTGTTTTCTATCATTCGAAAATCATCTTTCATAGTCAAGGGGTTTCTAATTAAGGGGAGGCAGACCGATTTTCTGGACCCCCTTCTCCCTAATGTTTAGACCTACTATAGGTAACGCCAACTAACTTGACAATAATATTGATCCCTGACCTCTCTGTAACTCAATAGAGCCTAGAACAAACTGGCTGTAAATATCCACACCTATTTCCTGGTGGACTCTTTCCAAGTGATAGAAACGTCAGCCTGATTGCTTTCATTAACGTCGAGTTATAAGAAGTTATAGGGCCAAAAAAATTTTCAAGTTCGCTGGCACTACCTATAGTATTGAGATTATAAGACATTCAGCCCATTAGTTTGGCGATTTTAACACCTTTTGCCCCATTTTGTTGTCAATGTTAAGACCTTTCGTGCCATTTAGGTGTCGATTTTTTCTTGGCGAGCGATAGCGAGCCTGCAATTTTAAGAGGAACCGGCCTTCGACCGGTAAATTGTTCTACCCAAAAATGTACAAATTTATCTTGAAGGGGGGTCTAGGGGGTGTTTTTCTAAGCTTTGTGGAGGTCTAAGGAGGAAACTAAAAACAAATATATGAATAAATGAATTAATATACCAAACAAACGGCCAGTCTCCCCTTAATCTAGCCATAGCATGTGATTTACTAACCATCTCGAATTTTACTCTAGAATCCAGAAACACATATTTGTCAAAGTAACTACCCCCAAAGTACGACTCTGTTCAATTCGATCAAATCAATTGTACGAGTTAGAAGAGTCTGCCGTTATTGACAAAATGTTATGCCTATTATTGATTTAAGGTGGGTCACCGGCTTGGATGGGGATAAATGTCTTAAAACAGTAGGCTGAATGGGACGGAATGGATAGAACTAAGAAAGCCAAAATAACAGGTCACTCCCCTTAAGCTTACTGTGATTTCATGAACATGTCGAAGTCTAATCTAAATTCGCCAAATATGCCAACCAAAATACCACTCAATACACGCACGTTTTGTCACCAAACACCCGAATATACCATCAAACACACTCTTTCTATTTTATAAGATAGCCTCCCTTAAAATGTCAGGGCAAAGTTAGATCTCACTAATTGATAGAGGTGTCAGGACACGCTACGACTGACAGTATGTTTCATCTATTGCCATATAATTTTTTTTCTGATTTCCTTGTCTGCAACTAATTTACGCTCGTCAGGTACACCTATTATTCACCAATCTATCTATATTGCCACTCAAAGCACATCAAATTTTCCTCATGCAGACCAAAATACCGCTCAAAACACCACCATTTGTTTCATTAATACTATTTAAGCTTACTCAGGAACTAATGTCTAGCGAGGCCGATCCCTAGTGATCGTGGCCCCATTCATTGTTCTTTCCACTCACTAAAACATTAAGCTTTCCATAATGCAGTTGGGACGAGTACATGATTAGACTGATATCCAAAATTCGAAAATTAATATTTATCGGTGATGGTGTATTCGACCTATAACTGTGGTGGTGGTGTAATGGTTTAGATGCTCATGCAGTATATGTTCAGGATGTGGTGTCCCGAGTTCGAATCACAGGAGGACCATATGCTTTCATTAGTTTATACTTTATTCAAGTTCATTGGGGTTTGTAATTGATGATTAATGTTAAGAACGGGGTGTTACTTAATACTTGTTGATTTCTAATGCAAGGTCAATAAACACAACTACTTTCACCAATCTACCTAAATTGAACCTCAGAGAACACTAAAATATCAGCATGCAACCCAGAATACCACTCAAAATACCACTCAAAACGCCACCAATTTTTCAGCCAGCCTCCCTCAAAATATCAGCGAGCTCTTCGATCTCACCAATTGTACGAGCTGTCAGAACTCTCGGTGACTGATTGTATTTTTAATTTAATGTCATATCAGATTCTTCTGATTTACTTACTTTTACTAAATTTGTTGGTCATGCACACCCATTTTTCACTTATATAGCTAAACTGCCACTCAAAGCACACCAAAATATCAGCAAGCAGCCGAAAATACCACTCAAAACGGCCCAAATGTTCATATATATTTTAATGCCATATAAATTTCTTCTGATTTACTTACTTCTACTAATTTAGGTTAGTCAGGCACACTAATTTTTCACCAATCTACCTATATTGACACTCAAAGCGCACCAAAATATCATGATGCAGCCCAAAATACCACTCAAAACGCCCCAAAATTTTCGGCCAACCTCTCTCAAAATATCATCCTGCTCTTCGATCTCACCAATTGCACGAGCTGTCAGAACTCTCGGTGACTGATGGTATTTTTTATTTAATGCCATAAGCTTATTCTGATTTACTTACTTCTACTAAATTATGTTTGTCATGCACACCCATTGTTCACTAATCTACCTATATTGCCACTCAAAGTATATAAAAGTGTCCTCATGCAGCCTAAAATACCACTCAAAATACCACTCAAAACACTCCCAATTTTTCAGCCAGCCTCCCTCAAAATATCAGGGTGCTCTTCGATCTCACCAATTGCACGAGCTGTCAGAACTCTCGGTGACTGATGGTATTTTTCCCCGGCGCTGAAGGACCCGTCTCGCCGTCATCTCTCGCCATTAATCTCCGGGCACAAAACACACACCAGAATAAACATTGGATCGTCCGCAACACGCCATCAATCTCCTAATTGTAAACATTATCGTTTGGCTTTGTCTGATGAAATACGCTGAAATTGATAATCGGTGAACTCGGGGGCCAGCCAGCCACGTACAGTATATAGGGGAGAGAGAGAGAGAGAGAGGAGAGAGGAGAGAGGAGAGGAGAGAGAGAGAGAGAGAGAGAGAGAGAGAGAGAGAGAGAGAGAGAGAGAGAGAGTGGGCTGAATTTGCTTTTCATTATATTCAGTTTTATATTATCTAATATTTGTATATGTTTTCCATATATAAATATTTTATTGATACTATAATTGATATAATATTAATATTTGTATTGTATAAATACAATTGCTCTTCAAGTTACAATTATTGATGTTCGATAAGAAATTATGGTAAAGGCTATATTGATTGAAACGATGCATGAAAATACCTGCATTCAGGTTCACAAACATTACAGCAAGTTTTTATATATTCACTCAATGAAGCTTTTCATTATATAATCCCGATAGATACGTTTTTCTGTACATAATTACCACTATTTTTCCCATACAATGACGCTACTTATTATGTATTCCGAGTAACCTTAAAAAGCTTTAACCAATTTGAGAACAATTCTCGTATCCAAGGTGTTAAAAACGCTTATTAATCTGTAATTGTCCCAATTACGACTATCATAGTTCAATTTCAATATTCCAATACCGCTAAGCATGTTTATTCTGCTTAGGAAGAACCGCTCATTGCTATGTGGTTAACCTGTTGAGGAACGGTGACGTGTTTTGTATTTATTTTCAGCTACATTTAGACAATATTATGAAGCTTAGAAAGAATGTGTGGTAGCTAAAAGGATAAATTGAGATAGTATGTAGCCTTTTAATGGGTAAACGTCCTTCCTATGCTGAATAAATAGTTCAATATTTGCCAGAATATATTGAAAAGGACGTCACCAGTACTGAATGGATTAATGCTCTGATTGCTACACAATGAGAATAATACACCGTGATGAGGATAGACCTTCTTTGTAGTGGACAACATCTCGCTTTCACAAGATTTTATAGTCAATAGATACTTATTACCGGTACTTAATATAATTTGAGCCCCAATGTTTTCTGACAATATTTTTTACAGCCGAATAATATATATTATAATATTAGACAGAATATAAACAGGAAAAATAATACAATGACTTCATCGTCCTGCAAGAATTTAAGTCGTCTGTGTTTAGTTTTTTTTTCCTCTCTTTTAGCAGCACCTCCCCCGCTGTTCCTTCGCGCCTCCTGCTCATAACATGGGCGGTATGTGGGCGGACCAGGACAACCACAAAGGGAAGTCGGAATGCTATAAAAGAGTAACCTGATATTTATTGAAGAGTCGAGGCGAGAGGGCGCTTCCGAAAATCCGGAGTGAAACGGAGATAGTCAAGAAGGGGGAAGATTAGAGAGTTGAATGGGCGTCTTAAGTATCTTTAGCAGGAAAGCTAAGTAAGGTAACTGACGATGAATGTTTTTTATTTTATTTTTGGTGTGTGTATGAGGGAGGTAAAGTTGCCTGCAACAAGTGTCTCCCTCAAAGTTGAAAAAGTGAGAGAGCCAAATTATTATTATTTATTTTTGGTGTATGGTATTAGGAAGAGTGGTGTGCTTGTTTAGTAATGAAATTAATAGGAGAAGGTGGTGTTCATGAGAGCTAGCTGGATCACTCTCTGTGTAGGTGAGAAAGAAACAGAAACCGTGAAAAAAGACAGACAAATGAAACAGGATTTCCAGCAACTCCTTTTCACATGCCTATGAGGCCTCTTGCCAGGCTCGATTGATGTTTACAATCTCCCTAATAAAGAGCAAGATAAGATAATCACTGGTTGATCTTAACTTCATCAATCAGACAACCTGTATATTTCTTTGTTATGGTAATTGACAGATGATTTTACTCAGCTTAGGGATAACCTTTATGGATTAAAGTGCTAAGTACAATTTTGATCATACCTCTAATACTAACGTATCTTTGCCAATTTGAATATATTAGCTGGAGATAACTACAATAAACGAAATACTTGCATCAATTGATTGATAGAGCTAAAAATTGATAACAAGAGGGTATGTCCATAAAACTAAAGAGGAATAAGGTTTATTTGTCATGGAGTGTCATATGAAAGCAGGGAATGAATTGATAGAAATATGGAAAGACAAATATACTTCCTTAACAAACAGAGATAATCTTATTCAATTGTATCGTAGAGTATTTGTTTTATAAGTGAGAGTATAATATTATATAAGTGGAGTTCTAAAGTGGGTGCTAGTTTTGAGCGTGGATGTACCGAAAAACAGAAATATGAAGCATGGATTAATAAGGAAAAAAAATATAATAAAAAATAAATAAAAATGAAATTTAAATAAAGTCCCGGCCATGCATAAGATAAATTATTGGGCAGTAAAGTGAAACAGGACTCTTTACGACTCTGGCCCCCCCGCTAGGCTCGCCCGCCCCCCTCCCCCTGCCCCCCTGTCATTTACGTCAGGCAATCGGCGACAGATATGCTCTACGTGAATCGCCAATTGAAGACGATTAAGGGGAGTCACCTGCTTTTTTTAATCTTTCTCTCCTTTACTCTCTTTCTCTGGCTTATATCCATTCGGCCCCATTCAACCAACTGTTTTAAGACGTTTATCTCCATCCAGGTGTAGATTTCTTCCTGGCGAGCGAAAGCGAGCCAGCATTGTATGGAGAAATTCGGCTTCGCTGGAGAACTTGTTCTATCGAAAAATGTACAAAACTAGCTTGCTGTAAAAAAAAAATAATAACAAAAAATATATATACAGTATATACAGTATATATATATATATATACAGTATATATAATTATATATATACTGTATATATATGCTGGCTCGCTACCACTCGCCAGGAAAATATTGACACCTGGATGGGGGTAAACGTCTTAAAACAGTAGGCTCAATGGGTCCGAATGGATACAAGCCAAAGAGAGATGGAGAAAAAGAGAAAAAAAGCGAGGTGGGCTCCCTTAAGGCGATAGCGAGACATGGCTGGTCGGGGGGAGACAGACTTATTTGGGAGGGAGGCAAGTTTTGGTCCGGTACGGTAGCATATTATCTCAAAGTACATAACTAAAGTCAATATTATATATTATGTCTATCTAGCTAAAAAAAACAAAAATATATATATATATACCGGGTATATATATAATTATATAAAACACAAACAAAATAATTAAATAAATAAATAAATAAATAAATAGGAAAAGTGGGGAATGGGCCCGAGTAAATAGATATAGATAGATAGGTAGATTTATTATCCTTTAGTCGTTATGTATTTGTTTTTGTTGTTTTTCTCAAGCAATTTTGTGTATTATTATGTTCTCTCCACCAACCAACTTTACTCCTAAACTCGATTAATGAAATTAACAAACACATGTGGCAGTCCGGGGTTTCGAACCTAGGATGCTCACACCGAAAATCAACACACTTATGCATTGCACCACGAAGACAGTTATTAGATATCCCCTGAAACTGATATTTATATGCATAGTAGTCCTATACAATTTCCTAAAGTGGCATTTCCTCATTTCAATCTTGGTGAAATAAAATATGGTACTTAAATAGTTTTTTATAAAACTACGCATGCTCATCCCACATTTATGTTTAATTAACCCCTTCAGTACCGATGACGTATTTTGTATTATATTTCTAGCTATATTTAAACGGTTTTGTGCAGTTTAAGAAGGATCTATCTTAGTAAAAGGGGTTAAGCGATATAGTTCGAAGCCTGTACATTCCCTGAGACTTTTTTAAGCTGAATACAATCATTTACAAGTAGCCAGAAGAAAGTAAAAAGGACGGTGCCGGTACAGAAGGGGTTAAATGGGGAGACATTTTGAACTTGAAATAATTAAAAGAACAACATATATTATGTATGCAATTCTGCTCCAAAATCACTAGTATTAATAGTATTTATAGGAGGGTATTCAACGCTTACAGCCAATTAATTTTCAGTGTATTCAAAGCAATTATGCAATTCGACAGAAATGCTAACTATTTGATCGCCTCGGACCGTTTCGACCGCTTCAGCCAATTGGGGTGCCTTATAGCTGCAGATTGTGTGTACGAATTATGTGATATGTGGCTTGAAATGAGACAAGGATGCTTTTTTGTAGCTTATTCAAAAGCTTATATTTGCTTAACCCTATTAGGTGCAGGGCGGGCCAATTTAGACCCTCCCAGTTATACTCCATTAGCTTGGACATTTTAAGACGTTTCATCTCATTAGTTTGGCGATTATATGATGCTTCAACCCAATTTGGTGTAAATATTTCCTGGGCGAGCGATAGCGAGCCTGCAATTTGGGAGAAACCGGCCTTTGGTCGGGAAATTTTTCTACTTAAAAAATTACACATTTAGCTTGAAGGGGGTCTGGGGGACGTTCTTTTTAGTTTGAAGGGGATTTGGAGAGGCGTTTTTCCAAGTCTCGGGTTAAACTAAAAACACATTGTTCGAAAATGGCAAAAAACAATTAAAACCCTCTATAATAATTAAACAAAATACCATAATGACCTCCAAGACGTTGCACCAGATAGTGTTAACCCTTTCTGTACAGGCGACGTCCTTTTAGCTTTATTATGGAAACTATTATAAGATTGTATACACCGTAGGAAGGACCTCTAGTAATAATAAGGTTTCAAACTATCTCAACCAACCTTTTCAACTGCTACAGATCCTTCATAAGCTGCAACATATCTTCTAAATATAGCTGAAACATAATATAACACACGTCGCTGGTACTCAAAGGGTTAAGAACGCCATCCAAGACCAACATGTAGAAACAGTAAGAATTCGACATTACTTTGTTGTGTCCAGGGAAGATTTTGAGATTGTCCACAATAGCCCTATCTAGTCAACAATCACACGAATCGGGCAAAACGGTTCCTGTGAAGCCACCCATTCAGCCATTCTACAGTATAGCAGCAATTTGATTGTATTAGTCCAATTCGAGCACTTGGCACACTTTTGGCTGGAGTGTTCAGCCCAATTCTAACCGAATGTTCAGTCCAATTCGCCATTCGGCCCATACCGACCCCTTGGACAAATATGAGTGCACAACCAAATTTGGCAACTCAACCCTTTCGATTACATGACTAAATTCGACTGTTCCAGTTAGACCGCTCAAACCAGTTCGACTGTGACCATTTGGTATATTTCACCCATTTCAACCACTTGGCCCAGGTCGATAGCTCAGAACAGCTTGCACATTTGGTTAGGTTTGCACAGATGGTGGAGTTACCTGCTTTGCTGAGCACTGTAGTTTGCCTATGTGTATGTCTGCATGTGCATGTGTGTATACACGTGTGCATATACATGTGCTGGTTTGCATGTAAAATAACCCGTGTGAGTACGTGTGGGAGCGCTCGTGAGTGTGTATGTAAGCCTGTGTATGTATATGTGTATGTGTAAGTGTGCGTGTGTGTCTGTTTGTATGAGCGCCCATGAGTGAGTGTGTGTGTATATGTGTAAGTGTGTGTGTGTATATGTGTATGTGGGAGTGACTGCGTGTGTGTGTGTGTGTGTGTGTGTGTGTGTGTGTGTGTGTGTGTGTGTGTGTAGGTAAGCCATCCCCGTGCCCCCCGTAGCGCCACCCGACTCCCCTCTGTGTGCAATCTCCAGGTTAACCCACCTCATACCCTCCCCTGCAACAGCCCTCGATCTTATTGCTGCTCCACCAACACCGCTTATTGCAAAAAACAATCTATTAACCCCAAAACCCCATAACACCACCCGGTTTTAATGACACCCTAGCATTATTAATCCTCGACAGCCCCGAAATTCTAGTCAATAAAGTTAATATACTAAGTTACCTATTTGTTTTGGGTCATATTTTAACCGGTCGACTGAGGAACCCTATCGCCTCTCCCTCCCAAAACATACCTCCATTGTCTCAGGGTGTAAGACTTCGCAATATTCGGGTGATTTTTATAGTTAGCGTTTTGATGATTATAGCACCGAGCTGTCCGAACTTTGATATCGTTATTAGCCTAGCCAATTCGGTTTTTTTTTTTTTTTTTTTTTGGGGTATTATTTTTTTTGTTATTTAGAAAGAAAGCAAGGGGATGATCTAGGTGGAAACTTACAATTAGAGTATGTTAATGGAGTTTCATCATCATTTTCTCGTATATTTGCATTATTCTTGAACAATACATTTTCCTGACCATTATTGCTAAGCATATGAATAACATCCGCTTATGTTGGATACTATAATTGTCATATATAATCTAGATTATATTACGCTATGATTAACAAGGGCATTTTTACGGTCGATTTTTTTTCCACAACCAGATTCCAAAGGGTCCCCTGGAAAGAATGTGATGGTTCGGTCTTGTGATGGTGGTTGTAATTAAAGGGGAATGGGCTGTTCTTTCTGGACCCCTTATCCCTCATGTTTAACCCCATTAATTTTGATATTTTAAGACCCTTGCCCCATTAGTTTGGCGATTTTAAGACTTTACACCCCATTTCTTTGTCAATATGAAGACTTTTCGTGCCATTTCTACCGAAAAATGTACAAATTTATCTTGATGGGTGGTCTAGGTTTTTATTTATTTGTTTATTTTTTTGTTTTTTGTTTTTTTACAGCTTGATGGAGGTCTGGGGTGAAAAATAAATAAATAATACATAAATAGAATAGTAAGCCAATAAATACGCTCATCTCCCCTAAAGTCACAAGGGTGGAATGGTAAAAGTAAAGGTATATGGGAAAGAGGAGAATGAGATAATAGAACTACACTATACCCTGTTCCAAATAAGTAGGCCAACATTTGTTAACATTAACTTCTATAACTCACAAACGACTAGAGTAATGGAGCTAATATGTCTACCATTTGGGAAGGGTTAGCCAGGGAATTGGTGTAGAGATTTACAGCCCATTTGCTCTAGCCCTTTTTAAGTTATAGAGCTTAGGGTTCACGATTTCTGGCCTACCTATTTAGAACAGGGTATAGGTGGCGGAGAGGACAAAGGTGAAACCATAATAATTATAAGCCAATGGTAATGGGATTCTGACAGTGTTGCCAAATTAAGGGGAGACAGACCGTTTTTCTGGACCCTCTTCTCCCTAATGTTTAGCTCCACTAGTTTTGAAATTTTAAGCCGTTGGTTCCATTACTTTGGGGATTTTATGACCTTTCACCCCATTTCTTTGTCAATATTAGGACCCTTCGTGCCATTTAGATGTAGATTTTTCCCTGACGAGCGATAGCGAGTCTGTAATTTTAGGAGGAATCGACCTTTGCCCGGGTCAAAACAAATCTATTTATATACTGTATATACTGTATATGCTGGCTTGCTTTGCTCGCCAGGAAAATATTGACACATGGATGGGGGTAATTGTCTTAAAACAGTAGGCTGAATGGGGCCGAATGGATACTAGCCAAAGAGAGAGGGAGAGAAAGAGAATAAAAAATCGAGCCGAGATTGGCTGCATATTTAATGAAGAGATCCCTGGGTTTATGGTTACTTATTCCCGAGCCTCGGTGGGGTTTCTTAGAAAGTCACGCACTGGTGTATCAGACCAGTGTTTAAGGAGAGATGGGTAGTTTTTCTAGATCCCGTTCTCCCTCGTATTTAGTCTCATTAGTTTAGAGATTTTAAGATGTTTTTTGCCCGATTAGTTTTTCGATTTCAAGACCTTTCACCTGTTACAACCGGCACTACGAAATAAACAAGGGCACTTAATAATGGACTAGATGATAGGCTATATCTGCAACAACGGTACGCTAATTCCAAACCCTCGAACTATTACGCCGGTGAACAAAACACTTAAACCCTCCAGAGTTAATCTACTGGATAATGGGGTATCAATTAACTGGGTTTTAGTGCACTTCTACAAAGGCTTTCCGGTGACGGCAAAGCCTACTCACAACAGGAGTACTTTACGTTAATAAAATGCTCTCAAGTAATAACAATGCTTAAATACACTATAACAAGATTTAATAAAGGAGTATATGCTTACGTTAACTTTAGTGTGAGTCTGTACTCAACACTAAACTCTTCAATGCTCTATGAAAACACTGGAAGTCTAGTCCTACAGCAAACAGATATGGAATCTTCTGAAAACGTCTGATGCTCTAAGATGCTCGTCGAATATAGAACATAAATAATGCAGGGGCAGGACACCAAAGCGTGTATCTTAAATACACCAATAAGTAGGATACATATATATATATAAAACAAGAGAGTGCAACAACTCTGTGACAGCACTAATAATAGCCACTCAAAACAGTACTTCCTTAGCCAAAGTAACAGCCATACTGGGTTGTGCACTATGCATCAACCTAGGCTAAAATAATACATAAATAATTCCTAAAGCATACACAGTTAAAGTTAATAAACACAATGCTGTCTTTATTACTAATAAAGTCTAGCAGCGGCATAAAAGGTACCAGGAGGCTAGGCAGAGCGCAAGCATGCTCGTAGCCTACTGTCTCCCCTTGAACAGATTTCCCTTATGTTACGTTAAGTGACTAGGAGGCTCTCTTGGTAAGTCCAGATCTCAAGTATCTGGTCTTACCCTGGCGCTCCACAAAGGTCAACAAAATGAGGGAGCAAGCATACGAGCAAGAGTAGGCAAAAGCCCTTCGCTTGTATACTGCTACACTCGCAAAGGAAAAATATGCACAAGGGTTACTGGCTACCTATCTCCGTCGAAGTCGTACAGGCTCTGACTGGCCATATACATATCTCAGACAACGACCAAAGATACCCTCCACTGTCTAACATTAAATAGTAACAAAGAACAACTCAATCATTAGAAGCACCCAATGATAATATGACTCCATGTGACTATGACTAATAATCCCTAAAGCTAGTGCAAAACATATATGTGAGAACTGGTGCTGGTAATACGACTGGCCGACTATGGAAGTCGTATGCAGAACCAGAAGGGATAAGTAATTGAATTAAGATGGGAAGTATTGGAAAATAAGAAGTTCAGAGAAAGAAACCGTAGTACAGGGGGTTAGATTGGGGACAGATTGCAAGGGACGTCTAGGACCAAGCACACCATGCCAAGCTCTAAGGAGACACGCGGGTAGGAGCCCCCAGCATCAAACTAAGACAGCGGCACCCAATCACAGACCACTACGTCATGAAGAGCAGGTGTCATATGATGCGCCAGGCCCGCCGGCCAATCAAGAGCGTGGGAACCTCCGCCCGAGCGAGGAAGGCACACATACATACACACGCACATAATACCACCTCGCTGCCTCCTTCATTCTCTCTCTTCTTAAATTCACACAACATATCTTATACTCTATCACTGATATAAAATACTTCCAAGTGTCACAGCCAAGAATAAAGACCACCACTGATCTGTCTGTGACAACATGAATACTAAGAAAGAAAGAACATCGTTCTACGATTAGTATAGCCCATTTCACTGCCCTGGCGAGCGCTAGCGAGTACGAGCACATTCTGGCAAGCTGGCCAGCGTAACACCCCACCCAAGATGTGGGACGTTTTCTATCTATCTATCTATTGCCTGACGCCGTGATCCCCGAAGGGGTGGCCACGAACGAACCGCCCCCATGCACCTCTGTCCCCAGTCAGTCGACGCCCCTCCCCCCAACCAGCACCGCCTTCGTTCATGTAGTTCCTCACTCCATCCTTCCACCTCATATTCGGTCTACCTCTCCCCCTCTGTCCCTCCACCTCGCTCTCGTACACCCTCTTAGTCATTCTCTCGCTTTCCATACGTTCCATATGGCCGAACCATCTCAAGTTGTTCCTTTTCACACTTTCCAGCACATCTACCTCCACACCACACCTCCTTCTTACTTCCTCATTAGTCTGTCTATCCCTCCATGTAACTCCGCACGCACTCCTTAAGTAATTCATTTCCACTGCTCTCACTCTTGGTCTGAGTCTCTCAACCAACGTCCATGCTTCGCTTCCGTAAGTCAGTGTCGGGATTACCACACTGTCATGCAAGGACTTCTTCACTTCCATACTGACCACCCTATTTCTTGTTACTGCTTTTAGCGTTCCTACAACCCTCTTCCCCTGTTGTACCCTCTCCCGCACCTCTTCATCCATAGTCCCATCTTTGGGACGTTTTAACCTCAGGTAAACGCCACATCTGACCAGACAGAATGCTCATCAACCCCGCCTCACCCAGCTACTCCCCCAAGTTGTGAAAACAAGGCACAATCACAAACAGAAAACACTTCATTATATAAAAAAAATCTACACAACACTTCCCCAAAATAATAGTATCACTTAACAATATTACGCTCAACGAGCAAGCTTCAACAAGCCTAGCCTACTAAGACAAAACTTAGAATGTCTTAGATTCTTGCTGTAACATACTGCACTTATATACTATCAAAAAGAAAGAGTTTTTATGTGAGGTTTTTATATTTTTTTAATAGTGTTTTTGGCGGCTTTGCACTACAGGGGCAAGCCTAATTTTTCTCCACTCTCAAACAAACACTGACTGAACGGCGAGGGTTCTCCTTGAAACATACCCTCCCTGACAAACAATCAGCCAGAACATTATCAGTGCCCTTAACATGCCACACATCTAACTTGTGTTCCGGCAGCAAAACAACACCTGACACTGATAAACTGCCCAGTTCATCACAAGACTGGCACTTCTCTTCGCTCTCTCCGGCAACGGGACCTGCCAATAACCTTTCACTATTTCTACCTTAGTGATAAACGAGGCAGCCCCGATGCGGTCTATGGGGTAGTCAACTCTGGATAAGGTATAGGTGTCTGTCAGGGATAATGCACCAACACTCTTGCAAACAACACAAACACGGATCTTGCCCCTTAACTCAGGTTGCAAAGTTACTGGCAACGACCACTCACGATATCCCTTATCCCTCAGACCCTTTTCCAACATGTAGTCCAGCTCTGCTTTCACAACAGGCTGTCGAGCAGGATTTATACGGTAGGGAGCCAATTTGAGCCTTGCACCGTCTCCAGCCTCCATGTCGGGTTCTACCCCGTACATCAGGCCTGGAGAATCAACAACCATGCGGACGTACTGCCACAGCCTAGTAAACAACTTCTCTTGGCGCTTAGGAACAAGAGGTTGCAACTTATCTCGAAGAACAACATGCCTAGTGCCCTCCCACAACCCAGCCGGGACCATAGTTTCTACACTATAGTCTCCCTCCTTCTCCACCTTTGTCCCTAGAACAGCCAGGTCATGAGAGGGACAATCTGTACCACCTGTGCAGTCACTCCCATAATTCATAATTGCTAAGGCTTCCCCGCCGATACCGTACATGCGCACCCCCGCATTCCTTGCGACTACACCTGCCGGCGCAGCATCACCGCCCTCAGCGCCACGGCCAGATACAGTCGGTCTATGGTAGGGCTGTTGCATTCTACTAGAGCAGCATTGGGAGGCTATGCGACGACCGGGCGCATCCACTCCACAGCCAACCTCACCAATCTGCTCAATGTCCTGATTCTGACCACCACCCTTAGCAGCCATGGGTCAACCCTGACCTGACAACCATGCCAAAGCCTCGTCGCCCACCTTGAACCATTGAAACGAGGCCAACGGTTTACTCACACTCAAGTGACCTGTCAGCGGAACATCGTGCACCGCATGAGTTGTGAGGCCTGGGTGCTTGGCACAAACAGTGGGGTATGAACCGAGCAGGGGCTGGATCGCTGCACGCTGCTGCTCAGGCAGGTGCTCAAGCGCGTCCACAGCCACCTGACTCGTGTCCCCCGCCCACTGCTCCGCCGAGACATGACAATCCCAACTTTCCTCCACCTGTGCCCCACTGCCCCCCTCTCCTTCTCCACCTTCGCCACTGCAGACCAACACAGGGACAGTAGGCTGCTCAGGTGGTTGCCTCACAAACTCCTTTAACAGGTTCACATGACATGCTTCCCCGTCCTCATCAAGTTCAATAGCCCCGTTCCCACAACTCCCCAAGACTAAGATCTTCTAGTTGTACCTGGGAACTACTCTGTCGCGGAGTGCCATCACGCCCTACCATGTCACTAGGGGGGACAGGTTCTGGGGCCACTCCGGAGCTCGCATTTGGTGCAAGTACCGAGTCATCAAGGAGTGTCGCTGGGTCCAAACTCTCAACCCGACCAGCCTTGACTTTCTCCTTCCGACCCTTCCTCCGCTGGTCTGAAACCTGGGTACTATGCTGTGACACCTGAGCGGACTGAGATCTCTCGAGCCCCTCTTGCCCCTCCTTACTCGTGTCGGCCGCCCTCTCGGCAATGACTAAGGGTGGAACCTCGGAAGCAGGCACCGCAAAGTCGTTACCGAGAAGGAGGTCGACCCCCTCAACTGGTAATTTCTCCACAACACCCATATCCAACTCCCGTGTCACACTGTCTACCTCAAGCTCCACTCTGACCAGCGGGTAAGACCGCGTAGCATTGATGCCTTGAACCACCACAACCCGAGCCGCATTAATAGGCTTGCCAGAGAAGTTCTTAATAAGTGTCTGGGAAGCGCCCGTATCACGCAGCAACTCAAGCCTATGCTCCACACCATCCCACCTCACAGTGCCGTGCCCCCTATGACCACAAAAAGCATCTCGGATGGGTGACGAGCCCTCCTGCTGCTTCTGCACCGACTGTGACTTCGCAACCGACGTATTACCCCGGGCAAACGCGGAAGACCTCAAAGACACACCGATGTTGCTCACTAGTGACACCACTGCTGTAGGCGGTGTGCTCGGACATGAACGCGCAATATGCCCCTTCTCATGACACTTGAAACACTCCACTTCGCTCTTGGACTTCCTCTGAGGTGAGGAAGGGCCCTGGCCTTTCTTTAACCCGTACAGCCCCAGCGACGCGCCTGACGCGTCGGCGATGTATGTAACGCACAGCCCCAGAGACGCGCCTGGCGCGTCACCCTAATTGCGCCGACCGTAACCTCAGGTGTAGCCACTCAAGAGGGCTCAGATTTGTATGGGAACTGTGTACGTATCCCACGCAACCGTGCCGATGGTTGAAAACTCTCAAAGTCCACGTGCGTGCGCGCGAGCGCGCAAAAACCTGTTTTTTGGGGATAATTGCCTTCAATTTTTTACTCTTATAAAATCCGTTTTCGGGGGCTCTGTAGGACCATTTTTTAAGCTTTTTGAGCAGTTTTCCGTGGTTTTTCCTTCATTCCTAACCCATTCGCTATTGTTTCTGGAATAAAACCATTTCTTGAAAACCGGCCGGGTTCTGGTGCGCAAACATTACAAAACTAGCCGGGGCTCCACGGGTTAATGGGAAGGGTTTCGACTTGGGATCATAATTGGCACCAGTACTCTTAAATGTATAATTAGTTGTGTCCTTAATTCGGGGGGGGGTGGAGTAGTACGCCCCTGGTTACCTGCCTCAGCTCTCTGTGCAGACCCGCACCCACGAATCAATGACACCCTGAGGTCAGCCAACTTAGCCGCCTCCTGCAGAGTTTTAGGTTGCTTTTCTTTCAGGTTAAGAGTCAATTCACTGCCAGTACATTTAAAAAATTGCTCTAACAACACTAATTGCTTCACTGCATCAAAAGTAGTTGCCTTCTCCGACCTTAACCAATTCTCAAATGCATCTGACAGCTCTCTAGTGTGTTCCTGGAAAGTACTCTCCTTTCTCTTGGGAACAGCCCTAAATTTCAGCCTATAGGTCTCTGTCTGCAACTCATATGCCCTCAGGACAGCCTCTTTCAACACCTCGTAGTCAATGCAAGACTCTAGGGGCAAAGCATCTTACGCCTTGAGTGCTTTCCCCGTCAATCGTCACGAAACAAGGGCTGCCCACTTCTCCTCGGGCCATTGGTGCTCCCGGCACTTTTTTTCAAAACGGAGAAAGAATTCTGTAACTCCTATCTCATCAAACACTGGAACCAACTTTAGTAGATGCGACAGGGACTGGTCATGGGGTCGACCCCCCTGGACGACCCGGTTCCTCGTCACCTCTACACGAGTTTTCTCTAGATCAATATCGGCACAATACCTTGCAGACTCAGCCTGACACCTATACTTGAGCTCAGCCTCATGCTTCCGCTGCTCGAGCTCATGCTTTCGCTGCTCGAGCTCATGCTTTCGCTGCTCGAGCTTAGACTGCTGCTTAAGTTTGGCGAGCTCGAGCTGAAACAACATCTCAGAAGACAAACCTTGAGGAGGGGGTGCTACTATTGGGGACCCACCCAGTGAGTCACTTAGAGGCATACCCAACTGCCAGCGGGCATCAGCCTGCGGGAACGTACCCGGCTCCGGAGCCCGAGGGGGCGCCATGATAGGAGTCGAGTGGAATGGTGGCTGGGACGAAGGTGCCCCAGCTCCCGCTCCACCCGAAGCCCCACGCACCCCACCGAGCACACAGGCAACCAGCTCACCTCTCGACAAACTGCTAGTACCGGAAAACCCTAAGACCGTGGCTACACACTGCAGTCTGTACCGGTCCAGCCCCGACACCCGGTCCGCCGACACAGGCTCCTCCAAAAATTGTTTAGCATCCTCCTCATTGTTTACCACCCGAACGCCGTTTAACAACTCCACCCTCTCCACTTCCTCGCCTGTCTCTCGCACTGTGCCCTCATTATGCTCAGACCCGTCCAGTGACATGATGGAGTCAACAAAAAAAAATCTCAAGGCAATAGGTCACCAATAAACTCCAACAAGTTCCATATATCCTCAAAACAATGTCCACTGCCAACACTGCGAGAAATAAATTCAACCCCAAATGGCAATAAGATTTCTCCCCCCAAAAAAACTGCAATATTCAGTTCACTATATACTGGTCTAAGGTCGCCATTTGTTACGACCGGCACTACGAAATAAACAAGGGCACTTAATAATGGACTAGATGATAGGCTATATCTGCAACAACGGTACGCTAATTCCAAACCCTCGAACTATTACGCCGGTGAACAAAACACTTAAACCCTCCAGAGTTAATCTACTGGATAATGGGGTATCAATTAACTGGGTTTTAGTGCACTTCTACAAAGGCTTTCCGGTGACGGCAAAGCCTACTCACAACAGGAGTACTTTACGTTAATAAAATGCTCTCAAGTAATAACAATGCTTAAATAAACTATAACAAGATTTAATAAAGGAGTATATGCTTACGTTAGCTTTAGTGTGAGTCTGTACTCAACACTAAACTCTTCGATACTCTATGAAAACACTGGAAGTCTAGTCCTACAGCAAACAGATATGGAATCTTCTGAAAACGTCTGATGCTCTAAGATGCTCGTCGAATATAGAACATAAATAATGCAGGGGCAGGACACCAAAGCGTGTATCTTAAATACACCAATAAGTAGGATACATATATATAAAACAAGGGAGTGCAACAACTCTGTGACAGCACTAATAATAGCCACTCAAAACAGTACTTCCTTAGCCAAAGTAACAGCCATACTGGGTTGTGCACGATGCATCAACCTAGGCTAAAATAATACGTGAATAATTCCTAAAGCATACACAGTTAAAGTTAATAAACACAATGCTGTCTTTATTACTAATAAAGTCTAGCAGCGGCATAACAGGTACCAGGAGGCTAGGCAGAGCGCAAGCATGCTCGTAGCCTACTGTCTCCCCTTGAACAGATTTCCCTTATGTTACGTTAAGTGACTAGGAGGCTCTCTTGGTAAGTCCAGATCTCAAGTATCTGGTCTTACCCTGGCGCTCCACAAAGGTCAACAAAATGAGGTAGCAAGCATACAAGTAAGAGTAGGCAAAAGCCCTTCGCTTGTATACTGCTACACTCGCAAAGGAAAAATATGCACAAGGGTCACTGGCTACCTAGCTCCGTCAAAGTCGTACAGGCTCTGACTGGCCATATACATATCTCAGACAATGACCAAAGATACCCTCCACTGTCTAGCATTAAATAGTAACAAAGAACAACTCAATCATTAGAAGCACCCAATGATAATATGACTCCATGTGACTATGACTAATAATCCCTAAAGCTAGTGCAAAACATATATGTGAGAACTGGTGCTGGTAATACGACTGGCCGACTATGGAAGTCGTATGCAGAACCAGAAGGGATAAGTAATTGAATAAAGATAAGAAGTATTGGAAAAGAAGTTCAGAGAGAGAAACAGTAGTACAGGGGGTTAGATTGGAGACAGATTGCAAGGGACGTCTAGGACCAAGCACACCATGCCAAGCTCTAAGGAGACACGCGGGTAGGAGCCCCCCAGCACCAAACTAAGACAGCGGCACCCAATCACAGACCACTACGTCATGAAGAGCAGGTGTCATATGACGCGCCAGGCCCGCCGGCCAATCAAGAGCGTGGGAACCTCCGCCCGAGCGAGGAAGGCACACGTACATACACACACACATAATACCCCCTCCTGCCTCCTTCGTTCTCTCTCTCCTTAAATTCACACAACATATCTTAAACTCTATCACTGATATAAAATACTTCCAAGTGTCACAGACAAGAATAAAGACCACCACTGATCTGTCTGTGACAACATGAATACTAAGAAAGAAAGACATCGTTCTACGATTATTATAGCCCATTTCACTGCCCTGGCGAGCGCTAGCGAGTACGAGCACATTCTGGCAAGCTGGCCAGCGTAACACACCCTATTCATTTGTCAATATTTACACCTTTCGGGCTATTTATGTGTCAATTTTTTTCCCTGGCGAACGATAGTGAGCCTTTAATTTTGGAAGAGCTGGCCTTCGGCCTGGACATTTTTCTACCGAAAAATGTACACATTTTTTTAGAAGGGGGATCTAATGGATGTTTTCTTAAGTTTGATGGAGGTCTATGGAGGAAACTAGAAAAATATTGAATATATGAAAAAAATCAACCAAAAAGTGAACCATCAAACTTAAACCCTTTCTGTACCAGCGACGTCTTTATTATTTTACTCTAGCAATATGTAAACGATTTTGTGCAGCTTAAGAAGGATCTATGGTAGTAAAAAGGGCTAATTAAACCCTTCTGTACCGGCGACGTCTTTTTAATCTTATTTTAACTGTTTTTTTCAGACATCTTTGTGTAGTTGAAGAAGGATCTGTAGTAGTAAGAAAGGTTAATTAAGATAATTCGAAGTCTGTTAATTGTTAGACTGAATACAATCGTCTAATAGTTACCAGAACATGATGGTATTGAACGGGTTACGGTAGTTCAAAGCCAGTTTATTGTCGGAGGCCCTTTTTAAACTGAATACAATTGTTTAATATTAGTCAGAATAAAGTTAGAAGGATGGCACCGGTATTGAATGAGCTAACTGTGAGCTTATTTCGTTAAAACTGTCGCAGACTATAATTATATAAGGAATTACCAATATACGTTTTTTTTTAGCTTATAGATTATTATAGTTGGTAGTTATAACCAATAGAGTTATTTTGTTATGGGGAGATGGGCGTATTTATTTGCTTATTGTTGTAGTTTTTGTTATGGAGAGATGGGCGTATTTATTTACTAATTGTTGTAGTTTTTGTTATGGGGAGATGGGCGTATTTATTTACTAATTGTTGTAGTTTTTGTTATGGGGAGATGGGCGTATTTATTTACTAATTGTTGTAGTTTTATATTATGTTTTAGTTTCCTCCCTAGACCTCCACCAAGCTGTAAACAACACTCCCTAGACCCCCTTCAAGATAAATTTGTATATTTTTCAGTAGAAAAATTTCCCGGCCGAAGGCCGATTATTCTTAAAATTACAGGCTTGCTATCGTTCGCCAGGACAAAAATCGACACCTAAATGGCACGAAAAGTCTTATTATTGAAAAGAAATGGTGCGTAAAGTCTTGAAATCGCCAAACTAGTGAGCCGAACTACTTAAAATCTAAATACCAATGGGGTTAAACACGAGGGAGAAGGGGAGTCAGAAAACCGGGCCATCCCCCCTTAATGCAATATGATATACGCTTTGTTGTTGGTGTTTGCTTGCTTCAAACTACAGTATATATGTTTTTGCGTTCATTTTGTTTAAGTTAAATTCCTATGATTTTTGTCAAGTAAGGCTCCCATGACATGCAGTGCCCCTATTAATGAATATATATTACAACAGACTTGATCAGTATTGCATGACTTGGATAATGGCTCACATGTTCAATTTGATTATCATAACAACGATGGTAATAACATGTTTTAAGGGAGCTCAGACGGTATTGTGCAGCATGATTTACTGGTTCGGCTCAATGGTTTAAGGAGGGGGTTTAGTTTGCTCTCTAAACCTCTATCAAACTTAAAAAATCACCTTTTTAATATAAATTTGTACATCTTTCGGTAGAAAAATGTCCCGGCCGACGGCCGATTCCTCTTCAAATACAGGCTCGCTATCGCTCACCAGGACAAAAATAGACACCTAAATGGCACGAAAGGTCTTAATATTCGCAAAGAAATGGGGTAAGAGGTAAAACAATCGCCAAACTAATAGGGCGAACGTCTTGAAATCTCATAACTAGTAGGGCTAAACGTGAGGGAGGAAAAGGACTCGAAAAAACAACTGCCTCCCCTTAAGAATTTGGCAGTCTGTGAGTTTGCCCCAGATGATAAGCGTACAAGGCCGAGTCTGGTGTCCCTGTATGGATGATAACCTTGGCTATGTATACCGTCCGCTGGCCAAGCTCTATCTTAGTTCGCCCTTGACACTGATTGAAATAGGGTTAATTTGGCGAAGATCAATAGAAATCCTTTAGGAAAACAGAGACTGATAATATGTTCATCATCGTGCCATATTGCGAAGGAAAATATAGGATTCCCGTTGGATTTTTTTTTATTTCATGTTTCTATTTTTATTTTGTTCTAATTTTTACCGTGCTTACTAGTTTTGTTGACCTCTTCAGCACTATGACGTAATTTCAGTATATGCTGGTTACCATTAGACGATTCAATTTAGCTAATTATGTAGCTCTAGGACTCAGAGGGATAACATTCGATTTCAATAAACCCTCTGAATAACGTAGATCCTTCTTTAACTACATGCAACCGCTTAACTTTAGCTAGAATGAAAGGTAAGAAGACGTCATCGTGCTGAAGGGGTTAATATGGAATTCCTAACATTTTGAATGACTAAATTTGAATAGAAGTTTATTAGTGTTTGTATCTATGTGTAGTGATGAAGTAATTGATTTGCCTAAAATGTCCAATCCCCCTTAAACTGACTGGTGTGTTGGCAAGGAAGTGATGATGATGGTGCTTCGCTGACACTACCATGGTCGTCGAACATTGCTGGGAATAGAGCTCGTGTGATGCGGTCTTTATCATCAAGGCAAACATATTGACCATGGCGGTGGTTTAGAAGCAGGGATACTAAACGCTTTCATGTATTGGATGAAGTCAGCTGATAATGAATACCGGTAATACCCATGGCCTTGTAGTGATAATTATGACAGCACCGACCTTCATACCCTACCCGTGTCATAAGAGGACTGTCAGTATTATGCCAGTCACACGGTCCTACCCAGTGTGGCAGCAGCAGTACACAGACCTAGGTAAGTGGAGAACCCTAAGAAACATTGGTAATTATAGGGAAAAGGCTCGCCCCCGTATTGTGTATGTTGTTTTCCTTCCAGATTTTGAGATATTAGAGTTTTCATGGTTTTAGTTAAAATTCCAGCGTGGGATACAAGAGGGGTTGAGGGGGTGATTTCGTAGACTAATTCGAAGTCTTACCTTAGTAGACCTATGACGCTTGATTGCCTCCTCGTGGCCCTGTGCAACACTGACTTCTCAAAGCTGCATCAACAAGGGGTGACCAGTAGCGACATTGGTAGAGCGCTCGGTTTCTAACCGGGAGGACCGAGTTCGATTCTCGGCTGGTGGAGATAGTTGGGCAATCTCCTCACACCCCTTGCCTCTGTTCTGATCGTCTAACAGTAAAATAGGTCTATGACAGGGTAAAAAGGTTCTCGTGACCTCATCCCTTAACTACTAAAAAAAAAAAAAAATGCATCAACACTGTCCCGCTGTCTCATCTCACAATCTAGGACCTCTCTCTCTCTCTCTCTCTCTCTCTCTTTCAAACGCCAACTCAATTATAGTTGCAAAGTGCATATTATATTTTTCAACATTCATATCCTGCTTAAAACCTTTACTACATTTAACATTTGCTGATAAAATAACAGTATACAAATTTGTCATTAGTTCGGGGTTAATACATCACCTTTCTATCAAAATTATGCCCGAGTTACTCCTCCAGTTTACTATCTAATAATAAAAGTAATGCATAATGATGAGGTGATCCTGATATTGATGCACAAGAGTAAAGCATTGGTTTTGGAGAGATATACCGGTATGTCAAAAGCGAGAGGGGATCAAAAGGAGCTACTTAAGAAGTGCGTGTAGAATCACATGGATATATAGACTGACAAATGAGGAAGCACGACAGTGATGTGGTGTGGATGTAGATAAGCTGGAGAGTGAGAAGAGACCTTGAGGTGGTTCCATCATGTGGAGCGTACGAAAAGCAAGAGACTGACTAACAAAGTGTATAAGAGTGAAGTGAACGGGCAGAGGAAGATCGGCGTCTGATAATATAGATAGATAAATAATAATATAAATAATAATGTCAATCACAATAATAATAATAATAATAATAATAATAATAATAATAAAATATATATAATAAGTAGGATTCTTAATAATAAATACAAAATTGCAATAATAACAAATACAATAAGTATCAACGTAAATAGCAAGACAAATATATGCATAATACTGTACATATGAAGCCAGGAAACAAACAAATGATAAAATCCTACCCCCCGTCGCATCCATCTCTTCCTCACCTCTCGTAGGCAGCAAAACACGGTCCTGGGCTTACTGAATGAAGCCTAGGGTTGAATTATTCATACTAGTGGTAATGGTAGTAGCAGTAATAATAAATACTACTACTTCTACTACTACTACTACTAATAATAATAATATTAATAATAATAATATTAATAAAAATAATAATACAATAATAATAATAATAATAATAATAATAATAATAATAATAACATTAACGAAAACAACAACAATAGCATAAAAGATGAAAAAAGCAGCATTAATATAAATCAAATAAATCAATAAATATACAGTATAACAATAACAAAAACAAGTAAAATATATTACCAATAGTTTCAACTGCAAGTAACCAATGAAAAACAAACACAGAAACACAGGAACAAAAAATATATACGAAAAAAAAAAAAAATATATATATAAATAAAACCCTACCCCCCGCCGCATCCATCTCTTCCTCACCTCTCGCGGGCAGCAAAACACGGTCCCGGGGTTGCTGAATGAAGCCCCGGGTTGAATAATTCATATATATACACCCCCGGGGGAAAAACTGGGCTCTCCGTATTATCCAGGGCATCCATCATCGTGGCCGCCCGGATGTTGACGTAATCTGGCTGTCCACCTCGGGGGAATGATGATGAGGAGGTGGGGGAGCTGGGTTGGGTTTGTGTGAATTGGGTGGTTTATTAGTTACTTGGTTAGATTAGGTAAAGTTTCAGCTAATACAATCATAACTACATGCTTAAGTTGAAATAAGATGGATGTTGGGTTTTGTTGGTTGGTTGGTCTATGGGAGGTTTGTGTGACTTGGGTGAATTATTACTTACTTAGTTAGTTTAGGTAAAGTTTCAGCTCATACAATCAAAACAACATGCTTCACTTGAAATCAGATGGGAGAGGGGAGGCTTGGGTTCGTAGGTTTGATCTGTGGGGGGTTTGTGTGAATTGGTTAGTTTAATTACTTTGTTAAGGCCGAGGTAAATGCGGTAACGAGTCTATAATAATAGGAGGAATCGGCCTAAGGCCATATCATTTTTCTACCGAAAAATTTACAAATTTACCACGAAGGGTAGTCTAAGGGGTGTTTGTTTTAGCTTGATGGAGGTCTACCGAGGAAACTAAAAAATACATAAATACATAAATAGACCAAAATAACAACCATCCGGTACCCCAATTGAAAGAAAGCGGGGACCTTGGATGGTGGTGAGATGGTCTGTGAGTTTGGATGGGCTGGCTTGCTTGCTCTGTTTGACTGTTAGGGCGTGTTATATTATGTGTTATTGTTTTGCCAGTGCATGCATACTGTACATAGTACGTTCGACTAGATCCTTTATTAACGATTTCAGCAAACTTTTAGCCCTACTTTCCCCCCCCCCTCCCCCATTCAAATATTTACTAATTTCTTGATACAATAATCACATGTGAATTGTTTGAAGAAAGGCTCTCTCTCTCTCTCTCTCTCTCTCTCTCTCTCTCTCTCTCTCTCATCATTGCAAATCTGATTATTTATACTTCGAAGGGCGCCATGCTAAAGAAAAACAATCGCAATGAGGCGGCTACCATACACATTTGTCATACGCTGTGTTGGATGGGGGGTGGGACGTCGGCTGAATGAGGACAAAGGTGCATGGGGGCGATTCATTCGTGGCCAATCATAGGATAGATGTTTATCCTTGGTTAACCCTGCTGCCCTGAAAATTACCTAAATTAACTAACCTGAACAAGTCCAATGCAATCATTTTTCTATCTGAATTAAATCTAATTCTATACGATCCAATTTCATTAAATCTATTATAACCTACTCTTATTTAATTTATTATAATCATATATATGTAAGCAATAGCTATTCATTTTACCCTATTTAAATTTAATTGGCTAACCTGAAGCTGACAGGTTAGTTATAATACTGGTTGAAATCGATTAGCCAATTGTAATTTACAAAAAAGAAAAAAAGAAAAGAAAAAAGTATATATACTGTACAATATAAACCTATGTGCTGGTTGTTTTAATAGTATATATACTGTACAATATAAACCTATGTGCTGGTTGTTTTAAAAGTATCACAGCGGAACACATTATAGTACAACATTCATGATATAACATAGCAATATCCTAAAATACAATATCAATGCGGAAAGATTTATCCCATAAGTCGAATGTATAT
The DNA here is from genome assembly GCA_032716605.1 of Paralithodes platypus. Taxonomy (NCBI): domain Eukaryota; kingdom Metazoa; phylum Arthropoda; class Malacostraca; order Decapoda; family Lithodidae; genus Paralithodes; species Paralithodes platypus. The sequence continues at coordinate 112,294,408 of CM064487.1, forward strand.
AAATGCCCTTGAGTGAAACGTGTCAAAATATGTATCTCTCCAAGACCAGATTAACGCGTGAGATTTACTGGCTATAGATATACATAGCGGTGAAGAGGCAGCCAACAAGACCAAGCAAACACTCGACCTACCATTAGCTTTCAACTATATAGAAATTAACTCACTTTAGAGGGTGTTGTTAAGGCCTCCGATCCCAACAGATAAGCGAGGAGAATGGTGTGACGGGCGAATAATAGGCAATTCTTCCACCCCCTCGACACTTGTTTGGGGCGAAATTATCTCATCAGTCCAGGAGTTCCATTGGTATAAGGAGATCAGACAGTTTGGACACTATATACGCCATTTTGGAACCAGTAACTATATTATACAAACATTGATGTAAGCTGTTTGATTATCTAAATAACACTTCTATGCTTCGTGCCATTTGTTATGTTCAACAAATATGTGTTATGAAATACATAAGCAGGTCACCATATTATGATATCTGATTGAGTTCAAACTTTATCTGTATGTTCTGAAGACAAAAGTGATGAATAGACACACATCAATTTAGATAACACATCCTGTAATTGTCTTTAATATGCTTATGAATTCCATTATCCAGTTGTATTTTTGTTGGATTAACGGTGTATAAGAATGTAAATTGATACAAAATGCTCGTTTAGTTATGTCTAGTATCAAAGATAAGATGGTGCCCTTGAATAGCAGACAGAAAAAAGGAGGAACAAATATGTGACTCACTTAACTCTTTGAAGATACGATTACGCTTTTTTTCTGGCCAGTATTATACGATATCATTCAGATTAAGAAGGGTATGTGGGGGCAGAAAGCTAGGAATCCTCCACCCCTTGTAAAATTATCCTATTCATTGAGACAGAGAAAGGGGCGAGGGAACGCAAAAGTGGTCCCGGACCCGGAGAATTAGAACCTTTGAATGTCGTTTCTGTTCGGGCTCTGTCTCGAGTCGGCCACCCCCAGAAATGGGGTTTGTGCCAGAGTTTATACATATACATATGTGGAAGTTATTAGGTAAATTGAGATAGTCTTTACCCATTTAATTTTCACAGAGCTTTCCTAAAATGTCTAAAATCGTCTAATGATAGCCAACATAATCTGTCCAAATGCGTCATAATCTGCACATAATGTCCTCAGTTGTCCACTCCTCTACTACTGAAGTGCTACTAATCAGCCGCCGACGTGTTTTCACTTTCGCCTCGCTCCTACAATACGCAGCATTAAGGAGAGATGGCCGTATTTATTTCATAATTTATGTATCTTTATATTATTTTATTAGTTTCCTCCCTAGACCTCCATCAAGCTTTACACAATACATCCATTTAATCCCCCTTCTAGATTAATTTGTACATTTTTCGGTAAAAATAAATCCCGGCCGAAGGCCGGTTCTTCCATAATTACAGGCTCACTATCGTTCGCCAGGAAAAATATCGACAACTAAATAGTAGGAAAGGTCTTAATATTTACAAAGAAATTGGGCGAAAGGTGTTAAAATCGCCAAACTAATGAGCCGAACGTCATCAAATCTCAAAACTAATAAGAGTTATATACGAGAGAGAAAGTGGTCAAGAAAAACGACCCATCTCCCCCGAAGTGCTACTAATCAGCCGCTGACGTGTTTTTCCTTTTGGCCTGCACCTACAATACGCGGCATTAAGACTCACTTTTGGCGCGGCCGAGCATGACTGTCGTTAACGGGGGTCTCTCTTCTGTTCGCCCGTGATTTACTCGGCTTTGTTGGGGTCTTTTGGAGAGCTGATGAGGTTTGCTTAAGCGGGGTGTGAGTTAACGTCTCTGTCTAGTCACCTTTTACCTCTATCTCCATCACCTTTATTTTTTGTATTAGTGTATCGCTCTGTTGATATACACACAGTACTGGTATTTCCGCTTTTCAACATATTCTCATCCCAATTCTGTTCAACTATCTTACACAAGAGTAAACCGATTTTCCGAGTCTCTCTTCAACTCAACAAGTATGCTCTGGATCTCTCTCCCTTGAGGGTGTGCCTTTTTATTATGTCAACAAAGGCCCATCCTCGAGAGTGATTCCCATAACAGCCATTCTCGCACATTGTTAGCTTGTCAGACGCATATTGTCTCCATAATACACATGGACAAAAATATGACCTTGTTGTTGCGGTGCCATGTTTTCTATCAACCAATGAATCCTACAATTCATTTGTAAACGGGTCGAACTGGACAGCGAGTGAACAGCACGAATAACCTATAGGTGTGTCTGCCATGGCCATGCTTTCATCTTTAAATGTGGTAACGAATTATTTTTGTTTATCAAATTGTGTTACAGCTAACTGTAAACTATTTGATTTTACTTAGGAAGGATTCTTAACAATGAAAGAAATCGCCTGGTGGTAACTAGAATGCAACACCGTAAGTTATCAGCTGATTGAATGAGTTAACAAAAGATTTCCTAGGGCAGCCGAGCGCGATGGTTATTCCTGCTATACAGCACCAAGACAGCTTCTGTTACGCTGCAGCGATGACGGACTGAAACCGCTTGAGTGAGTGACGAGTTAATAAAGTCCAGGACCAGGAGAAGTTATGCTTTGAGATTCATTAAGATAACCCAGATGGAGGCTACGGACGGTGGAGATTCTGGTTGTTGGTGTTCTGGTTATTATTGTTGTTGTTGTTGTTGTTTTATTGTTGTGGTTGTTGTTGTTGTTGTTTTATTGTTGTTATTGCTGTGTAATCATTGGTGTTATTGTTGGTGTGTTGTTGTTGTTATTGTTGGTGTGTTGTTGTTTGTTATTGGTGTTGTTATTGGTGTTATTGTTGGTCTTAATGTTGGTGTTTTGTGGTTTGTTGTTGGTGTTTTTATTGGTGTTATTGTTGGTGTTATTGCTGTGTAATCGTTGGTGTTATTGTTGGTGTTATTGTTGGTGTGTTGTTGTTTGTTGTTGTTACCTCGGAGCAAATATGTACGGTCAACCCCAGGCAACTTTGGGGATTATATGAATTTGGTTACTTAAAGTGTTCTAATTTGTAAATACGATTTTGTCAAGTAAAACACAGAACACAAATACAAACACTAAGAGAGAGAGAGAGAGAGAGAGAGAGAGAGAGAGAGAGAAACAAAATGTGTAATTGCTATAGAAGCATTAGCTGTGTTGGAGATATGATTGGCTTTAGACAGGTGTCACACACTTAAGGGGAGATGGGCCCTTTTTCTGGTCCCCTTCTTCTTCGTGGTTAGCCCCGTTAGTTTTCAGATATTTCAGCTTTCGGCTCATTAGTTTGTCGATTTTAAGACCTTTCGCACCATTTTCTTTGCCAATATTAAGACCTTTCGTGCTATTTAAGTGTCTATTTTTCTCCTGGTGAACCATAGTGAGCCTGAAAATTTGGAAGAACAGGCCGGGACATTTTCTACCGAAAAAATTACACATTAACACATTAATCTAGAAGGGGTAACTGATGGATGTTTTTTAAGCTTGATGGAGGTCTAGGGAGGACACTAATAAAATAATAAAATATACATAAAGGATCAAATACATACGCCCATCTCCCCTTAAGGGGAGGTTTTTACTGTGTTCCCTAAACCTCCATCAAGCGTTTTTTTTTTTTTTTTTTTTTTTTTTTTTTATATTCCAATATAATTATATGCCCTCTCGGGCATAGGCTGAAAGCCTGTACATTCCACCGCTCAACACGGTGAAGCCCGTGAGGTCTTGTTCCAGTCTGGGGAGTGAGACATGTGAAGCATCCATCATGGCTCGAAGCAGCTCCATCTCTGAAGCGGCTGGTTGTTTCGTTCAAGTGTTTCACCTTCTCACCCTCCAGACTCAGACCCTCACTCTCAGAACGCCACCTATTGAGCAGTGAACTCACTAGGCATTGTCCCCCTGTAACATATTTTGAATATGGGAATATTCATACAGTGTTATTTAATCAGGGAAGAATGAGGGCATTTTTTTGGCATTTCGGTGGGCTTTGTGGTAATGCACTGATACTAGGTACAGCACAAATTCAATCCCAATAATATCTTCCCATTGACATATCGGGATTTGAACCCGGGTCCATTGGATTACCAATCCAGTGGCATGACCACTCCACCACACCTCCCCTACCCCTTTGACCCTCTTTCAAGATAAATTTGTACATTTTTCGGTAGAAAAATTTCCCGGCCGAAGGCCGGTTCCTCTTGAATTGCAGGCTCGCTATCGCTCGCCAGGAAAATATCGACACCTAAATGGCACGAAAGGTTTTAAAATTGACATAAATGGGGTGGAAGTTCTTAAAATCGCCAAACTAATGGGGCGAACGCCTTAAAATCTTAAAAGCAATGGGGCTAAACATGAGGGAGAAAGGAGTTAAGAAAAATATCCCTCAAGTGGAAAAACGACCAATCTCCCTTTCAATCAAGAAACTTATCCAAAATTATACTATGAATGAGAAGAGTATTAGAGCTACACGATTTTGTTTTGTTTTGTCAACAAGCACACACAAACATAATACGCTTTATACATATTTTTCCTCCATTGAGTGATGTGATACGCTGTCAGATATTACTCAATTTATCGTATGTGCGATTCTGAAAGATTTATTGCTTAGTTGTTGTTAAAGAGTAGTATGCTTACATTTGTTTTCACAATTGTGTCCACGTTCGTGTTAACCCCTTCTGTACCGGAAAAGTTTGTTTTCTTCTTTTATTTAATTCTGGCTGTATTTAGATGATTTTGTGAATTTTAAGAAGGATTTGAGATAGTAAAAGGGGTTAAGTGACATAGTTCGAAGCCTGTTAATTGCTGGATACTATTTGTACGATGAATAAAATCGTCCAATAGTAGCCAGAATAAAGTTAAAAGACGTCTCCGGTACAGAAGGGGTTACAGAGTAGTTTGCTTACATTGTGTTGTTTGCAATTGTGTCCACGTTCATGTTAACCTTTTCACGCAGATATGACGCAGAGGTTGCCAGATTAGCAATAAGAAATAGAGTTTTCTCACTCTTATAATTACCTCTCCAAAATTCGTTTTCTGCCCACAGCTAACTCAAAGACAACTGCAGAGGTTGAAGTAACTAAACTAAAGGTTTCTAAATACCCCTGATGGTAACAAAGGCTTTAAAGTATCCCTAATAGGCTCAAAATCGCGTCATATGTCGGAGAGGGTTAAAGTTCTGATGTTGGCAATCTAAGCTAGAAGAATAATGCAACATAAAACCCCCTTCTTAAGACCGAATAAAATAAATATATGCACACACACACACACACTGATAACATCCTTCCTGGCTATCTCCGCCGTAAATATATGCATAATGGAAAGCGACAACAAACTATTACTTGCATTATAGAATCATTATATATTACTTGCATTATAGAATCATTATATATCCGATGCCAGGAAGATCGACCGTCGCGTTGGAGAAGACATAACAATGCTCGCCGGGCAGTTATTAAAGGTGTAGTGCTTGTTTGTTAGAGCTACTTATTCATTGTCTTTTATTTTTATTTTTGTGTGTGTACATAATTTTGATATTTCCTCGCTATACCTCCATCAAGGTTAAAAAACACCCCCTATTAAGGTATATTTATAAATGTTTCGGTAGAAAAATTTCCCGGCCAAAGGCCGGTTCCTAAAAAAAATGACAGGCTCGCTATCGCTCGCCAGGAAAACAATCGACACCTAAACGGCACGAAAAGTCTTAATCTTGACAAAGTAATGGGGCGAAAAGTCCCAGAATCGCCAAACTAGTGAACGAACGTCTGAAAATCGCAAAAGCTAATGGGTCTAATCATGCAGGAGAAGGGGGTCCAGGAAAAACGACTACCTCCCCCTTAACACGATGCAAATTCCCTGATCAACTGAAAGGGGTTGTTTAGACGGCCGACTGCACACTGATTGGAGAGGAGGCTTTCACAATGGTCCTCCTAGAGCTGGCCTCCTGGGGTGTTCGCAGTGGTTTATGGTGCTACTGTTGGGGGGTGGTCACTTCGCTACCTCCGCCGCTTGCAATCAGACACTTCGCTACCTCCGCCCCTTGCAATCAGTCACTTCGCTACCTCCGCCGCTTGCAATCAGTTACTTCGCTACCTCCGCCGCTTGCAATCAGTTACTTCGCTACCTCCTTTGCTTGCAATCGGTTACATCGCTACCTCCGCCGCTTGCAATCAGTTACTTCGCTATAGGTAGCACCAACGAACTTGACAATAATCTTTATTCCTGACCTCTCTGTAACTCAAAAGGGCCTAGAGCAAACTGGCTGTAAATATCCACACCTACTTCCTGGTGGACTATTCCCAAATGATAGAAACGTCAGCCCGATTGCAGTCATTAATTTTGAGTTATAAGAAGTTAAGGGATCAAGATGATTTGTCAAGTTCGTTGGCGTTACCTATGCCTCCGCCACTTGCAATCGGTTACTTCGCTACCTCCGCCACTTGCAATCAGTTACTTCGCTACCTCCGTCCTTTGCAATCAGTCACTTCGCTACCTTCGCCCCTTGCAATCAGTCACTTCGCTACCTCCGCCGCTTGCAATCAGTTACTTCGCTACCTCCTCCGCTTGCAATCAGTTACTTCGCTACCTCCGCCCCTTGCAATCAGTTACTTCGCTACCTCCGCCGCTTGCAATCAGTTACTTCTTCCCCTTCGACCGCTTGCTTGCCCTCAGTACATTCTCCCTTCGATCACTTGCCCTCAGTACGTTCTCCCTTCGACCACTTGCCCTCAGTACGTTCTCCCTTCGACCACTTGCCCTCAGTATGTTCTCCCTTCGACCACTTGGCCTCAGTACGTTCTCCCTTTGATCACTTGCCCTCAGTATGTTCTCCCTTTGATCACTTGCCCTCAGTACGTTCTCCCTTTGAACACTTGCCCTCAGTACGTTCTCCCTTTGATCACTTGCCCTCAGTACGTTCTCCCTTTGATCACTTGCCATCAGTACGTTCTCCCTTTGATCACTTGCCCTCAGTACGTTCTCCCTTTGATCACTTGCCCTCAGTACGTTCTCCCTTTGATCACATGCCATCAGTACGTTCTCCCTTCGACCACTTGGCCTCAGTACGTTCTCCCTTCGATCACTTGCCCTCGGTACGTTCTCCCTTCGACCACTTGCCCTCAGTACGTTCTCCCTTCGATCACTTGCCCTCGGTACGTTCTCCCTTCGACCACGTACTCTCAGACACTTCTCCCATCGAACACTTGCCCCCGGTCATTTCCCCTCACCAGAATGCCGCATACACAGCACATTACCAGAATTACAGAAACATGATCTAAACAGAAGTACCAACACATTGCCAATAAATAAGAGGAACCACCAAAGGACAATGAAAGCAGAACTATTGATACACAAGATTGAACATTATGGGCAAAACAAAAGCATAATTTAAACTTAATTAGTATCGTAGAGATAATAAATTACAGGTATTATTATAATCAGCAATGAAGCAGTACCACATTATTACCGCAAATTACGACGTATACAGACGAATAGCACACATAACAAAGCCACTAGAACAGCTTCCTCTCTCTCCAACTCCCCTTCTCCCCTTTCTACACTCTTCAGAAAATAGGACAAGTAGAATGTAGATACGAGGTGCCGTTTTAAAGACTTAACCCTCAATACCTTCACCTGACCTGACCTGATATAAAATAAATATATACAGTATATATATCTACTTAAACAAACATATCAAAACAGAGAAGATAGTGAAAACACGCAACAAAATATAAATATTTTCGCAATGGCAACATATCAGGGGAATCACAAAAGCAAAATAAACAGAACTACCAGACACAGACTAAGAGAGGGTTAACAATATCGACCTAAATGAAGCACAAGATACTTTGTACAAAGTTATTACACAGAGTTAATGGGAGAGGGGTAGTTTTTCTGGCCCCCTTCTTCCTCATGTTAAGCCCTATTAGTTTTCAGATTTTATGACGTTCGGTCCCTTAGTTCGGTGATTTTAAGACCTTTCGCCCCATCTCTTTGTCAATATTAAGACTTTTCGTCATTTATGTGTCGATTTTTCTCCTGGCGAGAGATAGCGAGCCTATAATTTAAGAGAAACTGGCCGTCGGCCGGGACGTTTTTCTATCGAAAAATGTACACATTTATCTTGCCGGAGGGTTTTGGGCAGGTGTTTAATTTGTTTAGTATTATTATTTTGTTTGTTATTATTATTATTGTGTTGTAAGCTTGATGGAGGTCTAGGGAGGAAATTAAAAATGTGATAAAAAATACATAAATGAACAAATATATACGCCCATCCTCCCTTAACGACAGAACAACACCTGAAACGGTTCAATGCCTTTGTGTAAACCGTAATACTGAATAATGATGTTTGGTATATTGACATTGTAACCAAAATACATGGACAAATGTGCCTTATACCGGTATCTCACGAGCGCTTTTTCCCCCAACATTTATCCTCAACACTGGTCTGGCAGCTTATGAGGTATACATTTAATAATATTATATTTCTGCCACCGAAATTCATCACTCACAGTCTAGTTTCCGATACCGGTGCAAAATACTCCAGAAATGTTGTCAGATAAATGTTGATCATCGAATGTTAACTATAATTGTTCTCGTGTGATACAAGCTTTAGATCCTCAAGGGGTTAAGCGAACAGGTCAAGAGGCAAAGTGACTGCCACCCTGACTGTCGGTACTCCCGCAGCGAGCCATTCACTAGGAAGCCAAACATGAATATAAAGGTAACGACCCTCAGATTGATATCCAGAGAGGCAGACTCCATAAAAATCGCGTATCTGGGAACGGAGGCGCAAATTTTCTTTTTTAGCAGGGGGGACTGACGCGCTCCAACTCGGCGGTGGAAACTTGAGGTACATTGGGTGTGACTTGGCGTGACAATGCTGATTTTCTTGATAATGTTTACTATTTACCATTTACTAGTATTACGCAACTCACATTTTGTATATTGTTTACTAATTATTAAGTCATTCTGCCCTGCAATGCACCGTGTTTTGTATTTGTAGATGTGCAAAAGATCTCGAAATATATAATTATCCTCTCTTGTATAGTAATTATACAGAAACTGTAGTCTATCATCGGAATACAATATATATACAATACAGGATTAAGTATTGAATACTAACATAATTGTGCTGCCAACTATGTTTGGCGCATACTATGATTACCAGGGTTGGTTTGTCTGATTGTCTGTGTATCTGATTGTAAAATAGATTGTTCAAGACCTTTTTCGTAGTTGTCGACGGAATATGATCAATAACTTAATTTCATAATTGCAATATATATATATATATATATATATATATATATATATATATATATATATATATATATATATATATATAACTTCTTATTGAAATCAGATTAGCCCACCCAATGTGTCCACACTAATTACCCCATATACATACCGTATGCAAAGTAAAACAAAGTATATTAATTTAAACATTACCATCGACAAACATTTGTTCTATAATGGAGTCTATTTACAGCGTTAATTCTTATTCAGCGACTTCAACAATATATACTTGTACTGATCGCGTAGAAGCAATATATAGGCTAGGGGTTGTGACACTCCCAAGACACAATCTGCATTTTCTGCTGATGATTGTATGCATAAACGCTTTCTTAATTTATGCACATGAACGAGGTATGTTGTTTATGGAACACTAATGTGGAAATTTGTTAGAGGGAAACTTAATAATTCAATCAAGAGACGGCTGAGACAAGAGGCTTACTGAGAAGGTAAACGTAGAAGATGCTTTGAATTTTACATTAAATTGTTGTGTTTAACGTTATCACAGTTGCGCAACACGATAAACAAGTCAAGTACATGCCTACATTTTGTAGAATAAATAAAATATTGTTTGATATACACAAACAAATTTGAGTGAGGAAATGTTTTCAGAATAAATTTGTTAAGTTCTGGTGATGAAGTATATGGTAGATAACTATGTGTATGGAAGAGACAAAAGGCAATGGTGCCTGTAAAAAGTTGGAAGAGTGACAGGGAGACAAATTCTAGGTACGTTAGAGTAAAAATGTCTGGACACTCGAAGTTTGAAGCAGTTTAAGTAAAAGGATGAGGTAGAGACATATTGAGGGAGAGAGTTTCAGAGTGTACTTGTTAAGTATAAGAAAGGCTGGGATAATCGGTTCACTCTTGGATTAGAGAGTTGGACAGAATAGGGTTGGGAATATGTTGAAAGGCAAGTGCCACACACTCTCTGTAAGGGAGGAGGTATACACAGAGTTCTGAAGAATACTAATTATTGTAAATGTAACAATGGGGCATGTAGTGAGAGATTGTAGGGAAATAGTAAGAGGAGGTGAGTTTATGAAAGGAATTAATGCTTTTGACACTACCCTTTCGAGAAGTGCGATATGGGTGAAACTAAATGCATTGGCAACATAGATAGAATAATTATGAAGATAAAATACATGCATTGTATATGTATATATATGGAAAGAAAGAGAGAGAGAGAGAGAGAGAGAGAGAGAGAGAGAGAGAGAGAGAGAGAGAGAGAGAGAGAGAGAGAGAGAGAGAGAGAGAGAGAGAGAGAGAGAGAAAAGGAAGAAGAAGAGGTATAAACAAAAATCATTATGAGGAGCCTTGAAGCAGCAAAAGGAACTACTGTAGAAGGAGGAGGTGGAGCCAGCCAAAGGCAACCCCATCCCTCCCTACAAGCTCTGCCTCCAACCCCACCTCCAACACCAACAACACACATGCCAACCTTTCGGACACTCCCGCCGTCGCCCCCTCCTTATCACCCACATTCGCTCTCATCAAAACAACCTGCCTAGCGGACGACGATGATGATGACGATGCTGTGCCGGTCAAGTCGAAGAAGACCAGATCGCGAGTCCCCCCCCCCCCCGCCCCCCCACCATACCCAAACCCCCACACTCCTCTTTCCTTTGATGTGGTTGTCAGATCGAGGACGGACGGTTCGAGGTGGTATCGGGCCGGACAGACTCGAGACGTGGCAGTGACCGATGGGGTATGTCTACGTTTGAGTGTTCGATGCAAAGGCCTCAACATCACAATATATATGATACCGGGAGGGAAGATAGGAATATATTAATGTTATGTGGGGCTGCTGTGTGAGAGAGGGTGAAGGCTGTTATATGTATACTGTAGAATTAATGTGTGCCATATATAATACATAGACGTAACAAAACTACTACGCAAAATAAATGTGTAGTAATCATTTTGCGCAAGAATTTTAACATATTTCAGTCTTTGTTAAGGGGGGTCACCGGCTTTTTTTGTATCTTTCTCTCCTTTTTTCTCTTTCCCTGGCTTGTATCCATTCGGCCCCATTCAGCCAACTGTTTTCAGACGTTTATCCCCATCCAGGTGTCGATTTCTTCCTGGCGAGCGTAAGCGAGCCAGCATTGTTTGGAGAAATCCGGCTTCGCCGTTGACATTTTTCTATCGAAAAATTTAAAAATTTAGCTTGCTGTCAAAACAAAAATATATATATATGCTGTCTCGCTACCGCTCACCTGGATGGGGATAAACGTTTTAAAACAGTAGGCTGAATGGGGCCAAATGGATACAAGCCAAAGAGAGAGGTAAAGAAAGAGAACAAAAGCGAGGTGGGCTCCCTTAATGTCAATATGCATCATAATCTTCATATGGTTAACCTTTTCAAATTACGTTGGTGTCTTCATTCCTATTATTCTGGCTATCAGTATAAACTGTTTATTTCCAGTTTACGAGAGAATTGTAGGAATAAGAGGATTGGTTAAGATAGACTTTACCTCTTTGAACCCTAGAGGGCCCTCCTAACCTGAATAATAATAATCTGTTGAAAGCCGAAAATATGTGAACACATGCATCGTCTTCTGAAAGGGTTAATGTCTATTATCTTTCGTTTTCCTTCTCTGCCTCAATATTCTCCTATTCTTGTATATGTTTCTCTCTGCCTTTAATCCTGTCTACTCGATACCTGCGTTTCTAGTTTCCTTCCCTCAAATCCTTGACCCATTGTTACCCCATTGTCTTCTTGCTTAGAACTTTGTATCTATCTCTGTATCTATCTATATTCGTATATATAAGTTTTCTTGTATCTCTATACCTACTTGCTTTCCACTACTTCACTATCATCCAGTATTTATCACCGTTTTCTCTCCTGTTCTTCCTTTCCTAATTATACTACTTATTAGTTACCATTCACAAATGTATATCTTTTGCTTTTCCTGTCTCATTTCTGCTCGATACTGTTTTCCTTTCTAAATGGCTTTATTTGTAGCTACTCCCCAATTCTATGTAACTGCCTCTTTGTCTATCTTCTTTCTTTCGTCTCTTCCTGCCTCGGAGCCAATTATAATCCCCACTACTGTACGCAGCACTGTCTTCAGTTATTTCCTACCTTCTTGTGTCTACCTGTCATTAGATGTTAGTTTGATGTATAATTTATTTATATATAATAGGGGACAAAAATAGATCAGCACAAGATAAAAGCCAAGTGAAATATAAATAACAGGAAATGAGATGAGAACAGATAAAACATGCATTTTAACCCTTCTGCTTTTTCTATACTACCCTTCACTACAGTAGTTCAATCTCCTTTCTTCCTTTCCCACCTCTCTCTGTCACCTATCAGTCTTAATATTTACATTTGTTCGTCTTCTCTTGCACTTGTCACTCTCTTCTCATCAATCCTATACCTACCTGGCTAAATAGTTAACCTGCTGTTTTCGCAATTAAGGAAATCAATCACAGTGACAATCAATAATTAGTATGCCTGATGGTAGTGGTATGTAAGCATAAACTACAATTAGTATGCCAAACAATGACAGCGACATTTGCATACCAAATAGCGTAAACACATAATGTTGCCAGTAATTGCACGATTTTCATCCCTAGATACCTTCTACCCTGTCTTCCTACTGATCTGTTCTCCTTCAATGTATACTCCTTCCTCCCGATTCATTCATTCTCTCTCTCTCTCTCTCTCTCTCTCTCTCTCTCTCTCTCTCTCTCTCTCTCTCTCCCCCCCCCCCCGCCATGCAGGTACGGAGACTCATCCATTAAGGGTTATCCCGGGCCGCATCTGTCATATTTATTACGGCTTCATCAATTCTGTGCGGGGAGGCTGGAAGTGCGTCCATTACTGCTGCTGAGACTCCGACACACCACCACCACGCCCACACACACACACCTCCAAATACACACACACACACACACACACACACACACAGCCCGTAGCCTAGTAGGTAGCGCTCTCGTCTCACACACGAGGGGTCGGGGGTTCAATCCCCCGGCCGGGCGGAGACAAATTGTGCTTGTCTCCTTTCATGTGTTAGCCTCAGTTCACCTAGCTGTAAATAGGTACCTGGAATAAGTGGACGACGTTGTGACGTCCCATCTGGGGTTGGCAAAAATGGTACAAGGCGAGATGGGTATCATATGGTTCACCAAAGCTGATGGCTACCTAAGCCTTCGGGCGAGACGGTACCGTCTATAGTGAGAATGGTACCATACAGATCCACCCTAAGCCTTCGTTTCCGATGTCGCCAATTGGCTAAAAATACAGACTACACACACATCCACAGCCATTCCAACGATACATATCACACCTACACATATAGGAGGCGGGAAATAACGAGCATGCTCACTCCCGCAATACAACTAGAGTAAGTACAACTAGAGTAAGTACACACACACACACACACACACACACGGTGTCCGAGCGCGCTTAGTACTCTGTATTGGGAGCGCTAGCTCTGGTGTCGGGGGTTCAATCCCAGGCGCCAGCAGGGGAAGTTCTCTCAAAAACTTTCCCTGGCCGTGAAGGCAAGATCTGGGCGGATCGTCTCGGGGGACCCACAAAGTCTCCTGCCCACGTCCTACTCCCTTGGGAGTATGTAGGCGCTCTCGTTAGCTGCCAGGATCAGTCTGTTGATCCATTAGGATAAGATCTAGGTTAAGTCTGTGTATTTTCAGCCCCATTGGCTGCCGGCTTGAAATAAACCGATTATTATTATTATTATTATTATTACACCTCCAAACAATTAAAATTTCTCTCTCGTTCTCTATCTCTCTCTCTCTCTCTCAAACAAACATACACAGACACACACCTCCAAACATAATCACAAACCACACACAATTGGGAACACACACGCACACCACTAACCATACATGCGCGCAAGATAACATACACAAAAACATATCACATGCATTACTTACATGTACAGAACACACATTATTGGTGGTAGGGCCTCGTTGCCCACACAGGAACACACGCAAGCACGCTATCATACACAATCACACACGCAATTACACACAAATACACACACACGCACACCCATGCCTAAAATACCTTTACACACATCACATGCCTATACACAAACATATGTGCGCGGGCGTGCAATGCATAATTATAAACGTAAAGCAAAATAATGAACACAGATAAAACACATATAGGTAAGCACATACTGTACACATAATCCAGAATATCAAGCAGTCACTCAGGCGTTAATCATGCGATATATTGCATATGTATGAACACGTTACAATTAGTAGCATAATGTCGATGCAATAATTGATGTTTTTTTTTTTTTTTTTTTTTTTTCTATATTCCAACTTACTTCCTCTCGGGCATAGGCTGAGAGCCTTAACATTCACCGCTTTACAATGAACAGTGAAGCCCGTGAGGTCTTGTTCCAGTCTAGGGAGTGAGACATGTGAAGCACGTAGAGTACAACGAGCACCTGCCATCTTGCCTTCACATGAGGCACGGTGCTCACTCATGGCCCGAAACACCCCATCTATGAAGCCACCTCGTTCCCGTGCTTCACTGTCTCAACCCCTACACTCGGACTCTCACACTTACACACACACAACGCCACCTGATGTGCATGTTAACGGACACTTATGAAGACAATACCCAAGTTCCTATATAAGTAAATAAACTAATACTAACATTAACCCCCTTCTGTACCGGTAATGTACTTTGAATTATATTCTGGCAACTATTCGACGATTTTGTACAGCTTAGGAAGGACATTTACTCATTAAAAAGATACAGATTATATCAATTTATCCTTTTAGCTACCATATGTCCTTCCTAAGCTTCATAAAATCGTCTAAATACCGCTGAAACAAAATATAAAAGACGTCGCCGGTACAGAAGGGGTTAAACATACAGAACTAAAATTATCTAAATAATTTGGCTACGCGTTATTATTATTACCGGCATAAAAAATCACCATGAGACAGCGACTTAAAAAATACTTATTATTAGTTTATAATATATTTGTATTAATTTCACTCCAACAACAAACACCTCCCAAAGAAATTAATGAAAGCAATCATGTAATCCACCGGTATTCGAACCTAGGTTACCACAAACCGATTTTAAACACTAACCATTACACCATCAAGGCAGTTTTAAGTATAGCACATATTAATATCCATTTGTCGAATACTGGACATTAATGTAATCATGTACTACACCCAACTGCACTTATGCATAGCCTATAGTTAAGTGAGAGGAAACAAATGAATCACCACTCTACTGACTAAGCCCAATTTATAACACACATACTTACACGAGAGCACACACAAGATGATACATGGGTTCTTACGTACACATGACCACACATTAAGATAGTGCCATTCACGGGAACACACACACACACACACACACACACACACACACACACACACACACACACACACACACACACACACACACACACACACACACACACACACACACACACACACACACACACACACACACACACACACACACACACACACACACACACACACACACACACACACACACACACACACACACCTCTGCTTGCTGGCTGACAGGTACACATAGACTGAAACACGCACACATACATACAAGCACGCAAAGTCAGCTATCCCATACGTACATTCTCACGCAAACATATGCTTATATAATTGCTTAAAACAATTCATTAGAGATAATAATGTGCAGGGCGGGTCATAAGTCATGATCGAATCTTCTTTATGTAGGCGAAAAAATAATAAAACACGGAAATATATGAAAACATTTGTATTGACCATAATAAAAAACATATTGAATTCTATTAAAAGGATATCAATTACCATTAGGTATTCCCTTGCAAAAATTACCTTACTGTGACTAAACGTATTCCGATTGTGACACTTATGTATTATTTATTAGTATGTAATAATTATGTATGACCCTGTATTCGTAATTTCTGTCTATCACATCCAACAACACAAGAGTTGGGTTTAAGTATGCGAGATTGACTTTGGAAATTATATATAGTACACACTTCCTTTTCGTTTGTTGTACAGACTACAGTCACTCATGAAAATTCGTGGCCTCACCTATTTCTAATTATGGAAGTATATCTCTGGGAACGAATTTATGAATACAAATTTCAATGAATCAACTACAAAGCAATATACACTATTTATTGAAAAGCAACTGCCATCCAATAATCAATCGATATAGTTATAATTACATAAAGAAGCTCAAAGGGGGTCCACTAATTGTTTATAGGTGACTGTACATGTACATACAATACGAAATATGTGATTATCTTGATAAGGATCAATTAGACGATATATTTATACGACCTCATTTCTTGTAACCAGATTTCCTAAACTACTAACCTATTCCTTTGAGGATTACGACGCGTTTTGATATTTTATTCAGGCTATTATTATTATTAGACGAGTTTAATTAGCTTAGGGGTTCGTATGGGAGCTGTATAGTTAACCCATTCCTTTTCATCGCAGTCTGGACACTATTAGACGATTTGATTCAGCTTACGAAGGACGTCTAACATATACAAGGCTACAGACTATCTCAATTAAGCCTTTTAGCTACCCTATATTATCTATCCCAAGTTTCATAAAATCGTCTAAATGTAGCTGAAATAAAATAAATGAGGCGTCACCGGTACTGCACGGATTAATTGAGCTAGTTTGTATCCCTTTGATTAGTAGAGTTCCTTCCTAAGTCGCATAAAATCGCCTATTGGTAACCAGAATAAGCTGCCAATATGTGTC
Organism: Paralithodes platypus; assembly: GCA_032716605.1. Lineage (NCBI taxonomy): Eukaryota > Metazoa > Arthropoda > Malacostraca > Decapoda > Lithodidae > Paralithodes > Paralithodes platypus. Next base: position 112,311,411 of record CM064487.1, read on the forward strand.
ATAATTCTCATGGGGTTAAACACTAATACTTGCAATGGTTCGTCTCATATTCTTCCATGGCTATTCTCGAAAGCATAATTTCGTTCCTACAGTCGCTACTATTACTTTAAGGGGAGACGGTTCGTTTTTCGGGTCCCCCTTCTTCTTCATTGTAAGCCCCATTAGTTTACACATTTTAAGACGCTAGGCCCATTAGTTTGGCGAATTTAAGACCTTTCACCATATTTCTTTGTCAATATCAAGACTTTTCGTGCCATTTAGGTGTAATTTAAGAGAACCGGCCTTCGGCAGTGACATTTTGCTATCGAAAAATGTACAAATGTATCTTGGATGAGGGTCTTAGAGGGTGTTTTTTTAAGCTTGATGGAGGTCTAGGGAGAAATATATATATAAACTAATAATAATACAAAGATACATAAATGAGGAAATAAATTAGTTCGTTCCCTAGAATTCCATCAATCTTAAAATTACACCCCCTAGACCCCCTTTCAAGATAAATTTGCAAATTTTTCGGTAAAAAAATGTCCCGGCTGAAAGCCGGTTCCTCTTAAATTACAGGCTCGCTATCGCTCGCCAGGATAAAATCGACACCTGCATTGCACGAAAGGTCTTAATATGGGGTGAAAGTTCTTAACATCGCTAAACTAATGGGGAAAAACGTTTTATAATATCAAAAGCAATGGGGCTAAACATGAGGGAGAAAGGGGTCAAGAAAAAAAAAAACTCGAGTGGAGATCTCCCCTTAAGCATAGTGTCAGCAGCGGAATATCCACAATATACACATGACTCAACCCTGTGTACAACTAAGGGTACAAATCCAGTCCCTATCATCTTATTATTATCTTATTATCACAATTACTACCTCTACACCCCAACGTCCCTCCCTCAACTATAGTCCGTTCATTCTAGGGAGGGCAGAAATCGTAACCTTAAAGGGAGTTATTTAGTTTGTTCTCTACTTTTTCATCAAGATTAAAATTACACCCCCTAGACCCCCTTTCAAGATAAATTTGTACATTTTTCGGTAGTAAAATGTCGAGGCCGGAGGCCGGTTACTCTTAAAGTACAGGCTCGCTATCGCTCGCCAGGGAAAAATCGACACCTTAACGGCACCAAGGTCTTAAAATTGACAGAAATGGGGCAAAATGTCTTGAAATGTCCAAACTACTAGGGCAAAGGTCTTAACATCTCAAAATCAATGGGACTAAACATGAGGGAGAAAGGGGTCCAGAAAAAAATCCCTCAAGTGGATATCTCCCCTTAATGTGTGCCATATAAAATACATAGACGTAACAAAACTACTGCGCATTATAAATGTGTATTAATCGTTTTGCGTATGAATTTTAACATATTTCAGTCTTTGTTAACACACTTATGATTCGGATTTTTAATGTTTTCGGCATTCACAGCTGAACCTGAGAGCCATTCTAAAATATGTTCAACACCAGTTTTGTTTACAGTTATTTTGTATATTATGCACATGCTCTAAAACGGCTAGAGTAAATGAGCTGTCAATTTATACACATATTCATTGTAGGTTGGGCAGAAACTTCTTTAACTAAAAATTGGTTGGAGCAAATGGGTTGTAAGTTTCCACACCTATTTCTTGGCTGACCCTGCTCAAACGGTAGAAATATTAGCTCGATTATTCTAGTTGTTTTGGAGTTTTATAGAGGTTAGATTTCAAGAGTTTCGGCCAACTTATTACTATTAATATTATTGTTTGGGAATTTCATCAACAGTTATTAATTAATCATTTTCCTCAAACTAAGAACATTCGTTACATTTGCAAAACACAACTTTGCATTTATATATTAATTTATGTTTTATTTTACTTGCTAGACCTCCATCAAGCTTAAAAAAACATCTGCCCAAGACATTCCTTCAAGACAAACGTGTATATTTTGATAATAGTACGAAATATATAACAACGCCTTGGAGTAAATTGTCTGAATAATGGAGATTTTCCGAGTAGATATTGTAGGGGATGGCATAGTATAAAATCTTAATCATTAGTAAATTAAGTCGTACATTAAGGGGGGTCACCTGTTTTTTTTATCTTGCTCACCTTTTCTCTCTTTCTCTGACTTGTATCCATTCGGCCCCATTCAGCCAACTGTTTTAAGACGTTTATCCCCATCCAGGTGTCGATTTCTTCCTGGCGAGCGATAGCGAACCAGCATTGTATGGAGAAATCCGGCTTCGCCGGAGAAATGTTTCTATCGAAAAATTTACAAATTTAGCTTGCTGTCAAAACCAAAATTTATATATGCTGGCTCGCTACCGCTCACCAGGAAAATATTGACACCTGGATGGGGTTAAACGTCTTAAAACAGTAGGCTGAATGGGGCCGAATTGATACAAGCCAAAGAGAGAGGGAGAGAGAGAGAAAACCGAGGTGGGCTCCCTTAACCCCCTTGAGGATAATGACGCATGTTCACAGTTTATTCTGGCTATTGTTTGACGGTTTTATTTAGCTTAGGAGGGATCTATAGTAGTTAAACATATAAACACTATTTCAATTAAACCCCTGCATTCCATATAGACTCCTAATCTGAATAAAATCGTCTAATAATAGCCAAAATGAACCGCTAAAAACCGTCATAATCCTCAAAGGGTTAATTAATGCAAAGGAGACGCGGTCAGCAGAACCAGCGGCAGTGGGGCTCTATCTCTGGGGAGGTTAAGGGGAGATCGGTCGCTTTTCTGGTCTTCCTTCTTCCTCATATTTAACCCCACTAGTTGTTAGCCTTTATGACGTTCGGCCCATTAGTTTAAGACCTTTCGCCCTATTTCTTTGTCAATATTAAGACTTTTTTTGTGTCATTTAGGTGTAGATTTTTTCTCGGCGAGGCATAGCAGGCCTGTATTTTAAGAGGAATCAGCCTTCGGCCGGGACAGTATTTTATCGAAAAATGTACACATTTATCTTGTAAGAGGGTCTTGGGCGGGTGTTTTTGTTTTAAGCTAAATGGAGGTCTACGGAGGAAACTAAAATACATATTTAAAAAAAACATAAATGAGCAAATCAATTCGCTCATCCCCCCTTAATTAACCCTTTCATTCTCCGGTATTTGCCGTTTAGTATTTAGAAATATAGTTTTCTTAAACTACCAATGACCTCTCCAAAATTAGTTTTCTGCCCACAAATCGCTCAAAGACACCTACAGATGTTGAAGTAACTACAGTAAAGGTTTCTAAACACCCCTGATGGTCACAAAGCTTTTAAAGTATCCCTGAAACGCCACAATCACATTCTGGTGCGCGAAAGGGTTAAGATTGTAGGGCAAATTAATAATGATTTACCTCTCTATTATTACATTAGATTGATTTATTACAACCCAAAGACCTTTATATGGGTACATTAATATGGACACTGTAATTGATCTTTTTATACCTTCTTTAAACGTAAAATTCTTGAGAGTCTAGCATCATCCATTTCCATGTAATCAGCATTCCCCTAAGCAAACCTTTGTTATGTTGATGAATGTACAGTAAATCATTCTATTCAATATGCATACTTTAAATAATATAACTCTTGATATACCTCGACAAATATATTTAGCATGAAGAAGGCCGCTTAAACGCTCAATGTCTAAACCAATTGGTCCATGATGATCACTACCCATTATCATTACCCTTCTAAATAATATAATTTGCATATTACTCCACTAACAATTTCCTCTATCAATATTGTTTTAAAATAAAAATAACCCAATAGAAAAAACGCGCCACACGCTAGGACAATATAAATGATTGGTCGTTAATATTCTGTTATCGATTTTTTTTTCGTTTCTTTTCTTGTGAGCTGCCATGCTCTTATCGCGGTGTGATTCGCTATTTTTAAGACTGAAGCGCATAATATATATATGATTATAAATATATACATAAATAAATAAATACATTAAATAATTTTATATTGCATATCTACAGTTTGACCAAAATACCTATATGCATCTATAAATTGCATTAACATATACATTGCTAATATTATAATGTAAAACTTGCAAAATAAATAAACAAAACAGGGACGGCACAATATAAAGACAAGATAACTTATCAAAATCCCTATGTAGAACTAACGCTTTAGCCAAATATAATTATGAAATAAAAGAACACCAAACCAACACATAGGGTGTACATCACTACATGAACAAGTGAATTTGTTGTCCAAATTGAAAATAAATAATACAGATTGTATGGCTTATTAAGGGGTACTACTCGCTTTTTTCCTCATGTTTAGCATATAAGTCTTGAGGTTTTAAGACGTTCGTTCCGTTAGTTGGGCGATTTTGAGATCTTTTGCCTCATGTTATTGTCAATATTAAAACCTTTCGTGCCCTTTAGGTGTCGATGCTTTCCTGGCGACCGATAGCGAGCCTCTAAACTTAGAAGGAACCGGCCTTCGGCCGAGAAATTTGTCTACCGAAAAATTACAAATTTATCATGAAAGGGGGTCTAAGGGGTGTTTTTTTTAAGCTTGATGGAGGTCTAGCTACAAAACTCAAAAATATATAAATATTTAAATACATATTAGACCAATAAACAAAGACTACCCCTTTAATAGTGAGGTACCAAGATGGCGCTTACTTTCGAAGATGACTAAAAAAAAGTCTCGCGGCCTGACATCGACGTACTTAACATGCATCAATGGGATTATAACGAGATCTATTATCAATGGGGGTCATCAGGGGAAGGTCATTATCCCGGGGGCGCTAGCTAGATGCCACCCTCAACGAATATGACTGGACTCCGGAGCTGCTAATAAATAGTTACCATTTGTCAACTTCTTCCCGGGCAGGCAGCGAGGATGGGCGAGGTGGAGGCCCTTTACCATACAGACAGAGGACATCGCTATACACGGCCATTTTGGGATAACAAAAAAACAAAAACAAGTAGGAACATGTTAACCCTTTGAGTACCAGCGACGTGTGTTATATAATATTTTAGCTATATTTAGACGATATTATGCAGCTGAGGAAGTTAAAAGGATTGATTAAAAATGTGAAGCCTAATTATTGCTAGAGGTCCTTCCTAAGTTGGATAACATCGTCGAATAGTTGCCAGAATATGACGAAAAGGAAGTCCCTGGTACTGAATGGGTTAATTAAATGACTTACCATAACATAGCGTAAAAGTACTACACAAGAAAACAAGTCACAGGAGTTTATCGAAAACATCAATAATTACAAGAATGTTGTCGCACCTAGAAGCATTATTTAGACTAGTTGTATACTAAGACCGTATTTCAATGATTTAAAACTGATTTATAAAGATACTATATACTTATATAGACCTGTATAGTTGTCCAAGGCCTTACAATAACATATTGTTAACCATTACAAAATACGTTGATGCATCTATATTCTGTTTTGTTTCATGCTATTATTAGGCGATTTTATTCATATCAGGAAGGTATATGGAAGTCAAAGGGTTATTTAAGATAGTCTTTATCCTTACAATACCCACAGATCCTTCCTAAATTGTATGAAATCGTCTACTGATAGCCAGAATAAAATGACAAAATGCGTCATAATCTCCAAAGGGTTAATAGTAGATTATAATTATGCAGACTAACTCTACAGGCTATATTGTCCACTGTCTATTTACTACAGGTTCCCTAGGGCGAGGTGGCCAGCACGGGTATATATCTCATCAGGTTCTTTTGGAAGAGAGGAATATCTATTAGGCGGGGAGACGGTATTGTTGTGGGCTCAAAATATATAGTACGACTTATTTTTGTCTTATACTAGAAGACAATGTGGGTTATTCAAGATATACAGTACTTCTTCTCTAATGAAATTTATGGGGGTTGCTATATTATTTACTCAGTAGGGCCTCTATTGTCTATGTTTAACCCTTTGAGTACCTGCTATATTTATACGATATTATGCAGCTTAGGGAGGATCTGTGGTAGTTAAAAGGGTTGGTCGAGATACTTTGAAGCCATATTATTGCTAGAGGTTCTTCCTAAGCTGAATACAATCGTCTAATAATTCCCAGAATATGATAAATAGAACGTCCCTGATACTGAACGGCTTAATTAAAGTGCAATACCATATAAGTTATGTTTACTTCTTTACAGTGATTGCAGATAATTAGCGAAGTACATTTGAGATGTTTCGATTTCATTTCGGGGAAAATAAGAACCTTGGTTGAAACATTCGTCATTCAGTGTTAGTATATTTACTGGTTTTGTGTTTGCCTGAATTGATAATTTTGAGAGATAACCAAATACCAATGTCATATTTCTACACTTTAACCCCAATTTAATATTTTCAGATTAGAAAAGACATGCAGTAAAAGAGCATACAAGGACCTGAAGAAATTATTGGTAATAAATCCAACGACTAAAAAAAAATATATATATATATATATAAATATATAAATATATATATATATATATATATAAATATATAAATATATATATATATATATATATTAGTATCGTAGTTATGGAAATACAACCAGTGTGTAACGCAGAGCATTTTAAAATACGCAACTATTACTATATTAGAAAGTAATGCAGTTTGCCTACTTAGGCTTCCTAAGCAATCCAAAGCGCACATCAAATAAATTGGAAAAATAAAATGGAAAACTGACAAAAGGAAATTGAGAGATTCAGTAAGATAGGTCCAATTAGCAGGAGCCCCCTTCTATTACCCCAGGATAATTGTGGTGGTACTCGGGAGGTCACACAGTGCACTAACTATAGTCCGTTCATTCTAGGTTGGGCAGAAATAGTAACCTCTAACCTCTGTAACTCAAAAAGGGTTAGAGCAAATGAGCTGTATATTGCCACACCTTTTCCCTAACCAAGTTTTCCTACGTGATAGAAATATTAGCTCGATTACTTTAGTCCTTTTTGAGTTATGAGAGGTTATGGGTTACGATGTCTGCCTAACCTAGAATGAACGAACTTATAGTGTTGCCAAATTACCTACGTTCCCGCTAGATCTAGAGGTATTTCCTTCGATCTAAAGGCCATTTTTACATTATTGACATGAATTCTAGCAATATTCTGTAGATTTGAGTCCTTTTAGAGAGATAGTGTAGTGATTGTGCATTTTTTCTATCGATTTTCGGCCTTTATTTACTATCTAGCAGACTTGATTTGGTAACCCTGCGGCAGGAACCCTTCAGTCGTAACTCTTGCTTTGTTTTTATCTTCTATTGTTTTGCAAAGGTCGGGGATGAACATTTAATATATATTATTATTATATAGTAATTTTGTGTGTTCTTTGTAATATTATTAGTTTTTTATGGTACGCCGGAGAAGACAAATGAGAAAGTGACTTGTGAGAATTGAGAGATGCAGTGAGATAGGACCAATTAGCAGGAGTCCCCTTCTATTACGCCAGGATCACTGTGGTGCTGGGAAGGTCACACAGTTGAGGGACCACACACGGAAATGTCTTGGCTGATGTATTTATTCACACCCGGGAGATGAAACAAATTTTCTGTATAATATTGATTTGTTGTATAGTATGATTAAGCACTTCTATAATCATACAAATCTTTGGGATTTATTAAGTACCATTTTTTTCGAAGAATTAACTAGCGCTGGGGACGCTTTATCACAAGTTAATACCCCAGATGGGACAAAACGTATATCTGCTAACTCCAGGTTCATATTTTACTGCCAGGTGAACTAGTGAGGCATAGAGTGGAAAGAGTCCAGTTATCTCCATCTACCAGGGCTTGAACCCGGGTCCTCTTGGTTGCTCACTAAGGGAAAAGAAAAATTTGACGGAAGGAAAGTGAGAGATGTAGCCCGAGAGGATCCCCCTGAATGACAGTGGTGCCCCTGTTTCCTCCGTAGGTCATAGGGTGCAGGGCAGGGCTACCAAATCAAGTTCGTTAATATTATAAAAATGCCGAAAATCGCTAGAAAAATGGCACAATTTCTACAATATCGCTCAAAAATGGTTATCATTCCTGAATATTGCTAAACTGTATGTCGCTAGATGTAAATATTTGCCTCTAGATCGAAGTAAATACCAATAGATCTAGCGGGAACGTAGCTAAATTGGCAACACTAGTGCAGGGATCCCGTAGAGAAATGTCTCTGGCACTACTTCACTTGAGTGCATATTATCCTGGAGTGAAAAATGAGTTGTAATATATTTGCAATATACGTGTTATAGAATTAAGGAGAGATGGTTCACTTTTTGGTCGATTTTTTCATTTATGTATTATTTTTTCTAGTTTCCTCCATAGACCTCCATCAAACTTAAAAAAACAACCTCAGGATCCCTCTTCAAAATATGTTTGCACATTTTTCTGTGGAAAAATGTCCTGGCCAAAGGCCGGTTCCTCCTAAATTACAGGAACGCTATCGCTCGCTAGTAAAAAATCAACACCTCAATGACACGAACATTCTTAATATTGACAAAGAAAGGGGCGAAAGGTCTTAACATTGCCAAATTAATATGCTGAACGTCTTAAAATCTGAAAATTAAAGGGGCTAAGCATGAGGGAGAAGAGTGTCCAGAAAAATTGCCCATCTCCCCTTAATCATATCTAAGATCAACTGAAAAGGACACATGGAAAACTGACAAAAGAGAAGTGAGAAATGTGATTAACGTGAATACCAACAACAGTGGTTCACATTGGTGCTCCTTTGAGAAATCCTCGAGTGCAGCTATATATGTCTTGGGCTATTTAATTTATTCAACTATTTTATCTCAAGAGTGCAATAGTATGTGCATAAATACATAAATATACGAATAAATCAATTAATAAATAAATAAATAAATAAATAAATATATCTTAAGATTAACTAAGAGTGATTATGACTAAAATACCAACTATTTATGAATGCTTATCTCTTCCGAGATATATGAAGTGTACATAAGCTTTACTTATAATATATTGTATTTTAGCTAGTATCAACCAAACGTTCTTACTAAAGAAAACCTTTCTTGAGTTTCAAAGCAAGGATGAACAAATAAATTAATAATTCACCACAAAGTTAGATTATGTAGAGCAAGAACATTTACAAATATATGCATTCGTCATTAACGGTATTAGATAAATTCAATGATATTATATATAAATATATATGCATGTAAATTGAAGAATAGTTCTGAATTTAAGAAATTGATGAGATATACAGAAATAATACAATGACTGTAGAAGGGATTCGTACAAAAGGACAAATAACGGGTCGGCCCTAATAGCCCTGTGTTTGTGGTGGTTTGGGGAAGATGGTGGGAAGAGGGAGAGAGTGCTGCCCCCCGCCACCTCACCCCAAGGGCCCGTCGACCCCCTACCTCTACGGCTCCGGGAGAGGTGTGCCCCCCGAGGACCCGGGAGCGATATCGGTAGATAATCAGAAGCTCATCTTTGCCACATTTTCCCTAAAACACAAAGGGACGTCGCCACCTCATGAATATTTATGTCGCTGCTAGGTACTCGGAGGGGAGGGGGACCTTCTGGCCTTTTGCCTTATGGGGAGATGGGCCGTTTTTCTGGTCCACCTTCTTCCTCATGTTTAGCCCCATTAGTGTTCAGATTATAAGATATTTGTCCCATTAGTTTGTCGATTTTAAGACCTTCCGCCTCATTTCTTTGTGCATATTAAGACCTTTCGTGCTATTTAGGTGTCGATTTTTTTCCTGGCGAACGATAGTGAGCCTGTAATTTTGGAAGAACCGGGCTTCGGCCGGGACGTTTTTCTACCGAGAAATATACAAATTAATCTAGAAGAAGGATAAAATGGATGCTTTTTTTATTTTAAGTTTGATGGAGGTCTAGGGAGGAAACTAAATAAATAATAAATCAATGAAAACAAAAAAAAAGAGAAAAAATCGACCTAAAAGTGAACCATCCCCCGTTATCAGGACATTGTTCTTGTTACATGTTTCCTTCATCCTGGCCTTACCTTCATCCGTCATCCTCTTATACTTATCCTTTTATATATCTTATTATCTTTTTCAAACCCCTTCGTACATGTGACACTTACAATTACTCCACAACAAAACTCCTTTTATTAATAATTGAGATCGTGCGTTTCTTGTTATTCAAGTTTCATGAATGATATACTTAACTTGATCATTAATACTCTCATTCCATTCATTACTCATGATCACTTATATAATATTGTCTGAGCCTCATACACATTAACCTATTGTACAGTATTTTATCATATCTTCATTTTAGTATTATTAGCTTTCATGAAGACTTACTAACATTGATTAATATTTTCATCCAAATCCCTATGATTTTTTCAGAGCTTAAGGAGTTAGATATACAGATAGATTGATACAGAATAATAGAGATTGATTGAAGGATAAACTGAGAGATGATTATATAAGTATGCATAAACTAAATACAACAAACTAAAATGTAATTATCAAATGACCTTCACAAAGAAGAAAGTCAAGACACCAAAAAACATATCCCGTTATATTATCCAATCTCTTCGTTCTTCCTTTTTATTTAACTTTATTTATATATTTATTTGTATTCGTTTATTCCTCGCTTCTCTCCACACACATTATCATAAAGATATAAAAGGCCTACCAAGCTGTTGAGGTCAGGGGTCACACCTCAAGGCTAGGGAGAATAGCTTACCTAAATATTGTTGGTATATATTTCTCTCTCTCTCTCTCTCTCTCTCTCTCTCTCTCTCTCTCTCTCTCTCTCTCTCTCTCTCTCTCTCTCTCTCTCTCTCTCTCTCTCTCTCTCTCTCTCTCTCTCTCTCTCTCTCTCTCTCTCTCTCTCTCTCTCTCTCTCTCTCTATATATATATATATATATATATATATATATATATAGGCCTATATATATATAATTTATTATGGCTCTCCAACTTCCACCTTCTCTAATCAGATAATGAGTTAATGAACCGATGCTCAGAGTAATTAATCTCATAGCATAACTCTCTTGTATACTGTACTGCTGGGAAATGACCCTAAATGTATACTTTATGGGGGGTCACCGGCTTTATTTTTGTTTTCTCTCCTTTTCTCTCTTTCTCTGGCTTGTATCCATTCGGCCCCATTCAGCCAACTGTTTTAAGAAATGTATCCCCATCCAGGTGTCGATTTCTTCCTGGCGAGCGATAGCGAGCCAGCATTGTATGGATGAAATCCGGCTTCGCCGGAGACATTTTTCTATCAAAAAATGTACAAATTTAGCTTGCTGTCAAAACAATAATATATACATGCTGGCTGGCTATCGCTCGCCAGGAAAATATTACCACCTGGATGAGGGTAAACGTCTTAAAACAGTAGGCTGAATGGGGCCGAATGAATACAAGCCAAAGGGAGAAGGAGAGAAATAGAAAACAAAAAAGCGAGGTGTGCTCCCTTAACAATTGGCTTTGTTTTGCGTTTTCCTTTTCCAATCTGCCTATCTCACCATTACTCTCTTTCTGTCATCCTTCCTGTATCGCCACTATCTCCCAGACCCTCCTCCCTTCCTCACTCCCTCCATCATCCTCCCACCACCCCTCTTAACCCTTCTCCTCTGAGAGTTATACGGTCTCTATCCACTTTTACTTTGTTCCCGTCTAAGTTGAGTTTATAATACATAGGATATACGATTCTCATACTATACATCGACCCATTAGTATCTGTATCGTTCGACAATATTTTATATCTATCTATCTATATACTCAGGCGTAATCCCCACTTTTCCGTGTTTTTTTTTTTGGGGGGGGGGGGAGGGGGACTCAAGCCAGAGCCAGAAGAGGGACAACATACAAGAAAACAATGAACACACAACATCAACAAATATATATACAAATATATTTTACCAATCTGAAATTAGTATTGAAATATTCAAATTTTCAATAAACTGTATTGTTTATTATGGTAACTGTACAGTATATGGGCCTAACACCTTCCATCATTTGACACCCTATCCAAAAAAATAATAATAATAATATACTTAATTACTTCTTCCTTCTGCCTACGCTATTGTGGACTCGGTATCCCTTTCTTATTTGTATGTACTCCACCCTAGATCCCATTTATATTGTAGTCCTTTTAACTGTTCCCTACTCTCACGCCTCTCCCTTCCTCCCTGTTCCTCTATCTCCTCTCAATCCACCCTCGACACCACATTTCATTCATATAATTACTGCATTCGACAACAAACCATATTAAATCATCTACTTCCTTCGATGTCCTTATTTTATTATAATCACCTGTATCGGCACTCGCTTCTCTCTTTCTCTCCCTTTCCATCCATCGCATACCTAGATTTCACATCCTAGTCTATACTCTGTATATTTTCAGTTGACGACAAATAGAATCCCTCAACAGCGAATTTCTCGATACTTAATGGCAATATATGAAACTACTATATCTCTGCATCATAATATGACTAACTGTATATCATTAGAACCAGATATCACTACAAAATCGTCATAAAAGCCGAGAAATCTTGATTGGAACTTTGCAATTTACCGTCCGTTAAAGATAAACAGACTTCAGTGATTATTATAACTTTCCATCTCGATTTCAACTAATGGTTAACTTCTGTATTGAGTAACATTTCCCTTTTTGACGTTTATCAGTTCTTGATACATATATAATATACATAGACATGTAGACAGAGAGATGTGTGTGGAATTGTGTTTTTATCTGTGTTTGTTCGTTGTTTTACATTGTTTTTTGTGTTTTCCTTTTTCTTGCTCTGTCTTGAGTCGGCCAACCCCAAGAAAAAAGGAAAAAAACAAATCATAAAATAGAATGAAATAAACATTTTAAATAGGAAAAATGGGGATTGGGCCTGAGCATATAGATAGATAGATAGACAGATAGATAGATAGATAGATAGATAGATAGATAGACATAATGAATGTAAAGTGCTCCTCCTCACATGGTGTTTATATTTATCAGTTCTTGCTCCCTCCCTTCGCCGTCCTTCATTCCCTAGCCCAAGCCACCCAATATCCCAACTTAAGGGGGGATGGTTCACTTTTTGGGCGATTTTTGCATGTATGCATTATTTTTCTAGTTTCCTCCTTAGACCTCCATCGAAAAAGAAAGACAACAAACAAAAAAATCAATTAGATCCCTTTCTAGACTATTTTGTAAATTTTTCGGTAGACAAATTTCCCGGCCAAAGGCCGGTTCTTTATACAATACAGGCTCACTATCGTTCGCCAGGGAAAAAATCGACACCTAAATAGCACGAAAGGTCTAAATATTGATGAAGAAATGGGGCGAAAGGTCTGAAAATCGACTAACTAATGGGGCAAACATCTTAACATCTGAAAACTAATGGGAATAAACATGAACAAGAAAGTGGCCCCTTCAGCACCACGACGACTTTTAACCTTCGATTCTTGCTAAAACTAGATTATACTACGCAGCTTCAGAAAGACCGACGTTACTAAGAGGGTAAATTGAGATAGTAGTTACGGTACCTATTTGAGTTGTAGAGATAGATTATAAACAAACTAAAATAGTCTTATGATAACCAGAATACGAACACAAATTACGCAATGGCAGTGAAGGGGTTGCATTCTTGAGTACTGTTTATTTCCTCTCTAGATTTTACATATGTTTTCACCTTTGTAAATAATTATGTTTTCACTTTTCCGGAAAATTTGGCCCTACCATGTTTGTTGATACTGATGTCCAAATTTGTAGATTTTGCCAGCTCCGAGAGAAGATTGCGGATGAATTGAATGCAGCTCACCGCAAGATCGATGCCCTGACTACGAAGCTTGAATCCCTTCAAGAATTTGCCACACTCAACGTAGGAGTGCCCTCGGCCCAAGAAACCACTACGATGTCAACCGCCATTCCAGTGCATACAGTACCGGTACCGGTACCCACACCAGCAGCTACCTTAGATGTTGCAGAAAATAATAATGACTCTACTCTCACTCCCCCCCAGGACAACTTTCAGTTAGTGAGAAACAATGTGCATCCCAGTACCAGTACCAGGAAAGTCATCCCGACAACATGCCAAAACCGCTTCAAAATTTTTGCTATTGACGAGGAAGAGGAAACGGAAGAAGTTCGGCTTGTGGGCGACTCCATGGTCCGTGGCCAATTAACCGAGTTCTGTGCCAGGGCACCCAGGACCAGAAAGCAATTCTGTATCCCAGGTGGCGGCGTGGACGACATTGTTGCGGCTGTGGAAGAGGTTTCCAGGCTCGCCCCCGCAGCACTACGTACGTCATCCACGTTGGATCTAACGATGTCCAACGGACGCGGTCAGAGGAACTACTTTGCAAGTACCGGCGGCTGATCAGGTCCTTCAAGGAAAAATCTAATAGAATCTTAATTTCAGGAATTGTTCCCCGGATTGATGTAGAAAACCGATTCTACAACATAGCTACCAGTACAAATCGCCAACTAGCCAAACTCTGTAGGGAGGACGACATCGGCTTTGTCGACACGTGGGATAATTTTTACTATGATAAATCTTTGTTTTCAGGAGATGGTGTACATCTCAATGAAGTAGGAGCTGCACGTCTTGGTCGTCTGCTGAACGATGCAGTCAAGGATTTCCGTTCAAAAAACGGGGTCAACCCGGGGTATCCGGGGGTAGTGTAAGTCAAATACGAACTGAAAATTCAGACAATGCACAATCAGTAACATCCAACTCTAATACTCTTAAGGTGTTTTATGTAAATGCTCATAGCATACATTTTCAGATCTAGAGGAAATCGTGTTTACAGAACATTATGATATAATCAGCATTACAGAATCTTGGTTAAATACGAAAGACAGACGTTTTAGCCGAATATACGCTTCCTGGTTATACAATGTTTGAGAAAAGTCGGATCAATAGAAATGGAGGAGGAGTTCTGTTTTTTATAAAGGAAAGTCTTAATCCCGTCTTAATGTCAAAACCTCAAATTGCGAATATAGACATATCTTACATACTATTAAATAATAAACGAGGAATTAAAATAACACTAGCTTTATTATACAGACCCCCAGCTCAATCAGTGCAAACTGACAGTGAAATTTATGAACAAATTGCAGAAATAACTAACATACAAGATACCGTAATTCTTGGCGATTTCAACTTACCCGTGACTAAATGGGGCGATATTCTTACTTCACACTCTGGACACGACCTCTATGCTAACTTGCAAGAGAGTTCACTTTTTCAATTTGTACAATCTCCGACCCGTGGTAATAATGTGCTTGACCTTGTACTCGCAACAAAAGAAGAATTAATAGAGAATTTGAATGTTGGTGATGAATTCAGAAACAGCGACCATCGTATGATAACTTTCACTTTAAAGTTTACTAGTAACAAATCAAATAGCAGCATTGAGAAAGTCCCTAATTTCAAGAAAGCAAATTTTCATAAACTTAAATCAAAGCTTAAAGAAACTGACTGGAGCTTTCTGACTAACAATAACGACATAAATACATCTTGGGAGTGTTTCACAACCACTTACCTTAAGGCAGTGCAAGACTGCATACCATCGAAAATACGGCGTCCAGGCCATATTGATAAGCCCAAATGGTGGAATAAAGATATTTCCGACTGTCTGCTTGCTAAAAAATTTGCTAATGAAAGATTAAAATCCTCACAAAATGACGAAGAACGGGTGAAATTTGTAGAGCTACGACGCAAAGCCAAAAAAGTTAATTAAGCAAAGTAAAAAGACCCTGGAGTTACATGTTGCGAATCAAATTAAAACAAATCCGAAAGAATTCTATAGTTATATCAGAAAGAAATAAGTAGTTACTTCAACTGTTGGACCGTTAGTCAATGAAAATGGAGAATACACCAAAGACGAAGTACAAACGAGTAATGCCCTCAATACCTTCTTTGCATACGTTTTTACAACCGAAGACCTCAGTGATATCCCTACACCATCGCCGATTCACATTGATAATTCAGATGTTCTAAGCAATATCACCGTTACAGAAAGAGAAGTATTGCATTGTTTAGATAAACTCAAGGTAAATAAAATGCCTGGACCTGATACAATCTCGCTTAGAGTTCTAAAGGAAGCTAAGGATGAGCTCTCCAAACCACTGACATTGCTATTCAATGAATCCTTGCAGTCTGGGACTATGCCTGATCAGTGGAAGATAGCCAACGTAACACCGATATTCAAAAAAGGCAGCAAATCCCTACCCAGTAACAATCATCCAATTAGCTTAACCTCAATTGTATGTAAAATGCTAGAAACGGTCATTAGAGACAGACTCGTAAATCACTAAGAGGCAAATAACTTACTTAAAGATACTCAACACGGCTTTCGTAAAAAACGTTCCTGTTTAACAAACCTCTTAGACTTCTTCCACGATATCCTCAACCTCTACGATGAGAGTAAAGCTGTAGATATTATATACCTTGATTTTCAAAAGGCCTTTGACAAAGTTCCCCACAAACGTTTACTGCTAAAACTAAAAGCGCATGGAATACAAGACGGTGTGTTGAAATGGATAGAAAATTGGCTCAGCGACAGAAAGCAAAGAGTAGTCATAAACGGTAAGGCATCTAAATGGACCAATGTAAGTAGCGGGGTACCCCAGGGATTGGTACTAGGTCCAATTCTCTTTCTAATTTACATCAAAGACATAGATGAGGGTCTCACCTGTACAATCTCAAAATTTGCTGACGATACAAAATTGCAAATAGCGTACTCTCAAAAGAACAAGTTGACGATATGCAACACATTCTAGATAAATTGTCATGTTGGGCCCAAATTTGGCAAATGAGTTTCAATGCGGATAAATGTAAAGTACTACATATCGGATACCTAAATGAGAAAGCAAACTATTCGATGAATGGCACTCAGCTTAAGAATGTAAACAGAGAAACCGATCTGGGAATAACAATATCGAGTAACCTAAAACCGAGTCAACAATGTTCAGAAGTTGTTAAGAAGGCAAACAAAATAATTGGCTTTATAGGCAGGTCATTTGAGCATAAATCCAAAGAAGTTATCCTAACCCTTTACAATTCCTTAGTCCGCCCTCTTCTGGAATACTGCGTTCAATCCTGGTGCCCTTATTACCAAAAAGATATAAACAAGCTAGAACGAGTTCAATGTAGAGTTACCAAAATGATACCTAGCCTAAAGAACAAACCTTAGGAAGAGCGTCTTAGAGAATTAAATCTATTTCCTTTAACCCAGCGTAGATTAAGAGGTGACTGAATTCAAGTGTTCAAAATCATCAAAGGCATCGACAATATGAACTGTAGTAAGTACTTCACTATCGACCAATCTAATTACACGCGGGGAAACGGTTGCAAAATTATTGGTAAATCTTTCAACTCACACGAATCTAAGAATTTCTTCTTCAATCGAGTTGTCAACTTGTGGAATGGGCATCCCCGAGACGTTATAGACTGCATCACCGTTGATTCATTTAAACTCCGCTTAGACAAATATCTCGCATCAAATCCGCGACTGACTGCGTTTGTAAATGAATAACTTTATTTTATCCCCCCCTCAGTTACTAACCCATCTGTCCCCTACTAACTTCCTAATCCTGCCACGGACATTAGTTCCAGGGCAGTAGTTACCTTTCCAATGTTCCCTTACCCACTCTAAACCACTGTTTGGACACTTGATCCTCAGTGTTTTGGAGAACAAGCAGCCTAGAAGGGTCACTATATCTGTTGTTGCTTGATTTCCTTTGTACCTTTATCTATATAATATTTTCGATTGTCTGTCTGTCTGTCTGTTCTTTATGCATGGCCACATTTTTTAAGCTAGATCGTTCATACTTGGTATGCATAGTAAGGGGGTCCCTAGGCAGGTTTTAGTGAAAAAATAGAATTCCCCAGGTTGAAAGGGACGGAGAAAATGGGCGCGAAATCGGAAAAATGGCCGTTTGGGGCAGAAGGAGGCCTACGATCGAAAAGGTGTATGGAACGAAAGTTGTTCGCAGCCCCCCAAAATGGGGGTACGGATGAGGTCAGATCCAAAATCGGAGGTCATTTAGCGGCCGAAATCTAGGTCGCCGTTTAAATTAAAAAATAAACACTGCAATTTCTCTGAACCAGAACCTTTCTAGAATTAATGAATGGGGACAAATGAATCTAGTTTCCTTTAATGCACAGAAAACCAAGTACATTCAATTTTCTAACCGACAGAATCTCACTGACTCACATATATTTTTTAATGATGTAAATATTCCCACTTCCCCTAGTATTGACATTCTCGGTGTAACATTAACTACTAACTTGAGCTGGACACAGTGTTAGAAGCATGGCTAAGAATGCCTCTAAAAAACTGGGACTCCTGTACAGAGTTCGAGAATTCTTCACTGACGAGCAGTTGGCCGTAATATATAAAAGTCATGTGCGTTCTCAGATGGATTACTGTTCACCTCTGTGGAGTGGAAGTGGAGTGGTTGCATTGAGGCAGTTGGACAAAATTCAAAATAAAGCTATTAGATTAATCAATAACCCTGCAAGCACACAGGACCTTCCTACATTATCCATACGAAGAAACGTTGCATCCCTTGCATTATTCTACAGATATTTTCACAGCAATTGTTCCGAGGAACTTGTTTCAATTGTGCCGCCTCTCCACATCTTTCCCCGTAGAACTAGGGCAGCTGAGAGCGCCCATGAATTTACACTTTCTCCTCCACAATGCAGAACTTCTGCTTATCAAAATTCATTTATCCCTAGAACTACTACTCTTTGGAATTCACTTCCCTCGAGTTGCTTTCCATAAACTTGCAATCTACAAAAGTTTAAATCCAGTTCTTACAAACATTTTATGAATGGAGGATGCCTTTAGGCACATGGACCTTTTTGTTTTATCTGTGTTTTTACTTCCTCAATTCATTGTCTCTTTTAAAAAAAAAAAAAAAAAAAAAAAAATGAGGCACAGGGAGGTCGAGGCCGGTGATTATGGTAGTATTGATGATGGTGATTATGGTAGTCGTAGTGGTGGTAGTAGTGATGGTGATTATGGTGATTACCCGGGCAACGCCGGGTACCCCTGCTAGTCTATATAATATTTTCGATTGTCTGTCTGTGTGTGTGTGTGTCTGTCTGTCTGTCTGTCTGTCTGTTTTTTATGCATGGCCACATTTTTTAAGCTAGAGCGTTCATACTTGGTATGCATAGTAAGGGGGTCCCTAGGCAGGTTTTAGTGAAAAAATAGAATTCCCCAGGGTGAAAGGGACGGAGAAAATGGGCTCGAAATCGGAAAAATCGCTTTTGGTTTTAAAATAAATTGCCGTTTGGGGCAGGAGGCCTCCAATCGAAAAGGTGTATGGAACGAAAGTTGTTCGCAGCCCCCCAAAATGGGGGTACGGATGAGGTCAGATCCAAAATAGGAGGTCATTTAGCGGCCGAAATCGAGGTCGCCGTTTAATGAGGCACAGGGAGGTCGAGGTCGGTGATTATGGTAGTATTGATGATGGTGATTATGGTAGTAGTGGTGGTAGTATTGATGGTGATTATGGTGATTACCCGGGCAACGCCGGGTACCCCTGCTAGTGTGTACTATATATCATTTGGTGTGATCACAAGTTATGTCCACTATTCATTATCTCTCCCAATTATTATACACTATAAATGCCACTACCTATTATTTATTGTAATTAATTTATAACTATCATGTAGACAAGCTGGAATTGTCTAAGGTATTGAGAAAACCAAAGTCATAAGTTATATAGTAAATTCATAATTATTGTCAACAAAATCAAAATGACAGGAGATAACTCAAACATAGTGATGGGAGGGGAAGGGTGGACATTTCTCCCTATTAATAGTGTAGAGATGCAAAAACAATACCAGAATGCGAAGCGAGTATGTGAAGAAGTTAATTGTATGACAATTTTAAGTAAAACGGGATTGTTAGCTTTTTCCCCTTCATGAAAGCGTTTAAAACAATAATAAAACTTCCAGTTGGATATAAGGAGATGGAAAGTTGGGTTACTGATGTTTGTGAGCCATCGAGGAAAACAACATATAAATACCGGGAACCCATTAAGTTACTTGTGCCTGGTTCCTGTCCTCAAGAAATCAAAATTTTGTTAATGTCTGACCGGCGGGTATGTGAGGAAAAGAGTATCGTGGTGACTGACGATTGTATGATTGACTATCCTCATAATATGACTAAGGCCGACGCATACACACCTATGATTGATCAAGGGTCACAGGCAGACAGAGTTACAATGACTGATCACTGTACCATGACAGACATAGTTACTGTGGTTGATTAAGGTACTGATATGGAGAACCCTGTCTACACTGATCACTGTACCATGACAGATATAGTTACTTTCGTTGATCAAGGTAGTGATATGGAAAACCCTGTCTACACTGATCACTGTACCATGACAGATATAGTTACTTTCGTTGATCAAGGTACCGGTACTGATATGGAGAACCCTGTCTACACTGATCCCTGTACCATGACAGATATAGTTACGTTCGTTGATCAAGGTACCGGTACTGATATGGAGAACCCTGTCTACACTGATCACTGTACCATAGTTACTTTCGTTGATCAAGGTACTGATATGGAGAACCCTGTCTACACTGATCACTGTACCATGACAGATATAGTTACTTTCGTTGATCAAGGTACTGATATGGAGGACCCTGTCTACACTGATCACAGTACCATGACAGATATAGTTACAGCTAAAGCTCCACTTGTAGGTGCTGAAGCGCCCCCTGTAGGTACTGGAGCTCCTACTGAAGCTGTTCAAGCCCCCCCTGTAGGTGCTGAAGCACCACCTGTGGGTAATGCAACCCTCTCTGTACCAAAGGACTCGTATTATTCCAGTCTTGCAAAATTGCGTTCAGCGAATCTGTTGGATAGTAAGCATACAGTATATTAATGCTCAAGTATAAAAGTATGAAATCGTTGGGTGAAGGTGCTTATGGGAAGACTTAGCTTGCCGGGAAGAAGGTGTAGATGTAAAAATTGGAAAAGATCAGGTTACGGTCAAGGAGTTCGTCGAGGAGGCAAGCATAATGTATGAACTAAATGGTGCTGGAGGGATATAATATTTTCGATTGTCTGTCTGTGTGTGTGTGTGTCTGTCTGTCTGTCTGTTCTTTATGCATGGCCACATTTTTAAAGCTAGAGCGTTCATACTTGTTATGCATAGTAAGGTCCCTAGGCAGGTTTTAGGGAAAACATAGAATTCCCCAGGGTGAAAGGGACGGAGAAAATTGGCGCGAAATCGGAAAAATCGCTTTTGGTTTAAAAACAAATTGCCGTTTGGGGAAGAAGGAGGCCTCCGATCGAAAAGGTGTATGGAACGAAAGTTGTTCGCAGCCCCCCAAAATGGGGGTACGGATGAGGTCAGATCCAAAATAGGAGGTCATTTAGCGGCCGAAATCGAGGTCGCCGTTTAATGAGGCACAGGGAGGTCGAGGCCGGTGATTATGGTAGTATTGATGATGGTGATTATGGTAGTAGTGGTGGTAGTATTGATGGTGATTATGGTGATTACCCGGGCAACGCCGGGTACCCCTGCTAGTGTGTACTATATATCATTTGGTGTGATCACAAGTTATGTCCACTATTCATTATCTCTCCCAATTATTATACACTATAAATGCCACTACCTATTATTTATTGTAATTAATTTATAACTATCATGTAGACAAGCTGGAATTGTCTAAGGTATTGAGAAAACCAAAGTCATAAGTTATATAGTAAATTCATAATTATTGTCAACAAAATCAAAATGACAGGAGATAACTCAAACATAGTGATGGGAGGGGAAGGGTGGACATTTCTCCCTATTAATAGTGTAGAGATGCAAAAACAATACCAGAATGCGAAGCGAGTATGTGAAGAAGTTAATTGTATGACAATTTTAAGTAAAACGGGATTGTTAGCTTTTTCCCCTTCATGAAAGCGTTTAAAACAATAATAAAACTTCCAGTTGGATATAAGGAGATGGAAAGTTGGGTTACTGATGTTTGTGAGCCATCGAGGAAAACAACATATAAATACCGGGAAACCCATTAAGTTACTTGTGCCTGGTTCCTGTCCTCAAGAAATCAAAATTTTGTTAATGTCTGACCGGCGGGTATGTGAGGAAAAGAGTATCGTGGTGACTGACGATTGTATGATTGACTATCCTCATAATATGACTAAGGCCGACGCATACACACCTATGATTGATCAAGGGTCACAGGCAGACAGAGTTACAATGACTGATCACTGTACCATGACAGACATAGTTACTGTGGTTGATTAAGGTACTGATATGGAGAACCCTGTCTACACTGATCACTGTACCACGACAGATATAGTTACTTTCGTTGATCAAGGTAGTGATATGGAAAACCCTGTCTACACTGATCACTGTACCATGACAGATATAGTTACTTTCGTTGATCAAGGTACCGGTACTGATATGGAGAACCCTGTCTACACTGATCCCTGTACCATGACAGATATAGTTACGTTCGTTGATCAAGGTACCGGTACTGATATGGAGAACCCTGTCTACACTGATCACTGTACCATAGTTACTTTCGTTGATCAAGGTACTGATATGGAGAACCCTGTCTACACTGATCACTGTACCATGACAGATATAGTTACTTTCGTTGATCAAGGTACTGATATGGAGGACCCTGTCTACACTGATCACAGTACCATGACAGATATAGTTACAGCTAAAGCTCCACTTGTAGGTGCTGAAGCGCCCCCTGTAGGTACTGGAGCTCCTACTGAAGCTGTTCAAGCCCCCCCTGTAGGTGCTGAAGCACCACCTGTGGGTAATGCAACCCTCTCTGTACCAAAGGACTCGTATTATTCCAGTCTTGCAAAATTGCGTTCAGCGAATCTGTTGGATAGTAAGCATACAGTATATTAATGCTCAAGTATAAAAGTATGAAATCGTTGGGTGAAGGTGCTTATGGGAAGACTTAGCTTGCCGGGAAGAAGGTGTAGATGTAAAAATTGGAAAAGATCAGGTTACGGTCAAGGAGTTCGTCGAGGAGGCAAGCATAATGTATGAACTAAATGGTGCTGGAGGGATATAATATTTTCGATTGTCTGTCTGTGTGTGTGTGTCTGTCTGTCTGTCTGTTCTTTATGCATGGCCACATTTTTAAAGCTAGAGCGTTCATACTTGTTATGCATAGTAAGGTCCCTAGGCAGGTTTTAGGGAAAACATAGAATTCCCCAGGGTGAAAGGGACGGAGAAAATTGGCGCGAAATCGGAAAAATCGCTTTTGGTTTAAAAACAAATTGCCGTTTGGGGAAGAAGGAGGCCTCCGATCGAAAAGGTGTATGGAACGAAAGTTGTTCGCAGCCCCCCAAAATGGGGGTACGGATGAGGTCAGATCCAAAATCGGAGGTCATTTAGCGGCCGAAATCGAGGTCGCCGTTTAATGAGGCACAGGGAGGTCGAGGCCGGTGATTATGGTATTATTGATGATGGTGATTATGGTAGTAGTAGTGGTGGTAGTAGTGATGGTGATATTGGTGATTACCCGGGCAACGCCGGGTACCCCTGCTAGTCTATATAATATTTTCGATTGTCTGTCTGTCTGTGTGTGTGTCTGTTCTTTATGCATGGCCAAATGTTTAAAGCTAGAACGTTCATACTTGGTATGCATATAGTAAGGGGGTCCCTAGGCAGGTTTTAGTGAAAAAAATAGAATTCTGCAGGGTGAAAGGGACGGAGAAAATGGGCGCGAAATCAAAGAAATATTTTAAAAAATGAAAAAAATGGCCGTTTGGGGCAGGCGATCGAAAAGGTGTATGGAACGAAAGTTGTTCACAGCCCCCCAAAATGGGGGTACGGATGAGGTCAGATCCAAAATCGGTGGTCATTTAGCGGCCGAAATCGAGGTCGCCGTTTAATGTGGAACAGGGAGGTCGAGGCCGGTGATTATGGTAGTAGTAGTATTGTGATGATTGGGGTATTAGTGATTGATGATGGTGATTATGGTAGTAGTAGTGATGGTGATTATGGTGATTACCCGGGCAACGCCGGGTACCCCTGCTAGTGTATTATATTTTAGGTCTTCTCACTTCTATCAACCCCCATGCCTCTCTCTTATACGTTGTGTCTATGCCTTCCGCCGTCAAACCAGGCCAGTTTAGCCTCCATCTTTCTTGCTTATGATTAACGTTTATCACACTCTAAACCAATATGTATTGTTTTCCTTCCGGTATCTTGTTTTATTCCTTCTTATGACATTTATCAGCCCATGCTACATCTCTAGCTACCCCTACCTTCTTCCCCCAGTCCCAGCCACCCTAGACCCCCTGGTGCCTCTCCCCAGGGCGGCTCCACCCACGGGGCAGGGCTGACGGGACCCTACCTGTGAGATCCCCGTATTGATAATCAGCAGTTTATCTGTCTGCGAAAATTCCCTCGTAGGCGCCACCTCACTTTTTCTCCTAATGGTCTGGGGGAGGGCCGGTTTTCTGGACCACTTTCTCCCTCATGTTTAGCCCCATTAGTTTTCAGATGCTAAGATATTTGCCCGATTAGTTAGTCGATTTTAAGACCTTTCGCCCCATTTCTTCGTCAATATTTAGACCTTTCGTGCTATTTAGGTGTCGAATTTTTTCCCTGGCGAACGATAGTGAGCCTGTAATGTTGGAAGAACCGGCCTTTGGCCGGTAAATTTTTCTACCGAAAAATGTACAAATTTATCTAGAAGGGGATCTAATGGATGTTTTTGTTAAATTTGATGAAGGTCTAGGGAGGAAACTAGAAAAATAATGAATACATGGGCAAATCGGCCAAAAAGTGAACCATCACCCCTTAACCCTCTCTGATATATGACGCTATTTTGAGCCTATTGGGGATACTTTAAAACCTTTGTTACCATCGGGGTGTTTAGAAACCTTTAGTTGAGTTACTTCAACCTCTACAGTTGTCTTTGAGTTAGCTGTGGGCAGAAATATAATTTTGGAGAAGTAATTAAAAGAGTTAGAGAACTCTATTTCATATTGCTAATCTGGCAACCTCTGCGTCATAAATGCGTGAAAGGGTTAATGGTCTGGGGGAGGCAGGTCGACCGTTCCTGCGCTGCTGCTGAGAACTTTATGTATTATATTGTTTATGAGGGTACTGGGAGTTGGTTTTTGTGGTATTTTGGATTATACTCTATAGATAATACGTTGTATGCTAATCCGATTCGTGCTTAATGCCATGGGTGTGCTTGAAAGTGCGTTCAATGTGTTAATTTCATATTTTATTCATACCGCCATCCGGTAAACAAAATCACATGACAACACTTCCTAATCGTCTGCAGCTTAATTTAGTGTGATGTAAATCCTTTCACTCAGCTTCTCCTTTGTCTCTCATGCACGTCACAAACCTTCCTTTCACATGACCTGCTTTTCTTTCCTTCGTTTATGTACTCCTTGTGTTTTGTATCCGTTTATCATTCCTTCATAAATTGTTGAGTATGTATGTTTGTATTTACTTATATATACAGTATATATATGTATTTTTATATATTTTTATGTATTCATATTATATATTTTTTTAGTTTCCTCCCCAGACCTCCATCAAACTTAATATAAAAAATCCCAAGCCTCCCCTTCTTGAGGTAATTTGTTCATTTTTCGTTAGAAAGATGCCTTTCTATATTTAATAGTAGGGTCGCTATCACTGCCCAGGAATAGAACTCGATACCTTAATGGCACGAAAGGTCGTAAAGTCAACAAACGAATGGGGCGAATGTCTTAAAGTCTCAAGACAGATGGGGCTAATCATAAAGTAGAAGGGGCAACAGAAAACTCCCTCATAACACATTCAGTACCGGTGACGTTCATTGAATTACTTTCTGGCAAATATTAGATGATGTTGTTCACCTTAGAAACGACCTCCAATTATCAAAAGGCTACAGACTATATAATTTAATCCTTTAACCTACCACAAATAATCCTTCCAAAGCTGCATACAATAGTATAAATATAACTAGAATAATACACAACAGACAGCGCTGGTACAAGAAGGGTTAAGTTGTCATATTTTTCGAACTGTGCCATTTGTTCTCTCTTTCTTCTGAATGTACTGCTAACAGACTACACACACTGTTGTTGCTTGCTTTCCTTTGTATTCCTTTGTACACACACAGTCACAGCCACTCCAACATAACCCATATATTCGACAATCACTTCTTTCAAAGGAGTACAAAGGAAAGCTAGCAACAACAGATCCTCCTACCCTTAAGAGGCTGCTTGTATGTAAACAACCTAGCCTATTACCCTGCAGTAGATCAAATTATATATAGCCTGATGCTGACGAAGGTGGGTGTTGATTTGGCCAGTTTCCTATGCAATTGGACAGGTTTAATTATTTACGTAACGTAAGAGTATTTTAGAAAATAATCTCACACTCTCTCTCTCTCTCTCTCTCTCTCTCTCTCTCTCTCATTTTTTCCATGATCCAACATAATTTTCTGCATTCTTTAGAATGAACTATTGCATGCAATAATATGTATTCACTATTCAGTACAATTTTTTTTGTATAAAACAAGAAAAATATATTAATCTTCAAGTGCATTTGCTTCCCTTTCCACCCGAGTAAATGCAGCATTCTACATCTATGGTCAATCTAACTTATCTGTTGATCTAGAATCTAGATCAACAGACAGTGATTATCTAGATTCTAGATAATCACTCTTCCTTTGTAAAAACATATATGTAAATAAATACAAAATCATTGAATAATAATAATAATCTCAGCAACGGTTGATAAACACAATTTATATTATACAGTACATGCAAAAACATTTAACATAACATAACTATGTAGTCTATTTGGAGTACTACATATTACCCTCATAATGCAAACCGTAAGAATTGACTTTCAAAGTTTTTTTTAACTAACATACAGAAAAAAAAAACAAAAAAAAAAACAAAAAAAAACAAGGGTACCAGGGGCTTATAGTGACCACAAAATATATACACATATATTAGTATTAACCCTTTCTGTACCGGCTACGACTTTTCCAATTGATTATATCTATATGTACAGTAGATGATTTTGTGCACTTTAAGACGGATATATGGTAGTAAAAAGGGTTAACATAATATATTTCAAAGCCTGCTAATTGACCGAGATCCTTCCTAAACTGAATCAAATCGATTAGTAGTAGCCATAATATATTTAATAGACGTGGCCGGTACAGAAGGGGTTAATGAATAATTATATATATATATAATTAGTTGTCCGGTGTGTGGTTACTCAGGGGCCTCGACTGATGGCTGCTTGTGATAAATTCTCATCCACTCCAGTTCATCCTTCTCACCCACTCCATCAGTCGCCTTCCACCTGCCATCCGTCTTGTAGCCCGCCATCAATCAACCTCTCCCAGTCTGCTACCATAACAAATAACCTTCTAATGGCCAGACGTTTTTTGAGAGACACTAAGCTAATGTACAGTCCACTAAGTTACCATCTTGACTAATGCACTAATTCTTGACTTCTTTCGAGACACTAAGCTAATGTACAGTCCACTAAGCTGCCCTCTTGACTAATGCACTAATTCTTGCACTAACTGACTTTGGACTAACATATACTTGCATAAAAAAACATGTAGCTAATGCAATTCTTATCAACCAATTGAACGTGACTTTTGAATATCAAACACTTTATTATGAGGCACCTGTTTAACAAGCTTACATGTATTTATGTAAGACTCTTGAATAAAAACAGTTCATAAAACAGAGATTTTAGTAAGATCGTTGAATAACGGAGACTTGTAAAGCAGTTTTTTGAATAAGAGTGATTATAGTAACACTTAACCCCTTCAGCACCATGACCTCTTTTTACATTTCATGCTGGCTGAAGTTAGGCGATTTTATGTAGTTTCAGAAGGACCAATGTTATTCAGAGGACTTATTGAGATCGTATTTACTCCTTTGTGCCCTAGAGGTAGATTATAAGCTGAAGAAAATCGTCTAATGGTATCCAGAATTATATGAAAATTACGTCATAAAGCTGAAGGGGTTAAATAACCACACAGTATATATACACTAATATTATACCGGTATATTCTTTGTTTTAATATTCAATTAGTTGACACCCATCTAGGAGATATGCAACTATCAAATATTCTACAACACTCAATCAATCGACGAACGAGTATTTCACGAATAATTACCATTAAAACGGACTTTACAAAAACACAAATGCACCTCACTAACCTATACTTTACGACAAATTAAATGCAACAGAAGTTCTAATAAGTCAATATAGGTATCATTATTCTATTTTCTGTCCAGGTTTTATCATTCGCGTACCCAATACAGTACAATTTTGACATCCATTTATAATCCATGTTCGATAAATATTTCTGCTCTCTATCGCCAATTGATTTAACTTTGTGTCCTACTCTACTGACTATTAATCCAAGATTCATTAATCACTTGAACAATTTCGTATCGAACCCTCTTAAATTGACCGAGCCAAAGCTAGCTTATACCCACAGATAATCGCGAAAAATGCAATTATTGACAATTTGTAATGGGTGTGGCATGTTGCTGAGCCACATGTAGTGACATTTTCAAAGTAAAATAGAATAGTTTGGCATATGATGATCCATCGCAGTACTAGGGTACAAATAATCTACTTGCCATACTACATCCTCCCTAACCGTTTTAGTGGCTGGCATTCACTATGCTATATTATAACAGATAATAAATTCCATTAATACACTATCTAATTCCCGTTATGTTTTACTGCTGAACTTCAATTTTTGTGTGCACTCTCTCTCTCTCTCTTTCTCTCTCTCTCTCTCTCTCTCTCTCTCTCTCTCTCTCGTAATTTTATAATATATATCACCACATTTAATTCGTGTTTTATACGTTCATATTTTTACACCTAAACATAAACCAACTATTTAGTTAATTTTGGTTGTAGTATATGTTTTAGTTATTCCCTTAAGTAGTGTTATTATTTACTTACTATCTCCTATCGATACAAGGGTGTGTATTTTTAATTTACCTCCGTACCTTTGTTATCTTTAATCTTATTTGTTTTTCCCAAAACCCATATTCCAAGAACACCTGCAAACGAGACACCCTTCAGTAAACCGACACCAGACTACTTTTTATTATTTTGTCCTTTGTAATTATGAACACAGCTTAGTATAATCATTAGTATTCAAAGTATTATAAGCTATACATCAATTGAAGGTAACACTAATGGTATTCAATAGAATATTTCTGATCATTAGTGTGTAGTATGATTGCACAACCAAATATCTTCAAGGTATTGAAAACTTAATCGATCTCTGAATACTACAGGAGCTCTATTAGAGTACATCCTATTTTTTGTTCTGAGTTTGTTTTAATGGATTGCTTAACCTCCCTCTCCCTATCTCTCTCTCTCTCTCATACTTGCAAACATTCACGCAAGTACACACACGCAAACACGTACAGGTGCATAAACATACAAACTATCACAATATTATATTTCAAACAATAGTTCACATCCTGAACAATATACTGTATATTAACATACACGATAAAGATAAAGAGAACTATTAATGAAAAATGCCTTATAGAAAGTGAGATACATATTTTCAAAATATGAGTTATACGAGAATATGAGTGACGAGAAAACTAAGAACATAAACATTTCAGGGGCAAAGAAGCAGACAAAGGACTAGTAAGAGAGAAAGGAAAAATCACACACAGTCTGTCAACATAGTGTAAGCAAGTTATAAAATTTAGAAACGCGGAACGCGATTCGCGTGGTTTGTAGCATATATTAAACATTAAAATACCCCAGATGCACCTTGAAATACTTATTTAGTAACCCCTAACCTCCTCAGTTGTCTTCAAAGGTGGTTTGAAAGATTTTTTTTAGAAGAATAACGTGATTAACTTTGCCGAAGTCTACATGAAACAAATAAGTAAAAATAAATAAATAAAACAGGCATCCCAGCACTTCAGAGGGCTAACAGAGACAAAAGATGTAAAGTATATGTATATGAAGGAGAAGTAGATAAGGGATAGCATGTAAGGGGTAACAGGTATGAGGCGACATGCAAGAACTGACAGGTAAAGAGTGACAGGTAAGGAGTGACAGTAAGGAGTGACAGGTAAGGGGTGACAGGTAAGGGGTGACAGGTAAGGGGTGACAGGTAAGGTGTGACAGGTAAGGAGTGACAGGTAAAGAGTGACAGGTAAGGAGTGACAGTAAGGAGTGACAGGTAAGGGGTGACAGGTAAGGAGTGACAGGTAAGGAGTGACAGGTAAGGGGTGACAGGTAAGGGGTGACAGGTAAGGAGTGACAGGTAAGGAGTGACAGGTAAGGGGTGACAGGTAAGGGGTGACAGGTAAGGGGTGACAGGCAAGGAGTGACAGGTAAGGGGTGACAGGTATGGAGTGACAGGTATGGAGTGACAGGTAAGGGGTGACAGTAAGGGGTGACAGTAAGGGGTGACAGTAAGGGGTGACAGGTATAAGGAGTGACAGGTAAGGGGTGACAGGTAAGGGGTGACAGGTAAGGAGCAACAGGTAACAGGTGACAGGTAAGGGGTGACAGGTAAAGGGTGACAGGTAAGGAGCGACAGGTAAGGGGTGACAGGTAAGGGATAACAGGTAAGGGGTGACAGGTAAGGAGTGACAGGTAAGGGGTGACAGGTAAGGGGTGACAGGTATGGGGTGACAGGTAAGGAATGACAGGTAAGGGGTGACAGGTAAGGAGTGACAGGTAAGGGGTGACAGGTAAGGGGTGACAGGTAAGGGGTGACAGGTAAGGAATGACAGGTAAGGAGTGACAGGTAAGGGGTGACAGGTAAGGAGTGACAGGTAAGGGGTGACAGTTAAGGGGTGACAGGAAAGGAGTGACTGGTAAGGGGTGACAGGTAAGGAATGACAGGTAAGGGGTAACAGGTAAGGGTGACAGGTAAGGGGTGACAGGTAAGGGATGACAGGTAAGGAGTGACAGGTAAGGGGTGACAGGTAAGGAGTGACAGGTAAGGAGTGACAGGTAAGGAGTGACAGGTAAGGGGTTACAATTAAGGAGTGACAGGTATAGGGTGACAGGTGAGGGAAGACAGAAGAGGGGTGACAAGTGAGGGGTGACAGGTAAGGGGTGACAGGTAAGGGGTGACAGGTAAGGGGTGACAGGTAAGGGGTGACAGGTAAGGGGTGACAGGTAAGGGGTGACAGGTAAGGGGTGACAGGAAAGGAGTGACTGGTAAGGGGTGACAGGTAAGGAATGACAGGTAAGGGGTAACAGGTAAGGGTGACAGATAAGGGGTGACAGGTAAGGGATGACAGGTAAGGAGTGACAGGTAAGGAGTGACAGGTAAGGGGTGACAGGTAAGGAGTGACAGGTAAGGGGTGACAGGTAAGGGGTGACAGGTAAGGGGTGATATGTAAGGGGTGACGGTAAGGAGTGACAGGTAAGGGGTGACAGTTAAGGAGTGACAGGTATGGGGTGACAGGTAAGGTTAGAACAGGAACTTGAGGTTAAACAGCGATTATAGCGATACACTTTGTAACAAACATTTATTTGAATATCTGATAAAAGGAAAATTATATAAGGTATATAATAAAAAACAACAAAATTATAGTTAAGAGCGGGAGAAAATACTGGAAAGAAAGCAACCACCATAATTACAGGAAGGAACGAAATGGGTATAGGAAACAACAGGTAGAGGAGTGGGTGGGAGCAGGGGTGCGACAGGGAGCGGCTGAAGATGCTCCCGATTATCTACCGTTCATCGGCCACCTGCAGGGTCACGTAGACTGACCTGCCCTGACCTCCTCCGCGTCCCCTAGCTTCCCCTACCCCTCCGCCCCCCATCCCCATCCTCTTCCCTTCCACCCCCACCCCCATCCCCTTCCCCTCCACCCTCCATCCCTTCTCAGCCCCCCACCCCCTTCCTTCCTTCCGCCACCACCAGGAGGCCAGGGGGTCACGCCAATAACACCACACAGAATAGAATGACAGTGATGAGGGCCCCGTCTTTTCAGTCCCATGTATGCCTTTATATTTCACCAAAAGTATTATCAGAGGATGTGAGTTTATACTCTTTTTCCAAGTATAGTTCTTTATTCACTGTCGATTTTAGTCAGATATGGAAGGAACCGAGGTAGAAAAAATATCAAGTTAAATACAATCATACAACAAATATATGCTTACAACGCAGCACGGTGATTAATACGATGCACAATAAAGTGGTGATTATCATAAAAGTGTTCTTTTCAAGGAAAGTAAAACAGCAACTCTATATCAGAATACATTCAATGTTGTATTACGCAAAATAAACACAAATACACATTTTATAGTTTATGTTGAAATTGAAAATGTATAAGAAGTAACAATTTCACCTTTACCAAACGTATTTCTGGGAGATTTTATCTAATGGCTTGTCTTCTAATTAACCGATTTTTCTGCTGTTCTTCACTGTATTAGGTGACCATTTTAGTAGAATAAGAGCACATTGTTCAATCATCCATATAATTGACTGAAGTATTATTTAATGAGTAATTGTATACTAAAAATCACGGATATTACATTAAAGTCGTTGTATACTGTATACTAGTTGTACTATCCTCAATGACATACCATTTGATATAATTGTTCATCCTATAGTCAGTTTTATTTCAGCTGACGGTAGATTGAATCCATTAGCCGCTAATTTCTCGATACTAATGGAAAACAATAATAAACTACTATGTCTCGGCATCATATTAAGACCATGTATATACTGTATAATTAGCACCATATATCACTCTAACATTGTCAAAATAACTGAGAAATCTTAACCGCTTCCGTACCGTTTTTTTAACTTTATTCTGGCTACTAATTGACGATTCTATTCAGTTAAAAAGGATCTCCAGCAATTAACAGGTTTCGAACTATCTTACTTAGCCCTGTATACTACCACAGATCATTCTTAAGCTGCAAAACATTGTTTAATTATAGGTAGAATACAATTATAAATACATCGTCGGTACAGAAGGGGTTAATGTGAACGTCAGTTGGAAAGAAACAGACTATACTAATATCACTGACCTCACACGTCAACTATTTACCCTTTATAGCCCTTTTCCTTTGTTGTGAGCGTTTATCAGTCTCCTATATTTACACTTAATGGCCAGAACAATCACCACCATCTGCCCCTCCTCCTGCCACCTCTCTATTGTTTTGCCCTTTCTATTTACTCATACCTACCTATCTGCTCATTCATCTTTGTTTCTCTCTCTCTTCTCTGGTGTGTGTGTGTGTGTGTTAAAGATAATAAACTATTATTCGAAGAAAACCTATAAGAGGCAACGGAAAACTTTACTCATACCGTATTATAATATCTTAACTTAATAAATGAATAAGATATGAAAATTAGTAATGTTCATGAACATTGGGTCAAAGTTACTAACAATACTTGTAAATGCTTGAGTTATTTGCAAATTGAGAATGTAGACCTACACTCCATGCGGAATAATCAGTAATATTTCCCAACATGATTCTGACAAACGTAATCACTCGATCCGTTTTTCTTGATGTGTGTCTCTTTGTTTGTAATTCAGATTGAGAGTGGGCTAAGTAATTTAGAAGGAATTTCGATTTTGTTTTCTATTGGAGGGGAGGGGGAGGGGGGGACAGTTCACCCCTAATACGCTCAATGACCCTCTTCCCCCACAAACACAGCCAAGTAAAACGATTGATTGATATTCATGATTTACAGTGTATTTTATGTGTATTATCAGACTTCATCTACATTAATTTGAGGTGATTAATGTATTATCGACTATACTTTGACATGTTTTTAACTCCAACATATGGAATACTGATATACCAATTAATTTTGTGAATATATATAGTGTATTAACTTCACAAATCGGTCGTGCCTGTGTGCGTGACTGTATGTGTGTCCTCAAATATCTATCAGATCGCCTGATATATACAAACTTATCTAATTGAACTTGTTATACGGGGGGAGTACTTTCAATTGGTCCTTCCCTACAGTTTCCAAATCCTGAATCTGGGAGAAGTGCTCTGAAAGATGAGTGGTATATAACGCTCGTATTCATAAATTGAAGGTTAGTGCATGTACTTAAGGGGCTGTTTTATCTGAACTCCTGAACTTCTCCTCGTTTAGCCCCATTATGTTTTAGATTTTAAGACGTTTGCCCCATTAGTTTGGCTGTATTAAGACCTTCGCCCCATTTCTTGGTAACTTTTAAGACCTTTTGTGCCATTAAGTTGTCTTTTTTTTTCTGACGAGCGATAGCAAGCTTGCAATTTAAGAGGAACCGGCCTGTGCCCGGAGCACAAACTCATCTTGGTGGCATATTTTAAGCTTGATAGAGGTCTAAAGACGGAAAACAAAAACAAATATCTCACCCTAACGTATGTCGCTAATGTTGTTCATTAACAGTGGAAAGATAATTTCTAAATACCAGCAGTTTGCCTGAGGGCATTATTATGGTGATCCAATTCAACACGCCATTCAAACCATTGGTCCCAGGTTGAAGTGTATGCAAATATACATTTAGTTAGTCTTCGGTTGATGTTGAATAATTTCCCGAAAAATACGTCTTCAAATTAAATGCCCTGTACATATTCATTGGATAACTATATAATTATGCAACTGTCATTGAACAAAAATACCAGCTAATGAAGTAAATGAATACTTCTATACTGTATAATACAACCCTGAGGCAAACCAAAATCGCCACAGACGATAACAACCAAACCCAACAACCCATAAACAACAACCCAATTTAACACAACATTTAGTGACTATATTCTTTGGTTGACTATATGTTACTGGCATAAACAAAAATGATAACGTACATAATTCCTGTCGACCAAAATGCCCATAGACCAAACCAAAATAGTTTAAAATAAGTGCATAGATAAATAGATAAATAGATAGATAAATATAGATAGATAGATAGATAGATAGATATATAGATATATAGATAGATAGATTGATAGATGAGATTGATATGATAGCATATACAATTTGACATGCAGTATACACCAGTTACTCAAAATATATAATATAATTATACAGTCTCTAATAGAAATTTAGCTGTACAAAAGTAGATTGGTGTATATGCCTACAGAAATCTCGAACACAAAGTAATTGTGGCATGGAAAATAGTGATTTGCACATTTATTCATTAATGTGTCACCTTTAAGTAGTTCTCCATTACTGTTCACCTTCTGAACTTTCATGATGAGAACTGCATCTCAAACTTTCAACCTGGCCACGTTAGATCCTTCGATAGGGAGAAGTTCCCAAATATCGAATTCTAGGGCGCACATGTACCCTACCTCATATTACGTCTAACTTTCATTGGCGTATTTATTAATTATTGGCACGATTGAAGCAGTACAACGATCATATGAATGGAAAAGATATCATAATGTTATGTATTTTTTTGTATATTATTTTAACAAACAATGGGCTACAGGCCAAGAAATCCATCATGGCGGCCACAGTAAAGAAGTCAAAGTAATTCTCAATACCGAAGTACCGCGCCGAGTCTTCCTGTTCTCCAACACATTCCCCTTAATATAGGCCAGTGGTGCCCGTCCCTTCCCGCCTCGGCATCTTAGATCATCAGTCATAGATGGAAGATTGATGAAGCACAGGCGATGGAAAGGGGAGATAGTCGCGGGGAGACTGTGTGAGATAGGCGGACTGCGAGATAAGAGAGGGACGATAAGAGGACGAGATAGGGAGGGTGGGTGCAGTGGGTGGTGGCGGCGGTGGTAGGTTGTGTTATGAGTGATGGTGTGTCCCGCTACTCTTTGGCCGAACTTATGTAATGTGTTCTGTGTACACTACATGGATTTTGACTGCTGATCCCACTTATTTTTACTGCTGACCCCACTTTTGTTGTACTGCTGACCCCACTGCTTCTTGGCTGAACATAATATTATGTAATATGGTCTCAGTACACTACGTGGATTTTTACAGCTGACCCCACAGAACTCTACTCATAAATAGATATAACCCCAATGCTATGGGCCGAATCTGCTAGAGGCCAAACCTAAAAATATGTTCTCAGTACACTCTACGGAAATTGACACCTGACCCCACTAAACTATATTACACATTAATTTAACCCTAATGCTGATAAGAGGAGAATTAATTATGTCGATTCAGTTCGAGTTACGTGAGTTCAGCTTAAGAAATCCCTATACTATGCTTCGAAAATATGGGTTCTAAGCCTTAGTATATGATAATCCATGACTGTGTCCGAGTAAATAATCGGTAACATCTGAGGGGCGTTTAGAGGAGAGGTTTTTAGTTTGTTTCCTAGACCTCCACCATCCTTTAGTCCCTTCACCACCATTACTTAATTTTCATCATATTCTGTTTACCATTAGACGACTGTATTATTATTTTATTATCCACCTCTGCGACCGATGCCGTCCTTTTAACTTTATTGTAGCTACTATTAGCCAATTATATTCAGTTTCAACACAGCCTCCAGCAATTAACAGACTTCTAACTATCGCACTTAACCCTTTTACTTCTACATGTCCTTCTTAAACTGCATAAAATCCTCATATATAGCTGGAATGAAATTCAAAAGACGTTGCTGGTACAGAACTGGAAATAACAGCGTATTTGGGTATACAAAATTAATGTTGTAATAGCTGAGTAATAAAGATGGGAACAAGCCAATTTATCGCCACTTTAGAAAATAGACTATATATACCTGTATATGTTAGATACCACCAGACGAATTTATTCAGCTATGGAACGACCTATTTAACTCAGAGACGAAAACTATCTCAGTCCTTTTAATCACAGGCTATCATTCACAAGTTCAGATAAACTCGTTTGAAAGTAACCAAAGTGCAACTGAAAAGAGAGTCCTATAATTGAGGGGCGATATTAAAAATAGACAAACTATAAGAGAGGAGTAGGGAAAGATACAATAATGGAGGTTGGAGACAATGCAAATAAATACAAATAAAATACGAAAGAGATAGATTATTAAG
Source organism: Paralithodes platypus (assembly GCA_032716605.1). Classification (NCBI taxonomy): domain Eukaryota; kingdom Metazoa; phylum Arthropoda; class Malacostraca; order Decapoda; family Lithodidae; genus Paralithodes; species Paralithodes platypus. The sequence continues at coordinate 112,348,258 of CM064487.1, forward strand.
GAAAGATATATCAATGGAGCCAACAAAAGACAAAATACAATACAAAGACATACAAAGGACTTACAAACTGCAACGAACCTATTGGTCCATACGGGGCAATTTGGATATCTACACTGCTAAGCTACTATAGTCTATTCGCTGTAAGTAGGCGAGAAATCGTGACCACTATCCTCTGTAATTAAAAAAGGGCTAAAGCAAATTGGCTGTAAAGTTCACACATATTCCTTGACGGACTCTTCCCAAATGGTAGAAATAATTTGTCGATTACTCTAGTCGTTTTTTAGTTACAGAGGTTAGAGTGCATGGTTTATCGCCTAATTACAGCGAATAGACTATAACTACTAGGTAAAAAAAAAAGGATAGTAAAGCAGAAGTCCTACAATAGAAAACGGAATGGAAGAGGAGGGAAGATATAATAATGGCGCTAAAATAAACAAAATAGAATAGAAAAAGGGAGAGAAGAGAAGGAAAAGATATACTAATGGAGGTCGGATAAACTGAAAATATATAAAATAGATTACTAAAGGAATAAAATATGAGGGAAAGATATAATAATGCAGCAAACAATAAAGATAATACAATAGAAAGCGGAATCGAAGGTAAGGGTTAGATCAAATAATGGAGGTTAAAACAATAGGAAACAATAGTAAGAAAAGGGAAGTAGGAACAGCAGATCCCTGGTGATAGGAGGGAAGGCGCGACCCCACTAGCATTATCATAAGTATGTCAACCTCTTACCACACAACAAAGCCACTCCAACAGCTTCCTCTCTCTCCAACACGCATTCTCTCCTCTCTACACTCTTCAGAGAAATTGGAAAAGTAGAATGTAGATACGAGGTGCCGTTGTAAAGGCTTATCCCTCAATACTTTCACCTGACCTGACACACACACACACACACACATTCTGTCCTGTGTCTGTTATTGGGATAATTTCGTAAAGAAAGTGCATACCATCGGAGATAGAACAATTTGAAGTTGCTAAAAGAACAATGCTCGAATTTTGGTACTGAAACTACAGCTCGTCAAGCATTTCAGAGTCTAGGGGTCCACGTACTCAGTGATACTATAAAAGCCACTTTTATTTTTTTATTTTTTTATTTTTTTTAGTATTTATTTAATACCAAACTCCTACGTATGCTATAAACCTGATTCATCTAGTGATAACATCGAATATAAGAGCTCTTAATAGTGTTCACACAACACGTATGTCTTCCCATTATGGTTAAGCCTTCCAAAGTATAAATAAATCGTTTCTCAAAATATATTATCAAAATTGAGTTGTTAACAGTTGTTTACCATTTGGGAAGGGTCAACCAGTGAATAGGTTTGGATATATGCAGCCCATTTGTTCTAACCCTTTGTTAGTTACAGAGGTTAGGGTACAAGATTCCTGGACTACCTACTTGGAAAAGGGCATAACACACATATCAAGATAAGTGTCACTGTGATAAGTCGTAGTTAGAGACATTTATAACCAGATGTGTTATAACAAACATTACTTTTGCTTTAATATTATCTCTTATTATTATAATTTGTTTTGTATATATGTTCCAACTCCCTTTCCAGACATATGGTGTATATAGCTTCTAGATTTGATACACGACGAAGTCTGGAGATTTTAGTCTAGGATGATGAGTCAAGTGAAGAGTTTTACAACCAGCTCGACGTAGTTTTATGGCAAATGTAGTGGGTATTATGGCGTTTCGTAATAATATCTTCCATTGACACGGGAATTTAGAGGCAATAGCTCATTATTAAGATTGTCTAATACGAGGTGTAGTGGAATCGGGATGTAGCGGATTCATTCGCCATTGGTTAATATATATATACTGTATATATTATATATATATATATATATATATATATATATATATATATATATATATATATATATATATATATACAGTATATACTGTATATATATATATACATACTGTATACATATATACTGCATATGCTTAAATACATTAAATGTCAACTATATGAGCCATTAATGGAGTGCTTAAGACAACCGATGCTAAACACCAAATATCCCAAACCTTACACTCGTTCAAATATCCTTATAACATTTACCCTGGGAGACAGTGAGGAAAGACAGCCCGTCAAGGGATAATGTTCGGTGGTGAAGGGGGGCGTTTAGGGGGCCCGATAAACCGAATGAAATGTGAATAAATTCCGATCACGAGTCTCCTCCCCTCGATTTCCGTAGACCCAGATCATTGGGTAGGGCGATGTGTGTGTGTGTGTGTAACAGAGAGAGAGAGAGAGAGAGAGAGAGAGAGAGAGAGAGAGAGAGAGAGAGAGAGAGAGAGAGAGAGAGAGAGAGAGAGAGAGAGAGAGGAGAGAGAGGAGAGAGAGAGAGAGAGAGAGAGAGAGAGAGAGAGAGAGAGAGAGAGAGAGTAAAAAGGAGTACAAAGGAGTACAAAGGAAATCAAGCAACAACAGGTCTAGTGACCCTTCTAGGTTGCTTGTCCTCCAAAACACTGAGGATCAAGTGTCCAAACAGTGGTTTAGAGTGGGTAAGGGAACATTGGAAAGGGAATTACTGCCCTGGAACTAATGTCCGTGGCAGGATTAGGGAGTTAGTAGAGGACAGATGGGTTAGTAACTGAGGGGGGGATAAAATAAAGTTATTCATTTACAAACGCAGTCAGTCGTGGGTTTTAATGAGAGATATTTGTCTAGGCGGAGTTTAAATGAATCAACGGTGATGCAGTCTATAACGTTTCGGGGAAGCCCATTCCACAAGTTGACAACTCGATTGAAGAAGAAATTCTTAGATTCGTGCGAGTTAAAAGATTTACCAATAATTTTGCAACCGTTTCCCCGCGTGTAATTAGATTGGTCGATAGTGAAGTACTTACTACAGTTCATATTGTCGATGCCTTTGATGATTTTGAACACTTGAATTAAGTCACCTCTTAATCTGCGCTGGGTTAAAGGAAATAGATTCAATTCTCTAAGACGCTCTTCGTATGGTTTGTTCTTTAGGCTAGGTATCATTTTGGTAACTCTACGTTGAACTCGTTCTAGTTTGTTTATATCTTTTTGGTAATAAGGGCACCAGGATTGAACGCAGTATTCCAGAAGAGGGCGGACTAAGGAATTGTAAAGGGTTAGGATAACTTCTTTGGATTTATGCTCAAATGACCTGCCTATAAAGCCAATTATTTTGTTTGCCTTCTTAACAACTTCTGAACATTGTTGACTCGGTTTTAGGTTACTCGATATTGTTACTCCCAGATCGGTTTCTCTGTTTACATTCTTAAGCTGAGTGCCATTCATCGAATAGTTTGCTTTCTCATTTCCAGAGAGAGAGAGAGAGAGAGAGAGAGAGAGAGAGAGAGAGAGAGAGAGAGAGAGAGAGAGAGAGAGAGAGAGAGCGCGTATGTGCGAGGGAACAGGACCCAGACATTAGACGTAAGTAGAAAGACAACGTAAGAAGGAATAACTTACAAATAACTGTAAATGTAGACAAGATAAAACAAATATGGAAAGATATTCAATGATGCAGACATTAGTGTGAAATACAGAGGGATAGACAATGAATCATAAAAGATGAGTCAAACAAGGGTTTTATCCTACAGAGGATAAGAATTAAATTTTATATATGCATTATTTAAATTAATTAGAGATTGCCAAGCATTAGATTTGTTGCCAATACTGTGGCAAAGCAATAGATGACATGTTGTCAAGATAGATTTTAAGAACAATATTGTTGGCTAAAGCATTGTTGTAACGTGACCTCAATAGGGACGAAGAAAAGTGTAATGGAAGATCCACTGAAGGGAAAAGACATAAGCGAGAATTATAACATGGGAAAGCAATATGGAATTAGAAGCTAAGAGGCATAGAATGCACATCTAAAACAAATGGGAATAGGGAGGTTGGAAACGGGATATTTTGTTTTGTTTATTTCCCCTCCCTTTCCCCTCTGGTTGGCTGGCGGCACCGAAGTGGGATGGTGGTGGCCGACTTTCTGGGACGTCTTGAGAAACTTGTGGAGATAAGCAGACGGCCAGTTTATTTATCTGTCGAGCCTCTGAGGGATGGTATGGAAAAGGGAAGGACATATAGAGGGTGGCAGTGATGGTCTATGGAAATTCGATTATGCAGAAGCAAGGGGAATGTGAAGAATGCATATGTACATTTAAGGGGAGATGGGTTGTTTTTCTGGACCCACTTCTCCCTCGTGTTTAGCCACATTAATTTTCAGATTTTAAGACGTTCGGCCAAGTAGTTTGGCGATTTTAACACCTTTCGCGCCATTTCGTGCCATTTAGTTGTTGATCATATTAGGTGTAAAGGAACAAATATGGGTGTATGGGGAAGAATGGGTCTGCCTCGTATAAACCACTAGGCCTTCTGCAGATTTTGTTTTTGTTTAGATGTTCTTATGTTCGTAAATATTTTAGTCGTATAGGAGTTGCTATACAATACTATCTACTGTATATCACGAGGGTGACGGAGAGGAAACAAAATACAGACAAATGACACCATATGAGTTTCGGGCTATAAGGCAGTTGGAGCGGTAAACAGCGAACTTTAGAAGAAGTACATATATATTATGAGCTATGTTATGGTTAGAAAGCTTGTTGAAGTTACCTTTGATATCTATTTATTACTTGCAACCGTATTTCAACTGGTATTTATGCTATATATCAATGTCTACAGCTTTACCTTCAAGTGGTCAATTGAATGGAAAACATAATAAGTTAAAGCCATCTATTAACATACCAACAAACCTCTTTATAAATATTTCCTCTACAATATACCGAGACAAACTTATGAGAGGGGCCAGCGTCACCACTGATTAAGAATAAGAGGGAATGATAGATATCCCAATAAATGACTGCCATATACTCCCACAGCGAGTATTTAGCGTCCCTTGGCAGTATATATTGAGAGCCTCAGGGGAACGGAATGGAGCGAGCGAGAGAAGGGGAGGGGAGCGATCGAATGAGAGAGAGAGAGAGAGAGAGAGAGAGAGAGAGAGAGAGAGAGAGAGAGAGAGAGAGAGAGAGAGAGAGAGAGAGAGAGAGAGAGAGAGAGAGAGAGAGAGAGAGAGAGGGAGGAGGGGTGTTGGTGATGACTACAGAACATGATGACGTAGACTGAGTAAACTCAAATACAGAAGAGATTAAGCACATTCTAAACTATAAAGAGGGATTAAATTGCATTATGTTAAGTAAAATATACTGCACATATCTGCTGAAAAACAGACTAAACAACAAGCTTTAACAAGACTAATAAATGTTAACTATTTATGCCATTGTAGATAATTATGTACTGTATGCTGAAATTCCAAAGACGCCAAGATTCATGGACACATTGATTTTTTTGGTCAATAAATGATTCTATGACCACCCCCCTCCCCACCCCCCTAACCCTCTCCCTCACAAAAATACAAATAAAGTAAAAATATTAATGCTAATACTAATACTAATAATAATATAAGTAATAATAATAATAATAATAATGGTAGCATTCAAGGAGACTACTGCAGGACTCTTCTTCTTCTTCTTCTTACCTCTGACCGGGTATAGGCTATCCTGGTGTTTACTACCCTATACCCATTTGAAAGGACATTAGCCTAACCTAACAACCTTACCTAACCTAACCTAGTATTATAGGTGGGGGCTTCCGCCCCCACACCCCCGCTTTGTCTTAGATTTTTGGTGTATTTGTCTGTGAAGTGGGTATTTTTCAATTTGTTGATAACGAAAATCCTCCATGCGGACTATATGGAGAAAAATATGGCGAATCCATTGGTGCCTATTTTCCCTAATAAATTGTTTCTCATAACGTCGCACTAGTGTCCTTGAATATTATCATAATAATATTAATAATGATAATACAAATAACAATGAAAATAATAATAAAAACAAATAAGTTAACACTAAATATATACCATAAAAATAATATAAAACAAATAAAATACAGTACAAAATTGCGTGTAAAGTTGTCTAAAAATGTGCGATATAGTCTATTGTCTATTCCTGCAGTGTTGTAATGACAAAATTACCTCCGGTGATTAAAACATTAGTAGGCAACTGATCACTAAATGAAGCGGGCTACGTTAACAAATGGATATTGGTATTGCAAAATTTGTAAAATTACCATAATGATTGGACATTGAAATACAAGATGCGAAGAGAATGCATGAGAAAGTCATTTGCTCGTCGGGTTAGTTACTTGATCAATGCTCGTTATAGACATGATCCCTATTTGGTTCCCAACATGACTTACGTGCAATTAATCGAATTTATATTAAAATGGTTAAAACTATGTGGAAGCAAGCGTACTCCATTTCCTCGATAGTTCACAAAACACTCGTGACCAGAAGAGTGGAAAATACGTACAGTTGCCTTCAATATTGCTGGAACAAGAGCTTGATATGGTATCAAAGAGAGTGATAACAAAATAACACTACTGTATTTCATTTTCGAACGTTACCTCAATGAAAATATCGACATAATTACCAAAATGTTATATACTGTATAGAAAAGAAGGTGATTCCTATGTTGTATAATAAAATAACTGATTTCGTTCGGTTTGCTCATTAGAGGATGGGAAAACATCCTCCTTACACGTTTATCAATACGATCTTCATTCACATTCAGAAGTCATAGAGATGATCGAAGAATATAATGAGGGTAACAAATACAGATGGTCTGCACTTAGTTACACTTTACGACTTATTACCTCCTTACTTTTTCGAGAGATAAAATAAAACAAAGCAATAATATACATCAAAAAGAAAAATCCAGCAAACAAACAAATACATATCGCTATTATAAAATACTTAGATCTTAAGGATTCGTTGAGGGAAGTAATAAGACATCATAATATGTCATGCGTACCAGCGGCAATGTTAAAAACATGATCAATAGATGATATTTCCAAGAAATGTTTTAGGCCTACTCATAATCCTTTCAGAACGTTCGTTGATGGACATTTTGTACATGCCTTGGTTACTGCTAGGCTTGAACGGAATATATGTGTATGTGTGTATATTTGTGTGTGTGTGTAATCGTCTTCATATATGCTTGAACCTACTTACGGTGAAAGCGAGCTTTTCAATAGTGAATATCAGTAGATTTATCTTATGGCTTAACTATTGTCTCAGTATGTTGGGTCAGTGTAATGCATATGTTACGACATACAGTTTGAATCTATTGCTTGTTCAAAGAAAGCAAAGATATATTTGTTTAATCTATATAATTTATGATGCTTATTTAATATGTATTCCGCTGCTCTATAGGAGACTCGGAAACATTATCTTATTTACGAACTTATTTATCGGTATATATTTACTTCCTCCGCGTTCATCCTCGACGTGTATTGGATACGAGAGTAGCTTTTTTATAGTCCATAAATACCTTGATGGCCAAACACTGTGAAAAAGAAACTGCTGATCTTCCCGAAAGTGGAGATAACTCACCCCGAAGTCGATGGGGTAAACAAAACACGGTCGGCGACAGAGAATCGGGGCTTAATCGGGCGTTTCGTCTCGCGTCGCTGCTCTATTGTTCTCGCCGCCATAAACCATGTGTCTGTTGCGGCCCCTACTGCTCCACATTTACCTCCTCTCGGCACCCTCCGCTGTACACGAAGATGGGACGACTGCCAGTATTTGTTCTTTGTGTATATTAAACCTCAGATATCTCCACGCCAATATTTTGCATTTGACAACTCTAATAATTTAATTTAGATGTCATAAACAAACAATAAGCAATCAGAGTAACTTTCAACGTGGCAAAGATATTATACCAACCATTGGCGCATAATCTGAATCCCTCAAACAGCGACACAGTGAAAACTTGTCCGATGTCTGTATTTTAAAGGCCCTCTACTGTAACCTCTCCTATCCTATCCTACAGTTTTTCTCTCTCCAGATTCTCCTAGCCTCCATGGCCCTCCCTGTAACTCCCTGGCACCCAGCTAACTTAGGCACCACACGACAGGGAACATGGCAGTAATTCCTTCGGGAGCGAGACGTAAATGATCCGGCGGCGTTATCTGCGCGAGTCTCCCTTCCCATTCAATCCAAAGAAAATGAGAATTTTGGTTTAAAGCTCTCGGGCGGCGAGAGAAAACTGATCTCTAGGGCCTCGGACCATAGGGATTATAATGGTTTCTCCTCGGCTACTTCCCCTAAACGGCCCAAATGTGATATAAAACAACTTGTTTCCATAGGCCTGGGCGGCCATTTGACGTGCTTCATCGGTTATGCCTTTATACGGGCGGTGGCGGCATGAATAGGATGCTCCCGGTTTTATAGTTTCATGTCATAGTTTAGTGAAGATAGAGATGAGATTCCCACAATAAAGGCCATTTTCACGCCCAAGTGACGTCATGTAGCCAAACAATAGCAAGGATGCGATAGTGGTAAGGATGTGTAATAGACAATATAGATACTGTGCTGTACGTGTTATTTCACGAACTATTGCAAACAATTTCCAGTGAACTTTGTAAGCCTTTCAGAATTTCTTGAAATATATTAATTGGAGATAAAGCGAACATACTTTGTAATGTTTCTGTAAATAGCCGTAGCAAAATTATTGTGTCCAAATATTATTCCACAAACACCGAGTTCTTTTCATTCTTTATCTTCACCAGTTGTTCATAAATGCCGGTTTATATTGGCGATTATAGATCTTTATGATAAATATGAATACAATGATACCTTTATTTTGAACTACCTCAAGATGACATGACTCAGCTTGGAAAACCTCCCAGAAGTTGATGAATATTGTTCCCACTAGTTGCTCATTATGCACTACAAATATTTAGTTGAATCATATCGGTAGATAGTTAAACATTTCCAACGAAGTCAACTGATCGAATTAGTAAAAAAAAAAAAAAAAAACAGTTTACTATTAATTATGATTCGTAAACGGTTTAACAAGGTTTGTCCTATTGACTTTAGTTTACTGTATATGTTTGGTATATTCACGGTAATATACAACTTTATAAAAGGATAAACAGGCATTTGCATTTTCTCCAAGATTATAATTATGGATATACATTGTATGTCGAAGAAAGGTATTTACACTGGTGAACGCTTGAGCACACACAAATGTATGTAAAATGTATTTGTGAATTATAGGAAGTTTATGTGTGTAGGGATGTGTACATATATGAATGCGAGTGTATGTGTGTCTGCATGAATGTCTGTGTGTATGTTCGTATGTAAATATGTGTATGTGTTTGCGTTCGCGCCCACATGTGCATGTGTGTGTGTGTGTGTGCGCGCGCATGAGAGAAACTTTTGAACCAGTTTGAGAAAATTAGACACAGTAAACAACCTGAGGCAAGAAGCATAGTTATTCGTTTTTATGAAAAGGCTTGATAAGTGTTATGCACAGTCTACTGATCATGCTTACGATTCGTGGAATATGAATAGTATTAACAGAAACCTATTAAACCTACCAGGAATAACAGAAAACAGCAAGATGCGCCCTTCCACCCACCCGTTCACTGTGTACAAAGAAACTGGGCGTATTGACAGTCAGGAGTATAAACGGCGACTCATCGATTTGAAGCAGTATCAAACCCAAACGAAACAATGCAATGCTTTAGTTTAGCCAAGATGCTTCAGAACTTGGATTTATAGTTTCAAAGATTTTAATTGATGTAGCTCTATAGTTATGTTCACGCCCAAACAGTATTCAAAGGCTGTTTCACGAATACCGACTCTCGACATCCGATACAGTGAAGCTATAAACTGTCTTTTTCTTCATTAAATAGTTACATCGAGGCGGGTGTTGTATTCGACTACTTGCTTCGATAATATTCAAGGACACTAGTGCGACGTTATGAGAAACAATTTATTAGGGAAAATAGGCACCAATAGATTCGCCATATTTTTCTCCATATAGACCGCATGGAGGATTTTCGTTATCAACAAATTGAAAAATACCCACTTCACAAACAAATACACCAAAAATCTAAGTCAAAGCGGGGGTGTGGGGGCGGCAGCCCCCACCTACAATACTAGGTTAAGTTAGGTAAGGTTGTTAGGTTAGGCTAATGTCCTTTCAAAGGGGTATAGGGTAGTAAACACTAGGATAGCCTATACCCGGACAGAGGTAAGAAGAAGAAGAAGAAGAGTCCTGCAGTAGTCTCCTTGAATCTATGCCTTGAATGCTACCCTTGCTTCATACACATTAATATAGTTTTATATTTCGAAGTTTATAATTATGTCAACTATATGCTATACTATTGTATCTCATTTACTCTCGAAGTAACTTCAAACCAAATTCAAATGGATACTGTGCACTCTAGGACATAAATCGTTACATAAAGGTTTCGAACCTATCCTGAACTAAATTGTATAACATTTACATTTCGGTGGTTTGTTTGTGATGCTCAGGGTTTCATATTGGGAAAAGATTTGTGTCTTAGACTGTACATTATTTTTGTTTGGTTTATCTTTCCCTTCCCTCATCCGATATGAGGAGCTTAGATGAACAAGGCCGCATAAACCAATGCCCACGTATTCGAAAACCACACTTAAGTGCTGTACTAAATCTTCATGAATTAAATAAATAGGAACAAAATATAGTGATCTTTCTGAAACTGAATGATAGTTAGCCGTTAATCACAAATTAGCACTCATCCCCGTATTTTAGAACCGCACTTAAGTGCTTCCCTAACCCTATATCAAACGAAGACAATACAACGGAGTCCACATTTGTGATAAAGGGCTAAATATCATTCGGTTTCAAACAGAGCATTAGATTTTGTTTCTGTATATTTCGTTCATGAATGTTTAGTGCAGAATTTAAGTGTGATTTTAGAATATGGGGGCATTGGCTTATGCGGCCTTGTTCCTATATGCTCCTCATATATGCACCTTAGCTCTTTAACTACGAGAGGTTTTACATGCACTCGAGAACATTTATATTTCAGTATATGGATTATTATTTCAGTTTTATTTGTATTTATTTATTGTTTTAATTTACTCCATAGACCTCCGTATATACTCCCATACTTGTTGTTTTGCCTTCCTCAACTGTTTCCCTTTCTTTCCATTTCAATAGAAGTGGGTTAATCGGAACTCATCATCACTATCAGCATCGCATTCTGTGTTTGTATTTTCCAGTTTGTTATTCTTAAAAGTGTCTAATTCATAGTACCCCAGTGTCCTTGTTTGTATTTGTTTGTTTTTCCACCATTATGCTCAGTCCAGAAGATAGGTATAAATATCATCCATTTTGGTATGTTCGGGCACTTCATTCTCAATTAGTTAAAATAGGACTTCAGAGGCTATCAACCCTTCTGGATTATTAAGCCAGCACACTGTACATCAAGAATAGAGTCACGAATGAAGCCCCTTTCTGAGAACTCTAGTCTCGTGTGTCATTCTCAATATTTTGTCCATGTCTCCCCCTCCCACCCACCAAATCTCTCTCTCTCTCTCTCTCTCTCTCTCTCTCTCTCTCTCTCTCAAGGGACTGGAGTTCTCGCATAAAGATTCCAGTACTGACGTTTTTCTTGACTTCCAGTGTGCTGGCTTAATAATCCAATAGCGTTGATAGCCTCTGAAGTCCTATTTTAACTAATCTCTCTCTCTCTCTCTCTCTCTCTCTCTCTCTCTGTCTGTCTGTGTGGTCTGTGTATCTATGTAGCTCTCTCTCTCTCTCTCTCTCTCCTGGACGCCACTACACCGCCACCACCACAAGCCCTGGTAAACTCATTGGACAACTGTAGATAAGGAATAATGGGATGACTACGGCAGAGTGTTATTGCTGAGGCCGTGCTGGAGGGAGAGGGAAAGGGAGAGAGGAGGGGGATGTAGGGGAAACAGGAGCGAGAGAGAGAGGGAGGGAGGAGGGAGTACAAAGGAGTACAAAGGAAATCAAGCAACAACAGGTCCAGCGACCCCTCAAGGCTGCTTGCCCTCTAAAACACTGATGGTCAAGTGTCCAAACAGTAGTTTAGAGTGGGCAAGGGAAAAATGAAAAAGGAAGACTGCCCTGGGACAAATGTCCGTGGCAGGATTACGAAATATTAGTAGGCGACAGTTGTTAGTAATATAAAACAAACAAAATATATATATAACAAAATGTATAGGGAAAACTGGAGCGAGATGGAGAGGGAGGGAGAGAGAGGGGGATGTACAGTATAGGCGAGATACAGGAGCGGTCTGGCCATACCACCACAAACACCAGCCTAGCGAGAGATCTTAGGTTTAGAGAGGTAAGCTATAGGTTCAGAGAGATTATAGGTTCAGAGAGATAGGCCATAGGTTCAGAGAGATAGGCTATAGATTCAGAGAAATAGGCTATAGGTTCAGAGAGGGAGAGTGTAGGTTCAGAGAGATAGGCTGTAGGTTCAGAGAGATAGGCTTTAGGTTCAGAGAGATAGGCTATAGGTTCAGAGAGATTGGCTGTAGGTTCAGAGAGATAAGCTGTAGGTTCAGAGAGATAATCATTAGGTTGAGATAGATAGACTATAGGTTCAGAGAGATAGGCTATAGGTTCAGAGAGATAGGCAATAGGTTCAGAGAGATAGGCTATGGGTTCAGAGAGATAAGCTATAAGTTCAGAGAGATAGGTTGTAGGTTAAGAGAGATAGTCTGTACGTTCAGTGAGATAGGCTGTAGGCTCAGAGAGATAGTCTGTAGGTTCAGAGAGATAGGTTATAGGTTCAGAGAGATAGGTTATAGGTTCAGAGAGATAGGCAATAGGTTCAGAGAGATAGGCTATAGGTTCAGAGAGATAGGCTATAAGTTCAGAGAGATAGGTTGTAGGTTAAGAGAGATAGTCTGTACGTACAGTGAGATAGGCTGTAGGCTCAGAGAGATAGTCTGTAGGTTCAGAGAGATAGGCTATAGGTTCAGAGAGATAGGCTATAGGCTCAGAGAGATAGGCTGTAGGCACAGAGAGATAGTCTGTAGGTTCAGAGAGATAGGCTATAGGTTCAGAGAGATAGGCTATAGGCTTAGAGAGATAGGCAATAGGTTCAGGGAGATAGGCTATTGGTTCAGAGAGATAGGCTATAGGCTTAGAGAGATAGGCAATAGGTTCAGGGAGATAGGCTATTGGTTCAGAGTGATAGGCTATTATCAACTCTAGCAACCAGAACTGGCTACTTGTGAGTTTCAGCTATAAGGATGTTGGAGCCATAAACATCGATTTAAAAATGAAATGCATAGAAAGTATGGATAGAAAATATGAATAATAGGATTTTAGGTATTTAAAAATGTACTACGACCGTATTTTTTGTTTGTTTTTTTGTTTGTTTTTTGTAATTCTGCTAAATATCGTTGTCTATAACTCGAACCTACAGTACACATACCCTGATACTCGCAAGTGGTCAATTGAAACATTATGTAACAGACTAGGCAAGCTTTTATGGTACGTAATTTCAAATTCCTATTTAATATTTAAAAAATCCATGTAATGAAGGTAATTTAAAATAGCAATGTTTTGCTTTACAGATACTTCAGTATGACCTGAAAAAGAAAAAAACAATTAAAATAGAATAAACGAATCGGTGTCATAATAATGGCCAATAATCACATGCTGGTTTCCTTACCTTCGTGTTACACCTAAATAAATATAAAGACAAAAAAATATAAAATATAATAATATTATATTCTGCATATAATTATATATATATATATGCACTGTAGGCTATATATTATCTATTAACATTTATAATTGAAATCAATTGGTTAAAATGTAGTTTATACGTAGGTACTGTTCACATTCCTGTTACGGCTTTTTATAATGTCCAATTTTTTGTTTACTTCACGTTGTTGCCTTCTCCCCGCGGCCTAGAGTCCCAAGCTGCCACCAGAGGGCCCCAGACGCTGTGCCTATATACGACCACATAACGAGCAAGGTTGTTGATTGACGGGTTGGCTCCTGAAACAACAGCCTCGTCACAGTAAAGGGATGGTCCAGCGGCGGTCAAAATTGTGAGGACGATACATACATACTGTATTATACGCCCGTGTCTTCCCTTCATACACATACACGCGCGCACACATATGTCCTTTTTCACTCTCTGTCACTCTTTTGGCTTTGGGGGAGACACACGTCACAGACAGCCTGCTTTTTGTCTCCTTCATACACATAGAAACAAATAATAATATAAACACACGCGCATACATATTCTTCCTACAAACACACATCCACACATTCTCTCCCTCTCCCTCAACCCCCCCCCCCATTCTCTCTTCCACACACACACACACACACAAACACACATACCCACAGGAAGGCTGGACAAGTGTCAAGATGCAATGACCGACTGTGGATAAACCCTTCTATAAGTACGATCCAACCATCACATTTCCATAGCCAACAGGTGCATACCCCGGCTGTGCTTGGTCTTCAGTGTGGTATCTATGTGTCCCTAGACATTATTCACAACCTATCACAGATCTCAAGTGCAGTATAAATAAGCCTTGACTAATTGTCCACTGTTCTATATATACTGTATATATTTTTTTCTATGTGAATGAGGGATACAGAAGTCAGAACTGCCTGTAGCGAGTGCCTCCCCCAGAGTTAAAAGAGTGACGATTCCAAAATCAAAGGACGTTCGAGCCAAAATGCCTGGACACACAGAGTTTGAAGCAAACTCTAGTTAAACATAATTGATTTGCAATATGGTAGCTACTTTAAATAAGTTGGCACTCTCTTCTTATATACGGCACTGGATGTGAACACGCAGTTGGGAATAGTTTGATGATGGGTATTGGCACGTGTCTAAGATAAACTGTGTCTTCATCACCGTGTGCATATTCGTTTTCCATTCAATGCCGTTGCTTCTTCGCCTGGAACAACAAAACTAATAATGAAGTGTACCGTTGAAATACTGGAAGCTTACATGAAAGACATGTTTGGGATACCTAAAGAGGGCATATTGCAGCTTAATTAATGGCTATGAATACAGAGACCAAATTATTGGATCACAAAGGAGTAAATATTTCCCATACAGAGCATTGACACATACACACACACACGCACACACACACACATATACAATATATATATATATATATATATATATATATATATATATATATATATATATATATATATATATATATATATATATATATATATATAATATATATATATATAGAGAGAGAGCGAGAGAGAGAAAGGGAGCGAGAGAGAGTGTAAATATAGATAACATATAGATATACAGCCATGTGTTTGTAGTTTGTGTGTGTGTGTGTGTGTGTTCGTGTGGGTAGAAATGCTTATTTGAACTTTGGAAGCATCTCGTAAACTAAATAGCAACCGCACACAGATGTTGGTGAATGAAGACACGACCCAATGAGAGCTTAAATGGCGAGAGACAACTGTTAGCAATTCCAATCGATATTGTCAAAGCCTAAAGGAAATGTATGTCTTGTTTTCCTCTTCAAATGCAGACCAAGAGATTAAATGTTGCTCTAAGAAGACGTAATATATGAAGACCATTGTTTTTGTGTATCAATTAGGAGGAATATTTCGAGATTATAACTTACGATAACTTTTATAAGCAAGTATATAATTCAACAAATGCAAAAGTAAGTGTAACTCATCCAAATATCTTCTGCTCAATATCGAGTTTTGTTTCTACGCAATAGTGATTGTTTATTATCGTTCTATTCTCAATGCAGACTTATTTGATAATTTATAAATGTAGTATTTTGGATATACTAGAAAAGGTACAGTAGTTCGCTTGACACCAAATATACTGCCTCCATATTTGTGGTGGTATAGTTAAGGGGAGATGGGCGTATTTATTTGCTCATTTAAGTTTTGTTTAACTATTTTTTGAGTTTCCATTAAACATATAAAAACACCTGCCCCAGACCCTCATTCAAGATAAATGTGTACATTTTTTTGATAGAAAAATGTCCCGGCCGAAGGCCGATTCCTCTTAAATTACAGGCTCGCTATCGCTCGCCAGGAAAAAATCGACACCTAAATGACACGAAACGTCTTAATATTGACAAATAAATGAGACGAAAGACCCTAAAATCACCAAACTAATGGGCCGAATGTCTTAAAATCTGAAAACTAATGTGGCTAAACATGAGGAAGAAGGAGGGGCCAAAAAAAAAAAAAACGACCCCTCTCCCCTTAATGTTCACTGCCACTCATCATCATTCCCCTGTCCCTCCCCGGTTGTCCTTCCCCGTCCCCTATACAGTATAACTCCACAATAGACGGGGCCAATTTAGAGTGTGCTTAACGACCCGAGGAATCACCCATTAGAGTATAATTGGTGGTTTTGGCCGAGGTGATGATTGTGTAACAGGTGGTCAAGTGTGGGCAGAAGGAGGGGAAGAGGTTAGTGTAGGGAGGGATAGGGGTAAATAGATAGATAGATAAATAGATATATAGATAGATAGATAGATAGATAGATAGATACATGGATATCTAGATAGAGAGAGATTCATAGACAGATAGATAGATATATAGATAGATAAATAGATAGATAGATAAATAAATACACAGACAGATAGTTCAAAAGTACACACATATATACATAAACTAGAAAGCTAGACAGATAGTAGGGCAATAGAAAGTTAAACAGCTGGACTCATGTAATCTTATATTAAGGGGAGATCTCCACTTGAGGGATTTTTTTCTTGACCCCTTTCTCCCTCATGTTTAGCCCCATTGCTTTTGATAGTATAAAACGTTTGCCCCATTAGTTTAGCGATTTTAAGAACTTTCACCCCATATTAAGACCTTTCGTGCAATTCAGGTGTCGATTTTATCCTGGCGAGCGATAGCGAGCCTGTAATTTAAAAGGAGCCGGCCTTTGGCCGGGCCATTTTTCTACCGAAAAATGTACACATTTATCTTGAAAGGGACTCAAGGGGGTATAATTTTAAGCTTGATGGAGGTCTAGGGAACAAACTAAATACCTCCCCTTAAATTTTGTCAAGTAAACAAAGAGCCACCCAGCCTATGATTGTCCTAGCGAGGGTCCCGGCGCCGTACCAGGTTCGAGAGTCTAAAGTCAAGGGAGGTTATTTGCATTTCCATCACGATTACGGCGCGAGACAGACCGTTTTTCTAGACCCCCTTCTCCCTAATGTCAATAGCCCCACTAGTTTTGAGATTTTAAGACGTTGGTTCCATTAGTTTGGGGATTTTATGACCTTTCATCCCATTTCTCTGTCAATAATAGGACCTTTTGTGACATTTAGGTGTCAATTTTTTCCTTGCGAGCGAAAGCGAGCCTGTAATTTTAGGAGGAATCGGCCTTTGGCCGAGAAATGTTTCTACCGATAAATGGACAAATCTATCTTGAAGGGGGGTCTAGGGGGTGTTTTTCTAAGCTTGATGGAGGTCTAGGGAGGAAACTAAAAAATATATATGAATAAATGAATTAATAGACCAAACAAACAGCCACTGTCCCCTTAAGGCGCGAGTCGCTTCAATTTTGTCTCCTAGCGTAAAATTTGCTCAACTCTGGTACACGCGAGGATCTTCAAAAGTCTCGAGGGGGGAGGGGGCAGACAAGAGAACATTCAGAAGACAGACCCTGGAGAACTGTTGACATTTTGTATACTTGTCAATACGAATAGCTTTCAAAGTGAACAATATGTATTCCAATGTAGTTAGCTAGACAATTAATAATAAAATTACCTCTATGATACATGTTCAGAGTCACTGTTATATAGATGTACACTCGGTCAAAAAAGTATCTGCACCCCTACGCTGATCATCTGATGCGTACAGCTCGGTAGGTTTGGTATCTCTGCCTGCAGCTATATCCATCTATACTACTACCTACCTACAGTATACTACCTACGACGTACGACCTATACTACCCAGCTGTACACACAAGATAATCAGCGTAGGGCTGCAGATTCTTTTTTGACCGAGTGTACATGCTATGTATATATGTTGCTGGCAATACAGTCATTGTGAAAATATGTCCCATTTCTATATTCTTAAGGTTCTGTAGGGGCAGACGGACGGGGGACTGGTATTAAGCCAAGGGATAATCTCCAAGATCAAATTTTCTGCAATTGCCGGGATTTGCATAAGCCAACTTGACTCCAGCGATCCGTTTGTCATAAGTTGACATCTACAGACGAATCTCATCAAAGTTCTGGCTTTTAGGGTGTCTAAAAAAAAGAGATTTGTCAAAGAAAGTGTGCAGAGGCCGTGCGAGGCGGAGACCTTTTAGAAAATTGACTGGTATATGGCCACATCTTGTACCTATCTACGTATGAGTGTATTTGGTGGGATATACATTTTTGGAAGAAGTGTGTATATATTTGTTTATCTCATATTTTGGGTAATACAGAACCCACACTCAGATTATCATTAATATCCCAGGGCCTTCAATTGATGAAATAACTCTAACAAATAAAAGGCTAATCCGCGTAGTCTCAGTAAACAACACCCATTCCTACAGTATCCATTTGGTATCAGGCTCTACGATGGTACATCATTGTTTAAACAATACAAACATATATATTCATTTGGTCAAGATGGTTCTATCAATTTTTTCTCAATGTCAGTATGTACTGAAAGGGGTCTCTATTACTGAATTAACTGCCCTTCAGTATTGTAGTTCAATCTCTATGTACTGAAGGGGTCTGTACTACTGAACTATCTGCCCTTCAGTATAGTAGTTCAATCTCTATGTACTGAAGGGGTCTGTGCTACTGAACTACCTGTCCTTCAGTATAGTAGTTCAATCTCTATGTACTGAAGGGGTCTGTACTACTGAATTACCTCCCCTTCAGTATAGTAGTTCAATCTCTATTTACTGAAGGGGTCTGTACTACTGAACTATCTGCCCTTCAGTATAGTAGTTCAATCTCTATTTACTGAAGGGGTCTGTACTACTGAACTACCTGTCCTTCAGTATAGTAGTTCAATCTCTATTTACTGAAGGGGTCTGTACTACTGAATTATCTGTCCTTCAGTATAGTAGTTCAATCTCTATTTACTGAAGGGGTCTGTACTACTGAACTATCTGCCCTTCAGTATAGTAGTTCAATCTCTATTTACTGAAGGGGTCTGTACTACTGAACTACCTGTCCTTCAGTATAGTAGTTCAATCTCTATTTACTGAAGGGGTCTGTACTACTGAACTATCTGTCCTTCAGTATAGTAGTTCAATCTCTATTTACTGAAGGGGTCTGTGCTACTGAACTATCTGTCCTTCAGTATAGTAGCTCAATCTCTATGTACTGAAAGGATCTGTTCTACTGAACTACCTCCCCTTCAGTGTTGTAGTTGCAGGCTTTGAAGTTCAATATTGGTGATGTATTCTTATTGGATTAGTGTGGAAGAAAAGAGAACCTTTATCATTCCCTTGTATTATTAAACTATTCTAACCCTTCGCAGCGCCGTATATGGACACAATATCTTGGAAATTGACGTTACCTTTAGAAATAGAAGTGTAAATCCAACACTCATTCTCAAAATATTCATCTTCTAGCTTTAAGGGTTGCTGACCACTACGGCGGGCTAAATCTATATGTTGGTAGGACAGAACTTTGCATTCCGCCTGTACTGAAGATAATATAAGGGAGGGTGTCGCTTACCAGGAGCCAGACAATGGAAGCTTAAGGGGAGATGGGTCGTTTTTCTGGTCCCCCTTCTTCCTCAGGTTTAGCCCCATTAGTTTTCAGATTTTTAGACGTTCGGCCCATTAGTTTGGCGATTTGAAGACCTTTCAACCTATTTCTTTGTCAATATTAAGACTTTTCGTGCATTTAGGTGTCGAGTTTTTCCTGGCGAGCGATAGGGAGCCTGTATTTTAAGAGGAACCGGCCTTTGGCCGGGAAATTTTTCTACCGAAAAATGTAAAAATTTATCTTGAAGGAGGGTCTTGCGCGGGTGTTTTTCTAAGTTTGATGGAGGTCTAGGAAGGAAACTAAAAATGTACAGACAAAACTTAATATAAATACGCCCACCCTACTCTTATGCCACGGCCAGCATAATGCCAAGGGGCCCTTTTTGATTCCCCATGGATCATAATCTTTATCGCTCGCCACTTTTAGGCAGATCCAATCCATCTTCGGCAATTATGGCGGTATCGTGGCCAGAGATTCGATCTGTGGTTCACCCTGCATTCCTTTTTTAGGTCGGTACTATGGAGCACACGTATTGACGATGTCACACTAGCGCTTTTTCCGGCAATTTTCGATGAGCAAGTATTTTCTTCCATAATTTAGGGGTTATTTGCAATTAGTATTTGAATCTAGACTGACGGTAAATTACGTTGAGTGGCTGAATTTTGGCAACACTTAATTATTGAAGTTACCAGACAAATATTTCCTAAGATATTGCTCGAGAAAGTGCTCGTGTGACACCGGCATAAATGTATGCCCTGCACTACCATATTTATAGCTCTGTGTTATAAAACTCTCCAGTAGGGATTCTTACATCCAGAAAAGTGTGTGTAACCCATATATTGCATTATGACTGATTCGTGCCCTTAACCCTCTCCGAAATATGACGAGATTTTGAGCCTATTGGGGATACTTTAAAGCCTTTGTTATCATCAGGGGTATTTATAAACCTTTAGTTTAGTTATTTCAACCTCTGCAGTTGTCTTTGAGTTAGCTGTGGGCAGAAAACTAATTTTGGAGAGGTAATTATAAGAGTGAGAGAACTCTATTTCTTATTGATAATCTGGCAACCTCTGCGTCATATGAGCGTGAAAGGGTTAACTTTGCTAATAGTAAACTAATGTTATCAATAAACCGCCCTAACACCATAAGGTAAAGTGATGACCAGAAGGACTCGTACAAAGACACGTTCTGTTTTGGCGCTGTATACCCCTTAGAAACATTGATGAATGAAATCTGCTCTTTGATTAATATAGGCCACTGCATAATATTATTAAGGTTGGTCCAGTATATTCAGTAGGTTTATCTTCAACTCCACATTACCAACCTATTTTTGCTAGCTAGGTCTTTACGGGGGGTCACCTGCTTTTTTCCTCTACTTTTTTCTCTTTCTCTGGCTTGTATCTATTTGGCCCCATTCAGCCTACTGTTTTAAGACGTTTATCTCCATCCAGGTTTCGATTTATTCCTGGCGAGCGATAGCGAGCCATTATTGTATGAAGAAATCCGGCTTCGCCGGAGAAATTTGTCTATCGAAAAATGTACAAATTTAGCCTGTTGCCAAAAACATTATACAAAAATATGCTGGCTCGCTACCGCTCGCCAGGGTAAAATCAACATCTGAATGGGGATAAACGTCTTAAAACAGTAGGCTGAATGGGGCCGAATGAATACAACTCAGAGAGAGAGGGAGAGAGGGAGAAAAAAAACGAGTTGGGCTCCCTTACGACTGTGGGAATCGACAATACAGAGTGCATTTGAAGAGTGTTAACTGTATCTAAAACATTGGCGATCTTTTTAGGAGGCCTACCATTTCGCCCCTATTAGTTCAATGACTTTAAGGCGTTCCGATGTGGTATTTTTCTTAGTGAGCAATAGTGAGCCTGCAGTAAAGGAAAAATCCTCCTCTAGCCGGGAACTATTATTTTACTTGAAAGATGTACACATTTATCCTGAAGGTGGGTCTGAAGGGGCGTTCTTTTAGCTTGGAGAGAGGGTCAAGGGGCAAACTAAGCAAAAGAGCTCTACAAATATATATAAGCTAAAAAAAAAAAAAAAAAAAAATATATATATATTATTGACAACAAAAACATCAGATTAGCTTATGTAATTTGTTTCCATTCCTGACAAAAATACAGTCCACTCGCCACCCAAATCCACTGCTTACCTCTCCACTCGTGACGTCAGCCAGGTCACCTCTATACTTTGAGGATTGTGTCTTTTATGGAATATATCAGTCAAGCGTTCGTCGAAGGGTATTCAGAGCCTAAGGTATGCCGAAGGGGAAAATATAACAGAGAGAACTGGAAAAAAAAAAAACAATCTTCCAGAACGTCGAATCACCTATTATTAAGTTCTTCCGTACTTGGCAAAAATACAACTAATTTACCACCCAAACCCACTGTTCAGCTCTCCTAGTGACGTGAGCCCGAGCACCCCTATACGTTTATGATTCTGCCTATTGCGGAATATATCAGTCAAGTGTCGCCAGAAGGGTTGGTAAGGATAATGTTGGTGGTCCGGCGAGGGGGAGAATGTCGTTAGTGTTTTGTTTCTGACCAGCTATTGTCCCCGATGTCTATTTATTCAAACCACCCGCTAGGAAGGTCCGTTTGTTTACACATTGTGCCGCCAGGGGGCCCGGGGTGGGTAAGGGGCCGGATTCACAGAAGTGCTTGGGCCGGCTTCTCTAATTCTTCGGCAATTCTGATCTGGCACCTTCTGAAGTAAAGATTTATCATATTTTTGCCACTTTAGATGATCTACCTTCGTTCCCATCGCCAATGCCAGTGCTAAAAAGTCCCGAAATGTCGCCGGAATATAGCTTTCTATCCTAAAATTGCCGGAATATTGTTGGTGTGAATCTGTTATAAGTATACGAGAGGAACAAGTGTGTGCAATACTCCTAGAATCTTCCGCATATGTTCAGTGATTTGCTACAGAAGTTTGAGTCTTGGAAATCTCACTGCGCCGAATATATTAAGCATTATGTAAGGGATATACGAGAAAGGGAATGGACGTAAATTATATGAATATGGAATGCGGGAGGGAGGATGGGATGGATGGTGGGAGAGGGAGGAGGAGGAGGAGGAGGAAGGGGACGACACTTCTGGAGGTAGTTTTATCATCGCGACATCTGTCCAGCCCACCTACCCCGAGCCATCCCTCTTTGACCCCGACCTCAGTCACGTGACCCAGGTGGGTTTACATAAGTATTTTTTCCGGCAACTTTTCTGGCCATCTATGGTTTGGAAGCTTTTTGAATTCACGTTTTGTGAAATTTAAGTCAACTACAAGCCAACGCCAGTAAAGCTAACAATATCGAGGAATAACAGCCGCAAAATACCAATAGAATAACAAATGAAGATGGAAAGTCGCCGAAAAAAGTATTCGTGTGAACCCACCTTTACCTTCGTATCACCAAACCATTTCCTTCTTCTCATTCCCTACCTACTGTAGGGGAGACAACTGGGTAGGTGAGACCCCTTCAGTCCATAGAGAATGAACAAATGTATTTAAGAACAGGTTGTTCAGTAGTTTATTTATTTATTTATTATTATGTGTATGAGGCAAACAAAATGCAAAGTTGTCTGTAACAAGTGTCTCCCTCAAAGCTGAAAGAGTGATAGAGCCAAAGTCAGGTCGGTTGGTGATCATTCTAAAAAAAATGAATTTTTGGTGTATTGGAAAGAATAGTGGTGTGTTTGTTTAGTGTAGTGAAATGGATAGGAAGATGAGGATGTGTTTTTGAGTGCTATCTAGATTACTCTCTGTGTAGGTGAGACACAAGCAGAAACAGTGAGGGAGGCCACACAAATGAAACATGGGTTCCAGCAACCCCTTATCATATGCCTATGAAGCCTCCGCTGGGTATTGCTGAGTTGCTGTCTACAATCTCTCCAGTTAAGACCACTTCGACACTAGATATTACAACTGTACTGAAGCGAGGGTAGTTCAGCAGTCAAGACCCCTTCAGTACATAGTGATTTAACAACTGCATTATATGGCAGGATGTTCAGTTATCGAAACCCCCTCAGCACACTCAGATTGAACAAATGTATCGAAGGGTAGGTAGCTTAGTAGTCGTGACCCTTTAGTTAAGAGGTTGAACTACTGAACTTAATGGAAGCTAGTTCAGTAGCAGAGACCCCTTCAGTACACAGTGATTGAACTAGAATGGGGAAGGGTAGATAGTAGATAGGAGTAGGGATTTGTTGATTGATAACATTGATACAACACAACAATTTACATAGGGATATGATGGGAGTAGAATCTGTACTTTTGCTGGTGATTGTGGTTTAAGCTTGTATCACATGAGGGCTTTTATAGATAACATTCGATGATCAACATTTTGTTGGCAACATTTCTAGAATATTTTGCACTGGTATCGAAAACTAGACTGATGATAGACGAATTTAAGTGACATAAATAATATATCTGTTTACCTCCTAAGCTGCCAGACCAGTGTTAAGGGGAGATGGTTCACTTTTTGGGCGATTTTTGCATGTATTCATTATTTTTCTAGTTTCCTCCCTAGACCTCCATCAAATAAAAAAAACAAACATCCATTAGATCCCCCTTCTAGATTAAATTGTACATTTTTCGGTAGAACAAATTTCCGGCCGAAGGCCGGTTCTTCCAACATTACAGGCTCACTATCGTTCACCAAGGAACAAGTCGACACCTAAATTGCACGAAAGGTCTAAATATTGTCGAAGAAATGGGACGAAAGGTCTTAAAATCGACAAAATAATGAAACTAACATCTGAAAATCTGAAAACTAACGGGGCTATACACGAGGGAGAAAGGGGACCAGAAAAACGACCCATGTCCCCTTAAGGATAAATGTTGAGGGAAAAAGTGCTCGTGTGATACCGGGTTTACCTGTACACAGTAGGGGTGGTAGGGGAAGGGACGCGCACCTGTGGCCTCCTGTAGCCACTCCCACGGTCACTACCTCGTAGTGGCCTGGCACTAACATAATGAATATAAACACCATACGAGGAGGAGCAATTTATTGACAACGTTTCACAGATAGCTTCTTCACAGTGACCTGAAGAAGCTATCTGCGAAATGTTGTCAATAAAGTGCTCCTCCTCGTATGGTACTTATATTCATTCTGTACATTTTTCTAAGTTATTTCAACATATACAGTACAGCTGGAGACACGGAAAATCGTAAACATTTAACCCTTTCAGTACAATGAGGCCTTTCTTCCTTTCCTTGTGGCTAGTATTAGACGATTTTATTCTGCTTTAAAGGACCTCATGCAATCCAGCGACTATATATTATCCTAATTAACTCATCAACTACCACAAAACCTTCCTCACCTACATTAGCTATAAATAGCTAAAATAAAATGAAAAAGTGCAGTATATATTTTGCCAAAGTGTCATACGGCACTGAAATACGTCCATCCAACCACAGCCTCCGGTCAATTAAATGACATAATCTAATCTAACGTAAATTGATGTAAGCGAAATTAATTATTTTACATTGAAACCAAATGTAGCAATAGAGTTAATTTGTTATGGAGAGAGAGTTCAGGATCATGTATAAAGGTGTCCCTATACTGTGTCAAAATATCATTGAAACTCCTTGAGGATTATTACGCGATTTAGCATTTAATTTTAGCTACTATTAGACGATTATATTTAAATTAGGAATGGTATATGGAAGTCAGAGAATTTATGAGGCAGTCTTTACCCTTTCCATTCCTACAGATCCTTCCTAAGCTGTACAAAATCTCCCAATAATAGCCATTATAAAAGTGTCATGATCTTCAAGGGCTTATTCAACTTTCAACTATTCAACTATTTCATCCACCCAATCTACTGTGTACTGGATGCGCATTATTTACTACCATTTTGTTTCCTCTGTGTGAACTTCTCGTATATTTGTGGTCATATGGTGAGCAATACTTTAGTAGCACCTGATCCGCTGAATGATTTAAATACTTTCTTGAATCAACTTCGAATGTATTGTTTAATCTTATTGGTTGATATGCTTATTACGAATACAAAAATGCTAACGCAAGTCACGGTTTCATAAACAAAAATTATTTATAATAATATTAACATCTCCAGATAGAATATAGAAAACGGCTCTTTGAATCAAATGCCACTCTTTAATATCAATAAAGTAATAGGACTTTACTTTAATGCGAATATATTTCTACTTAGGTACGTGATACATAAGCGCATGAAACTATATTTTCAGAAAGGTTAAATTACTAAGAATAAGGTACGACAATATTTAAATTGAAGTATAATTATCACAAGATTTGTATTTTAGTTTCGAGAGATACATGATATCCTCCCAAGACGTTCTGTGTACACTACCTTAGACGAGATCGATAGCCGGGAAGCCCACCACGTCAGTAATACCACAGAAAACGGAATATTACAAGGCCGAATTTAACTTTATCGTTTTCTGTGGTTTTGTGTGTACAGTATATGGAGGCCGGTGTGTGTGTGTGTATGTGTGTGTGTGTGTGTGTGTGTGTGTGTGTGTGTGTGTGTGAGAGGTGGGTGGGTGGGGGGGGGGGGTTTCTGAGATTTCTATAACTGACAAACATGACAAGATCCATGCTATATTACACTAAAAGAGGTTGTGTTATATAGAACAAAGAGGGATAGATGCACCACAAACACAAAATAAAACATATAAAATTACCTCGAAGGTCCTAGTGTCAAGAAAAGGATATTACAAAAATAACGAACATGCCGGAGCCAAAGACTCTAGTAAATGTATTATTTTATATATTGATATGCATTTATGTATGTAATTTTATTATTGATTTTTAACAAAGGTACTGAGAAAATGAAGAAGACTACATTGTGGACAAAATTTAAAGTTATTACAAAATATACTTGACTTCGAGGTTCCTAGTCACAGTACCTGATACAACTATTTCTTTATTTCTGGATTAAAAAGCTATCAGATTGCTGGTAATATTCTGGAGTACGATGAACAACACGATGTAGCATAGGAAGATGTCAAGTGTGATGAATTGTTACATTTATTACGCTCAATAGTATTCATTGTCTTAAAAACAAAACACACAAAAAAACAATTTAGAGACTATAACAATAATTGTGTGTTAATCTCTCTCTCTCTCTCTCTCTTAACCCGTTCAGCACGATGACGCCTTTTTAGCTTCTCTTCTGGCTAAAGTTAATTATTTTATGCAGTTGACGAAGGTTTCATGCTATTCAGAGGGTTTATGAGATCATAATTATTAACCCTTCGAGACTTAGGAAAGAATAAAATCGTCTAATGGTAACCAGAATAAAATTAAAATTACGTCATGGTGCTGAAGGGGTAAATGAATTGTATGAATGAATGAATCAGCAAGTATGTAAGTGTAAGTTCCCTTTCAGACTAATTTATTTTTATTATATATATATAAACTTTCCTTGTGGGCATTTCCCGACCCATATGGGCACAATTCATCCTATTTTCCGGTACGTCTTTTTTGCCGCATGAAACGGAGGGTGGGTGGCCAGTTTTCTATTTTTCTGTCTCATTCTTCTACTATAAACTGCCCCTGTCTCAAGTAATATTGAGACCGAATCACCTAGTAGGGACCGCAAGGTCTTTGTGGTCTGTGTATTTGTTGACTTTCACTCACACACTCACATTCTCTCTCTCACACACACTCTCTCTCTTTCTCCTTTTCAATTATAGCAAACTCTAAGGCTAAAGATTTCGGGGTTATAACATCTGAAAACCTATAATCCTCAGAGCATTATGCGACTGCGGCAAATAAAGATAACAAAGCCTTGTGATTTAACAAAAGAAGCTTTATCTTTATAAACGAGAGCATTATTGTGCAGCAATTCAAAAGCATTGTTTGACCTAATCTTGAATAGGGCGTTCAGTTCTGGTCCACGTACCTCAAGACAAATATTGAAAACTCAAATCCGTGCAGCGTAGAGCAACTAAGCTAATCCCCTCTCTGAGATACAAACAATATTATGAATAATGAAACAAATTATATTTGTTCTCGCTAAAGAAAAGGAGGTTACAAGTCCAGCTTATCGAGTCTTTTAAGATACTTGATGGATTTGACAGAAAAGTTATTCATGCACTGTTCCAGATCCCGCCCGATCCCCCCTCCCCCATGCCCCACCTTCCCTTAAGGGGGAGGGATGTAATTAGTTGCTCCTTTATGTATTGTTTTACTATTTTTGTTTTGTTAGTTTCCTCCGTAGACCTTTAAAAGTTTATAAAACACCTGCCAAGACCCTCCTTCAAGATATATTTGTACAGAAAAATGTCCTGGCCGAAGGCCTGGTACTTCCTAAATTACAGGCTCGCTATTGCTCGCCAGGAAACTATCGACACCTAAATGACACGTAAAGTTTTAATAATTACATAACAATGGAACGAAAGGTCTTAAAATTGCCATACTTATGGATCGAACTTCATAATATCTTAAAACTAATGGGACTAAACATGAATAAGAAGGAGAATCAGAATAACGACCCATCTCCCCTTATAACCTCCACCTGTCAGTTCTCCGTCAAGTGGCCCCTGGTCCGTCAAAACAACTCATTATGAAGGCTGGAGTGATGGGACAGTTGAGTTTATTACCGTCACGCGTGTTATACCGGGACAATGGACCGCTCTTGTTTACACTACAGACACTACGGAAAACAATATACTACACTACGGTACACTACACTACACTACGGTAAATAATAAACTACACTACACTACACTACGCTACACTTCAGCCACTACACTACACTACACTACAGTAAACAATAAACTACACTACACTACACTACACTACACTTCACTGCACTACTTTACACTACACTACAGTAAACAATAAACTACACTACATTGCACTACATTACACTACACTACACTACACTACACTACACTACACTACACTAATCTACACTACACTACACTACACTACACTAATCTACACTACACAATAAACTGGCCAACTCACCAGCCTGTCACCATGTTGGTGCACAATCTGTTACCTCGGATAGCTGGTATAATGATTTTTTTTTTTTAAACATCTGTTAACTAGATTTGCAATTGATAAAAATATACTAAGACAAGTAAACAAAATTAATCTATACACCAAATGAGGAGGAGCACTTTATTGACAACGTTTTGCATATAACTTCATAAGGCCAATGAAGCCTTATGCAAAATGTTGTCAATAAAGTGCTTCTCTTCATATGGTGTTTATATAGATTTACAAAACCTAAAATGCCATATATATTCACAATTATTTGTTAAAATGCTACCCTTTTGATAGTATTTATAAGCTTGAAACAAAATGGTGAAAGTTGGCCAAGATTGTGATACAACGGTTTCTTATTTGCGCTTCAAAAGCAGATGGATTTATCCCTATAGGACCACACGATTTGGGACTTGAGCCTGTATGATTATGAACTTTAATTAAGTAAAAGTTCTGAATATTTACTATTAGAAAATATGACGTACTCTACTATATCCGTTATTGTTCTACGTTTCTATTTTTTCTATATTTCTAAATAACTCTTTCTCGTTATGACTCTTTCTCGCTATTTTACAAAAACAAATTGATACTAAGAATTGTTTATTTTAATGCGGACTATTATGCATCGTAGATTTTCAAATAATTCGATGTATATGCATACATATTTGACTGTATTCTTATTTGTCTCGAAATCGAATGAAATATTCTAGCATGAAAACATATATAAATATTTGAGTATATCATATGCTTAGTCGACGAAAAACAACTTTCATGTGCTTCTAGTAATTAGTCAGATAATAATATTTACTAAAAGCTAATGAATTTCGAAAACGTATTCCATTATTAATGACAAGCTAAAACAATATAATTATGCACCTCACATGACATCTATACGTGACCTCATGATTACATCTCTTTAGTTGTAAGTACTGCTATTTTTTTATATTTTTTCATTTGTTTCTTAACTAAGCATTATTTATTTTCCGTAGGTGCTGTGTGAAGTCCAATGGATCCTCTCGCTTCCCTTCTGCTGAGAGTGCTGACGATGCTACCACTCTTACTGGCCCTCAACGCCATCTTCAGCGACTCCTCCATTAAGGGCGGCAGGAGGGCCATCAGGAAGCGCAAGAAGAGAAGGGGAAAGTACGAGAGGCAGCCCAAGAAAACTCTAACTCAAGGCCAGGAGACGACAAAAGGCAAGAAGGATATGTTGACAGTTGACGCTGCCAAATCAAAGAAGACCGTGAACCAAGGCCAAGAGACGACTAAACGCAAGAGAGATATTGCAACCAGTGAGACTATCATCAAGGCTAAAAATGCTGAAGCTAAAATACAAATCACAGTAATCACCCTGAATGGATAACAGTACCACACCACAAAGGTTATCATTAATGAACATGCATTTACATGATGAGTCGTTAACGGCAATTAATGATATGCACACCTGCAAACCCGCTCGCCTACAAATCGTTGTTCGTCGAAATAAAGGCATTAAGATGTGTTCCAGTAAAATAATTGGAATCATGATATGTACTAAAACACACACACACACACACACACACACACACACACAGTGGTCTTTCCCCCAAGTGGTATTAATGGCTGTACTCAGAGAAAATTACGGCCCACTTATAAGGCAATGTTTCAGCTGATTGACTTGTGCGACCTGCACAACCAAGAAACATATCAAAGAACATCGTACTGTGCTAGATATAGGACCCAGTTAGTTTATTGGTGACTATCACATGGGTGCACAAATAAATGGAATAGGGGATGTAGTCTGCTGTATTGTATCTAAGAAGGAAATATATCAAATATATCTATGTTTAACTATACTTGACCATTATATTTTCCATAAAATATCAGAGTGACGAAACAAATTATTCGTATAGGTATACAGAATATTGCCTTTAGATTATCTGTTGCATTTAATTCAAATCATGTTTTTAAGAACTCCCTCCTATCACAATATTTAATAAAATTATCTTCATATACAAATAGTAACTTCTGTGTATAAGACAATGAAATGCATATTATATATTTCATCATAATTATAGTAGCAAAGCACTACAATGAACATGCAATATTCAAAACTATTATACATTATCTACTGACAAACTGCTTATGAGTTTGCAAAAAAGTAGTAGGTCAAATAATTATATAAAATCAATTAGTGTTCTAGGCATTGTTTATGTGTTCATAATTATTCTTTATAAAAGATTAAATTATTATTGCTACGGGTTAGTTTTGAGTATTTGTGGTGCATCATCGATTAGAAAATAATCCGATCGTTAACAGACAGTATGATAATTTAGTACTTTTTCATTTGGTTTATACTTGTTACACTATCATATTTACACCATTTATGGATATGCATAAGCAAATATTTGTTTGCACATAATAATTGTTTCCCTCGTCTTATGTATAAGAAACGATTTTAATATTTGTATAAAAGAATTATGCACTGAAAACAAAATTACTAAAGTGTTGTGTAATATATTTTAATTAAAAAACGAGCTCTGATAGATGAATGTTCTTATTGGAAAGTAAAACAAAAATAAATGTCTCAAGTTTATGAAAATATACAGTGTATTTATAAAATAAATATTATAGATTATAAAGATATTTGAATTGCATAATTATGAGGCAAATATTGTTAACCCACTATTTAGACAAAGTCAAATGTTTAGTTTGCCCATAATCAGTTTAATGCTCTAATTGGCATATTAATTAATATATTTTACGAATCACGTTTTAATTGAGTAAACACAAAATTGACAGGTAAGCAGAAAATCGTACCACAGCCTGATCAATAAATCCTGGTTTATCGTACCAGGAAGAAACACGGAAAAGGTGAAATTATCAAATTCAGCCCCGGATCCACAAAGGGACGCAAGTTAAAGAATTCCGGGCCATGAAAGAGGAATAAAATTTGATTGGATCGGCTGTAACCCCGCCACACAACTTCCGGACGCCCCAGCAGCCAGGAGCTTCAAGATACTCGTAAAATTCTTTCCCATTAACGTGGCAATTATGTGATGAAGTTTGGGAGGCCTTTTATAGCTTCATATAAACCTACAGTTGTTGTAAGAAGCACTGGAAATTTATAAGGTAAATATATGTTTTATATACAACTATAATTGGTAAATGAATCACTGGAAGCTTGTGAGGAATATTATAGCTTCATATGAAAGTCTAATTGTTGAACTAAGCAATGGATCAACTGTGGAAAATGTCAGGTTATAATTGTTGAATGAAGAACTGGATGCTTTTAAGACATATTATGGCTTCACATAAAGCTACGAATACTTTCGTTACTGAATGAAGCATTGGAACTTAGTGAGATATAACGTAGCTGCATATAGAGTAATGTGCATGTTCTAGTTTGGAAAGTATTTTACATGCTTTGACCACTATCTTGCGTGTATTTTGTTGTTAAGGTAAATAATCCCTTTTAATGTCCATGATCGAGTGAATCGTCATAATTTAAAAACGTTGCATACTTTTTGTAAATAAGTATATAGATATGGTGAATATTGGAACGCTACTAAGAGCGACTGTTCGATGTTTATATATTTATTAATTTATATATATTTGTATTTTTTTCGTACATTGGGCATTGTTTCAATTATTGGAAAGATATCTATTAACTGTACTTGGGAAAACGAAATATTCTTTTTGCTATTGTACTGTAATTTATACGTTCAATACTACAAATATTGTATAATAAATAAATAAGTGTTCTTCAAAGTCATGGAAACTTAGCATGACAGAAGCACCTGTTTGTCCACCGCTACCCCAATAAATAAATCAAGTTGCCCCCCTCCACCTCTAAATTCCTACCCTTTGACCCCCCCCCCCCCCCTCATAACCCCCCGCAGCACTCGCCACTTCTCCTTAATCCCAACACTGACCTAAGCCGACCTCAGTGATGGAGAACTAGAGACCTTTTATAATACAGAAATCAGGCAACTACTCGCTACCACACCACTTTATGGAATAATGTAGATAGGAAAAATGTCGAAACCAATTGTTTGATAACCTGAATAAATATCTCTCAAATTTATGTCCTCCTACTTACTACCCGTATGTTGTAACTGACTAACTTGGCATGCAAGAATTTAATGTTGATTGCTGTATAGTTTACAAAAGGCATGCACATAATATTATGCAGCTTTCTTGTTCTGCTTACAGGTTTCTATTGTGAATTAATTGTATACCTGGGACATGCTATGTTCCTATCATAAACAAACAATACATATTCCAAACTGGCGTAATTTTATGTTGACCATCCTATTATCACACCAAACTTTCTCTATCGGATTAAGAAATGTAATTAAAATTAAAATACAAAATAAACATGAGAAGTATATCAGAAAGTACCTGTCGTATCCAGTCTGTGAGATCAGGCCCGTGACTTCCCTCCTCCAGCTACCCCCCACCCCCCTCCTCCTCCCCCTTCTCTCCATACAGTAAACAAGAACATTATACGCCTTTGTCATCATTGTTGTGGTCTGAGAGGCAGGTGCGTTGTTGTGCCTTTCCACTCACTTGTCCCTCAGAGGCGAAGGGTTCGTGTGCGAAATGTGGGAAAGTTCGAATCAATAAAGTTTAGAGATATTATTATTACTTCTCTTTATTGATTGAGGACATTCTTAACGACGACATCATGTCTTCTAATTAAGTTTACTTTTAGACGCATTTACTCATTATAGAAACGACGCCTAATAGACAGGGGATTAAGACAAAAACAGGCATACATATTAAAGTAACGATTGTATTTTCATTCTGGCTATTACTAGAAGATTTGACTATATTCTGAAAAAATCCCTCTCTCTCTCTCCCTCTTTCTTGTTTTCCGTATGTTTATGTATATGCCGAAGACAAAAATGTAGAGCTGCCAGAGTTGAAAGGCGTGTATAAGATTCCCAAACCAATAATACACCACCAAATTCTAACTGTATTGAAGATGTAGGCACCACCTACGGACCTGGAATCGACCAAGGAGCAGCATCCCCCCTTGTCTCGTACCAGAATCCGTCCGAAGGGTCTTGTCGTATGAGAGAAAGAAAAGCGCCGGCATTCAGTTCGGTCCCTGTGGAGATGGTGGAAAATCAGGCTTTGTGATTGTCCACCACACTTGGCATGGCTTTGTGACCTCAGTGGTAGTTAAGGCTGGGGAGAATAATGAGCGGAAAATCGGGACATAGTTGACCTCAAAAGCCGTAAAGGTATTATGTTGTACTATTGAGAAAATGCTTTGAAAACACTTGAGATTTACAAAGCCGATGAAGAATTTTTTTGTGGGAATCTCCGGGAAATTCATGGGAAACAGGTGATTTTAGAGTAGTTATAGGGACTGCATTCCTACTACGCACGGAGATTTTTTTTTAAATTACTTCCAGGGTAGAGTACGCCTTTTATTACTATTGGACTGAAGGTATTCTCAAATAGTAAATGTGTCCTTTATTCATATTTAGTTATAATATACTTACGGGCAAAATTTATGAACCTTTCCTAGATAAATATTTGTTTTTATTAAAATTTGCATTAAATATTTTATAAAGTATTCATTAGTTTCCATCGATTTCATTAATTGGATTTATTTGTAAGTTAATTGGTGGGTTGGTGATACTATGAATTCAATATATTTCCCATATTAATTTGAACTGTATGAGTATATACAGTGTAATTTTACAGTATAGATGGTAGTCCATCATGTGACTTAGCTTCGCTTGAACCATCTAAGACCATTAAATGTCCATTTCATTAAATAACGCCACCATGTTTACATAAACCTCCCTAATGTCATTGTTTCCCATTCATCTCTTTCCTCAGCCCTACACTTCCCTATTATCCCTGTCCCTTCTCTCCCCATTCCCTCTGATCCGCCCCTCTTCCCTCACTCTCCCCTCGGCCGGTCCCTGAGGGCAATCCGCGTCACAATTGGCCAGCTATTGCATCAATTACCACGATTTAAAAGTCAATTGGGCTTCCCCTCGGAGGCTATTTTCTCCCCCTCTCTCTCGGTGACTCCCCTTGCCGACCTCTCTCTCTCAACTGGTGGTCCCTTTGCATTCCTTAAGTTTGTTCGTATTTAAGATCAGGACAGTATTTTCTTTCTCATATACTTCAGTTCTATAGTTATTCACACTGTAAAAATCAAGAGTTTAACACAGCAAATTTAATGAAGTAATTGGGTCTATAAATAGGGATTTGCCTTTTTATCCCATTATGCAATGGGTTTTTTACTTCCCTACCAATATACTGTACTCATAGATAATTTAATTACTCTTAACATACCTTTTTTAAACCCACTTCAGTTTGTGTATACTGTACATCCCTCTGGTGTTTGCCTCGTCTAATAGTTTCACGGGTCTTCTTCGTGTGAAACTCAAATTTTTCATATGCTTTACTCCATTGACCCTTAGATTCGGCTTTATAGTTTTCTCTGTTTGATAATTTCCTGATATAATTGCTTTAATATTCTGTTCTTACAAATAAGTTATGTATTTATAACGTAATCTTAGATCATGTTTCTAAGGCTATCATTTCCTTTATTTCATATCAACGTTTGCACTGTGTTCTTTCGTTTCCTAAATTATTGTATAAAGGGACAGGGAGGCGCAACTATGTATTCCCTGTAATATTTTACTTTCTTCATTGCTTTGATTGACTTTTCTATCTTCTATTCTGTCTCCTGGTTGCACATATATTGATACTCTCTTTCTTATCTTATTAATAAAATCAATGATATGTATTTGCTTTATTTGTTTATCGTCTGCCAATTTCAATAGTCTACTTTACTGCTCTGTCGTTTTTACTTTCTTTCCAATTATATGTAATGTTCATAAATCTAATAATTATATAATATTTTGTTACATTTCCATCAACAATGATAAACGTTAACATGTTTACATCGATCCTCTCTGCATCCGTATACATATTTTATTAACCTATTTCTATAAAGAATTAGTTAAAGGTCTTACTTTGGATTTCCTCAGCTCGTGGTCTTATCCTTCCCTCTTTCCTTCCGCTTCGATTGTCTTCTTTTCGCCTCTTAGCCTCTCAGTTTTATCAGCATTGCCCATTCCTCTCCCCTTCCCCCTTTCACCGTGTATCCTTTTTCCTGCACTCATATCCACACTCTTTTTTCCAAATATTCCCTATTCTCCTCCTCCCTGTTTTTTCAATCTCCTGTGAAATCATACATATTTCAAACTAATTAATTAATATTCGCAAACTTTGATTGATTTGTTTCTTCAGTTATGTTCAATATATTAGTTCGACGGATTGCAAAGGGAAGCAACCAACACCTGATCCACTGATCCTATAGCCTATTTACTATAATTAAGCCAACAAATTAAACTACTAATCTCCATAAATACAAAAACGACTAGAGTAATCAAGCCATTATATATACCTTTTGGGAAGAGTTGGCCAGGGAATAGATGTTGAGATTTACAGCCCTTTTTGAGTTACAAAGGTTGAAGGTTACGATTTCTGGCCTACTTATAATGAATGGACTATAACTAGGCTGCTAGCTATAGGAAAAATTATGAAGGTATACAGTGTAGAGAGTTTCACACGAGAAGTATTATCGTCAATATTCGATGGTTAACATTTTATCAGCAACTCATCTCAGCATTTCTGTACTGGTATCGGCAACTAGATAAAAGATAGCCATTTTCACAAACCTCCATCCACAAGCGTTGTCCACACACACACACACACACTGTGGTCCAGTGGTCTAGAGCGCTGTGTCTTACGCGCTGACCATGAGGGCCCGGCCGGGGCGAGCCTTCGAGTCCCCATCAGAATGCTAAAGGTTTTTCGGCCATAACGACAGAGAAAACTATATCGTGGCTCCTCCCTAACCAAGCTGCCATCAGCCTGTGTTAGCCTACACATCTTCTCACCAATACAGAGTGCATCTGCGTATGTACTTGGTGGGAAGCCAGGCACCTCACGGTCGCCAAAGGTCGCACGTGACCTTGTAGTTAAGGTAAAATAAGTATTGTACTGTGTTTAAGAAAACTCTGTAGATTTTCAGCCTCAGGGCTGTAATGAACAATAAACCTACAATCATTATTTACTTATTATTATTACACGTACACACACACACCCGCACTCTCTCACTCTCAACCCTCCCTTCTCATTTTCACCCTGCTTGCCTCCTCGTCCTCCCCTCAGCTCCCCTCGGCCGCTGATCCTGAGGGTAAACACATCAATGTATCCCCTGGGAGACGGAGGAGAGAGGGGGAGGAGGGGCACATATTATAGACCCCCTCCCTCCCTCGCCTCACTGACTCTTTCTCGCACTCACTCTCCCCCTTGATTTACTCGCTAGCAGACGAACGAACGGACGAATTATTCTCTCTCTCTCTCTCTCTCTCTCTCTCTCTCTATATATATATATATATAGGCAAGTAACACCAACGTAATGATGAAAAACAACTTTATTGAATTTTCAGTGACAGTTTCGACATTCCTTATGTCATCATCAGACTTAAAAGAATTATAACATTCTATCTAAGTAGTTTATTTCGGGGTTTATGTTTAATTTTAATCTTAATTTGTTTCTGGTTTAAATTATGTTTGTATGTTATGCTTAATTACATACAAGTAATAGCTTAGCAAATAATTAAATTATCTCTAATAAAATGTTATCATTCTTTTTAGGTCTGATGATGACATAAAGAATGTCGAAACTGTCACTGAAAATTCAATAAGGATGTTTTTCATCATTACGTTGGTGTTACTTGCCGTTATTCGCTTCTGCTTCCCACCTGGGGTATCTGTTGTTACAACTATATAATAATATATATATATATATATATATATATATATATATATTATAGTTATTTATTTATGTATTTTTATTTAGTGTCACGTTCAGAAGTCGCATCCTTCCTCCCAAGTTTCTGAATGGTTACAGTGTATATTAAACAGATGACAACATATTAACACATATATACGCAAAGCCTTTATACGAAAATTTGATCAATTTTGTTAATGAATATTTTCACTTGTCAAATGGAGGAAAATTGCATGCAAGTTGTGAAAGTAGGACCCAACTGCTGACTTCAATTGTTCAGTCGCATATACAGTATTTGTTCTTCCCTGCCAGTGATTTTATGTATGGAAATTAAAATATTTTAATATAGATAGTTTGTTGTATGAGAGTTAATAGCACTTATCCACCTATGCTGCACACCAAGCTACACTTTCATTTCAGTCTAACACTTTATATTTCTATACTTAAAATCAAATGGATCAAATTGGTTGACCCCAAGTATTTTTATCTTCTACTTTACTTCTCCCTTTTCAATGTTATCTTCCTCTATCCAAATTATTCTACTCTTCTACTTTACTCCAGCCATCATCATCATCACGGAGAGTCAAAGCACTTATGTGCGGGACTGTACATCCCTGATGCAATGTTTACATAGGCATGAATCGGGCGGCTCGTGGGTCCTGACAACTGATGGGATTATACTGCTTCGACCCCCTCGGTAACGGGAAAACTCCAGCTCTGGGAGAAATCGACCGGAGAGAAATTGGCCTCTAGGAGAAGTCGCCCTGAGAGAACCTGGCCTCTAGGAGAAGTCGCCCTGAGAGAACCTGGCCTCTAGGAGAAGTCGACATCTACTGGTAAAGGATCTCGACTTAGCCCCTGGGAGAAGTCGACCGGGGAGAACCTGGCCTCTAGGAGAAGTCGACATCTACTGTTAAAGGATCTCGACTTAGCCTCTGGGAGAAGTTGACCAGAGAGAACATAATGGCCTCAAGGAGAAGTCACCCTCTACTGGCAAAGGATCTCGGCCACAGGGAAGAGCCGATTAGGTTAGGCATAGGCAAAGTTAGGTTATGTATTATGAAAAATTAGTTTATGCTAAAAAGAATAGGCCAAGTTTGTGTTAGGTCGAATTGTCCTAGTGGCTGACTTTATATTGAGTCTACATCTCTTGTATTTCTTCTCTCTATAGCTGCTGTAGGAAGTTCTGCATACATTAAGTGCACCCTGTCACAGTCTTGCAGTTTATCCCAAACTCTGCTTTCCCCTAATACACTTGGGCAGATCAAAACGTTTAGAAGTGTCTGCCATGCCTGACACTAAACCGGGAGCACTTCGGTATTGTTCTCTGTTATTCGTAAATTTATAAGTAATTAAACACATACTGTAAATCATAAAAAGGTACTTTATATACATATATATATATATATATATATATATATATATATATATATATATATATATATATATATATATGCTAAAAGGAGGAGCCTCGTCAAGTAATCATATTTACGTACGTCTCAATAATAGACAAAGAAGTTTATCAGTACTAGTACTATTACTAGCCTTGCTTGAATAGCAAGCTTAGTGTTATTGTTATTTACCCGTTGACAGTAATATGCTACTCGAAGTTCCTCATACACCACGATACATGAAGACACATTCTTTTATCTCCGAGATTGGATTGGTTGTCCTAAACTATCACTATCACTCCTAGTCTCGTTAATATGTACAGTGAGCCCTTGACACCAGCTCCCCTTCAACATCCGTTCCCTTCTTTTGGGAGTTTCGCGCCATCAATTTTGCGAGCAATATTCTGAGTATTCCTGGTTTGGTACCTTCTGAACTACAGTTACAAATATATTCAGCTACATAAACGTTTAAACTAGGTTTAAATATCAATCAGGAAGAGCATTGCCTATATTATAAAGTGGTTGATTACAAGTTGTCAACAAAAAAAGAGTCCGAATGAATCCACTTAATCCTTATCCGTTATACGGCCAACCCCATGCATTTATTTAGAGGGGCAAGGGGGTGATGAATGCTAATGCTCGCGTTACTGGTGTGTTTGGTCTCACTTGCTTGAGTGTACAATATGGGTGACTCGATAATGAATTTGAGAGAAGATCTCACTTGCGCAGAGACTCCCACACTAGCAAGACAGACAGAAGAAGACATGCGCATAATATATAGTCTTACATCATACAAGACTTAGATCACACCTATGGTTTGTTCGTGAACTCAAGGTTACGCATACCATCGACTTTTATAAATATTACCTAAGATTTCTGTATCCCAAGATGTTGTTCCTGCAAAGTTTTGTTTTCTTTTAATATATGTATGGCGTTTCCTATCTATTTACTTCTCAGTACCTTAATATATATATATATATATATTATTGAGTGGTAGCGGCGCTACGCATGCTGTAGTTAATTATACTACAGCTAATAGTGATGATGTACTATAAATTGGCTTAAAGGTCTTCCACCCCCATATATTTCCAAACTCAACATTTGCATGAGTTAGTGATAGCTACTGACGGAATGACTGACTGATCGCTAAACGGAAAGTGTGAAAAGAACCACCCCTATGAAAAACTCCCATGATGCATTGTAATGAGATGAACCACACCCTTGCCTGGGTTCAATGGACAGGCTGGTTAACCCTCTGAAGATCATGACGTATTTTGACAGTTTATTTTGGCTATCATTAAACGATTTTATGGAGCTTAGGAAGGATCTGTGGGATTACACCAATATGCAAAATGTTATAGATGCATCGTAATGAGATGGTTTCAATGGACAGGCTGGATATTACTGATGCCAGATTCAGCGGCATATCTGATGAGTCGATCTGCTGCATCAATATTAAGTACATTTTGGTGGCGTCAAAACTAAAGATTAATCCTTGCTATATTGTACTCTGTTCAGATTAACTTGGCAATACATTCTTGTCCCCACGGTAGTGAACGGAAATTATGGTGGATGTTGATGGGGTGTGGAGCAGTTGAAGAAATTAGATGAACAATAGCTATACTATGTTCAGAACAGGATTATATGGCATCGATCTGGAAAGACTGTGAGGAGAAGTATGATAAGAGCTAATACATTCATGTGAACAGACATGCTTTTGTTCTGGTATTGCTGCAGAAACGAGACAATTATGTTCATGATATAAAATGTGTAAGCCCAAATGTATGAATCAACTATTGGAAATATAAGCACAGTAAATCTACAAATAATGATCCATGCAACGAACAAACATGATTTATATGCCCTCTACCAAATGAGGAGACATAACGCTCGATGGATTTGGTTAATCATTAATCCCAAATGAAAGAATGAGTGAAGTTTGTCTATGAGGCCATAACTATTGGGGCTCCACTTTACCCAAGGCATAATTTGCTAGTGGTGAATATTGCCCTGTAATGCTGCTGATAATTACGAAACCATCTCTCTTCCCCCACCACACACATATACACACAGACACTTGAAAATCAACATATCCACTAACACGGGTACACTAATTTTATTTTTTTATTTTAGAGTGAAGAAGATAATAGTATGATATCTTGCACAATCACTTGAATACATAACTACACACAAGTACATAAAAAAACACAGACACGCACCTTCGCATATCTAACCTGGTTTTCCGTCTATTCTCCGTGTTCTTGTCTCAAACACGCCGTTTACCACCTCCCCACTCACTCAGTTCTGCCCCATCCCCTGCCTCCTCCACCACGCCATCAATCCCATTAGTGTGGCCTGATCCGCCGAATGACTCCCCATAATCCTTCCCCAGTAGCCTCAGGGATGGGGGAGGTAGAGGGGTAGGAGGGGGGAGGTTTGGTCAGGCAACGTGAACTGGACAATACTCAGCCATACCCTATCTCCCCCCCCCCCCCCCCCACCCTACCTACCCAGCAGCATTAGAGACACAATACTCAAGTCAAACTAATATTATAGTCTGTTCATTCTAGGTTGGGCAGAAATCGTAACATTTAACCTCTCAATAACTCAAAGAGAACTAGAGTAATCGAGCTAATATTTCTACTAGATAGGAAGACTTGGTTAGGGAATAGGTGTGGAAATTGACAGCTCATTTGCTCTAGCCTTTTTTTTTTTTAGTTACAGAGGATAGAGGTTACGATTTCTGTCCAACCTGGAATGAACGGACTATAGTGATGGATATTGGCCGGCACTACACTTGGCTAACTTACTATACTGCTACCTAAATTATTTTTAAATGGGTATGACCGGTTCTAAATATTATAATGATTTGTACGTGGAAGCTTACCACAGTATAATTTAAATATACCTGTACATATATGTAGTTGCACAGTGTAAAATGCACGAACATAATCATCATTTGAAAGACAACACATAACCTGAATATGTTTTAGGATAATACAAGTCATATAATAGGAACAATTATACACTTTGAAGCATGAGGTCATCCACACCATCTGCCAAAACAGGAATGCTTAATACTCTATTCATAATACTTTAACAAATATTGTGTTTCCTATGATGCAGCTACCGTATATACTGTTATACTTATGGTTTACTGTATGTGCATGATTTCACAACAAACCATAGTCTTTCGCTCACATTTAACAGCCTGTGTGTTAAATACTAATAATAGAAAGAGGTTATTATATTGAATAAAGTAAGAATATACAGTATAAGCCAGGAGGTGTCAGATAAATGAAGAATTAGCCAAAAGAAGCTTACTATAAGCTGAAGCTAATACATATATACTTTCGCCGAAGTTACATGAGAAGTGGCTTTAGATTTTAGGATATTC
This sequence comes from Paralithodes platypus, assembly GCA_032716605.1. Taxonomy (NCBI): domain Eukaryota; kingdom Metazoa; phylum Arthropoda; class Malacostraca; order Decapoda; family Lithodidae; genus Paralithodes; species Paralithodes platypus. Next base: position 112,390,425 of record CM064487.1, read on the forward strand.
TGAATCTACGGTATCACACCAAGATCTAAAACAGCTTTAGGACGAAAATAGAAACATACACCTGACTATCCTAAGGAAATAACTGTACATAAATCATATATATCATTAATATAAAGAAATAATGAGTTAGAAATACACTTTCCTAAATTCAAATTACTAGATAACATGAAATTTTAAAAAATTAGAAAATCCAGTGGTACTATAATGCAAAGAGTGCAAATGATATCTTTTGTATATATATATATATATATATATATATATATATATCTATATATATATATATCTGTATATATATATATATATATATATATATATATATATATATATATATAACACAAACTCAAATAATTGAATAAAATTGTAAATAAATAAATAAATAAATATACCGGTATGTATATATATATATATATATATATATATGTACTATATATACCGGTATATATACCGGTATATATACAGTATATACATATATTTATTTATTTATTTATTTATTTACAATTTTATTCAATTAAATGAGTTTGTGATTTTTGTACTTGTAATTACAGTGTATACTATCAATAATGTTTTTGAGAATGTATGTGGTCATTGACAGTACAAATAAATAAATATAACCTCATGCATATTAGAGCGATAAGAGTCAGCACTCGGGTGTTTCTAACGGCTTGTCACCTGCCCCCGAGCCGGAGCTTTAATGGATCAATGATGGACAGGTAGCTAGGTCCACCTGTCTCCCCCCGCCCTTACCCACCACCGTCCCCGCCACCGCTAATTCAAGTGGAGTGTAGGTAAACTATTTATATTTTTTGCATATAACTTGTAGTACATTTATTTACTCAGTTGCTAATTCTATTCAGATTGGGAAGGGTATATGGAAGTCAAAGGATTAAATGAGATAGTTTCTACCCTTCTAATTTCCACAGATCCTTCCTAAGCCGCATACAATCAGCTAAATATAGGCAGCATAAACTGCTTACTCGGGGTATAATCCTCAAGTGGATATTTTGTTCTCAAGAAACGAATAACTTATATTAAATAGATTTGTATAACTGTCCAATGGAAAGTAAAGAGTAATAATGTTTTCACACATCTTCGGATGTTCATATAGCAAAAGCTATTTTTAGTTATAATTGTATATATGGATACTCGTGAAAGAAATACCCATGAAGCTAAAGAACTTCTATAAATACAGCTATCCTCAGGTGCTCACATTTAAAGATACCCACGAAAACAAAACTTCATTAACCCCTCCTGTACCATCGTCGTATTGTTTATTTGATTTGAACTATATTTAGACGATATTGTGCAGCTTAAGAAGGATATGTGGCAGTCAAAAGGGTCAAGTGAATAGTTCGAAGCCTGTTAATTGCTGGAGGCCCTTTTGAAACTGAATATATCCGTAACAAATTAAGGTAGAATATAGTTAAATAGACATTGGGGTACAGAAGGAGTTAAAGATACCCACAAAAATATATAAGTTCATTAAATACAGCCATCCTCAGGGGCCCTCACGACACGACGAACGAACACCTCTCCCCCTCAAGCCGACAAATTGTGCCTCGGTCCTGGACATGCGGGGAGAGGCAGGACTCACATTAAGATAAAGACCAGAAGGACATTAGGACAGGGGCTACAGGCATCCTTCACCTCGGCACAATAACAAGCTTCTTCCACGGTGAGAAAATCTAATCTATTTATCTTTTCCCTTTTGTCTAGCCATTAGCTGGGACTGTGATCTCTCTCTCTCTCTCTCTCTCTCTCTCTCTCTCTCTCTCTCTCACACACACACACACACACACACAGCTAGAATTAAATCTAGACTCTATGTAATTTAAAAAAACAAAAACCAATGCTTGAAGTAATGAAGAACATTCTCAAATTACAGGGTATAATGTTAAAATAAAAATTCGATACTGAAGATATATAATTTTACTATGTATGAAGCTCTATTTCGCTAAGACTAGAGTATGTTTTGTAGCTGCTGTTTCCAGCTCTCAACATATATATCGAACTAATAGAAGAACATATAACAATGGAGAATAATAATAACATTAGTTCATATTAAGAAACACATTTAAGAGGGTTCACTGAGAACTTTATATATTTTTTCGTTGGGAACTCGTAGAATGGTGGTGAAACTAACCGAATGATATATAATACAAAATGGGTTTGGCAAGTTGATTATAACAAGATGTTTAGCAATAATGTGAATCCAGCACACAACCAAGAAGTGGAGCAATATCCTTATTTGTTCAGTTCTTTTTTAACATACAGTAGACAACTTGTTATCTCTAGCTGAATTCCCTGTTTAGAGTATTACATATTTGTTCAATCAAGCAGATTATGAAAAAGTTAACTAACATTTTAATCTTTGTACTGAGCATCTTACACTGTATACTCACAATACACAACGGTGGAAAAGTTTTACGTTTGTTTCATACTAGAGAAAGCTAATACATTGAATATTTGTATTTCAAACTTTACTATAAATTACCCAGTTGTTTTATTATTTTAGTATGATCCAACTAATATTTTCATGCCGTCTGTAAAGTCCAAGAAATTGGAGGGTGAGGAGAGAATTGTTTCTTTAATTATCATGTTCTTTTACAAGGGAAGCCAACTCATTTAAGATTTTAAAATACTAAATCGGTTTAAAAATTTGGATTATAACAAGATGCTTAGCCTTATGATTTATACAATACGCAACCAGGACTTGAAACTAGCACTATCATATGTGGACACATTTTCATATACAAGACCTTGAAACAACTTTCCTTACAAGTTGTAAATAGTTTCCCAGTATAACAGCTTAAGAATATAATACATAGTGTTTGTATTCTTGCAGTGAGAGTACTATACTATACAATCTCACTCACTTGACCATAAGCATCTGCCTGGAATTGACTGCATGGTCTTTGAGATACTGATTACTCCTTATACAGTAGCTCCTTATAACTCTCACACTCTCTCTCTCTCTCTCTCGCTCCTATGAGCACTTATCTGATGGCCACGACCTGATGGCCCTCCTCTCCGGCCCCGTGATTGGCTGTATGGTTGAGCGGGGGGCAGGCTCCGGGAGTACATACCTTTTTATGCTTATAAATCATTACTATACAATATAATTCATCCTTCCTAAGCTGAATAGAATCATATGGTAGTGAAATGGGAATAATTGACTACACAATAATCATTCACCTCTTTATGTTATTCATCATTTGCCCGATTTCCTTTCAAGTCAATGTTTCATTCTAGCAATTTTGACAATGAATCAATAAACAGGAATTACAATGTTTTTAAAAGTTTATTGACAATTTGAATGACTTTGATTATTTATTGTAAATCAATGTTTATTGAATAGAAGATAATACAAAATATACAGGTGCTACTAAAATCTGTTGGACCCTCATTGGAAATCTAAACAACTCCGAGAAGCCCAATCGCAGTGAAGGGTATAAATATTTGGCAGGAGCAAAATTACACTAATATAGTTCCATACCTCATCAAAGGTCTCATTAGTTGAATATTTAAGGGTTTTCAGGGTATTTGGGGGTCGCTCAGTCTAATTGGAATATCATCAATGTATTCATCATAGTCGTATTCGTTATCATTAACAACCACTCGAAATGTTGTAGGGCAAATTCCTCTCTTACCTTTGCAACCCTTTACAGTTATAGCCTCTCTTAGTTCATACCAACAAGCTTTCAGATCTCTCACATTCACTTCAGAAGTTTTTAGTTTGTTCCCTAGACCCCCATACAAAAAAACTCCCAAGACCCCGCTTCAAGATAAATGTGTAAATGTTTCCTCCTAAATTGCCAGGGAAAAAAATCGATACTTTATTGACACGAAAGGTTTAAAAATTGACAGAAATGAGGGGGTCTTAAATCGTGAAACTAATGGGGCGAACGTCTTCAAATCTCAAAATTTATGGAGCTAAACATGAGCGAGAAGGAGGTCCAGAAAAAAACTTAAGTGCAAATCTCAAATTACTTCCTCTCCTTTCATTAGAGACTCCCAATCTGAATTTTTGTATTGACTATCGGTGATCACCCGGACGAGATATGTAGCCTGGTCAAGACAGATTTGCAGTTGAACTAGATATATAAGTAATTTCATGTCCTTTACTTTTGCTAATGCTTGTACTGATTCTAGTTAATGAACATCAAAAGTGAAGATTTAAAATTGAAGGTATATAACTGTCTATTTAATCTTTTTACTTCATATGACAATTATACTATTATCATTAATACATGTTAATGTTTAAAACTCGTATGATTATAATTCATCTGAAGCATAAGTAGTGTTCGATGGTAAAGGTGTCGTAATGCAGAAGTATCCTATGCTCTCCATGTTTGTTGAACACAGTAATATAAGGTATTGGAGTATATTCTTCTAAACCCTTTGTAGATTAGGACGCATTTTGACAGTTTACTCTGGCTATCATTAGACGAATTTATACAGCTTAGGAAGATCGTGGGAATTATAAGGGTAAAGACTATCTCAATTAACCCTCTGACTTCCACATACCCTTCCTAATCGGAATAATGTCGTTTACTAATAGCCAGAAAACGGACACGAAATGGGTAATCGGATTTTGCAAGGGTTTGTTTAAAGCACTTTACGTAGAGGGGAATTGCAGGTGGTAGGTAACATAATTCGTAAGATTATAAAATTCATATTAAAAACCATTCAATGACATTATAGTAAGTGTTATATTCCTTCACTTGTATGACTTCTGTAATGGAGGTGATGTGATTCTAACCTTGATGATAATATAACAACTGGAAAGGTCTCCTTATCAGTAACTAGTAGAGTCCTTAATACGATGCTTAATATATCATAACTAAGTTTCTTTCTCACTCTCACTCTCACCCTCACACATACACACTCACACACACGCTCTCTCTCTCTCTCTCACTCACTCATTCTCACGTTCTTTCTCTCTCTCCTTAAAAAAAAAATCCTGATTAACTAACTTTCTATATTAGCGTCTTATACTAGGGTAGCGGCAGATAAGCTTCTACTTTTATGTTCAGACAGTGGTCTTAACGGGTCGCCACTATCGCCTCTGTCACAACAGTTGTCTTAAAGGGAGGAAGACCGTTTTTCTGGTCCCTTTCTCCCTCGTGTTAAGCCCCACTAGTTTTGAGATTATAAGACGTTCGGTCCATTAGTTTGGCGATTTTAACACCTTTTGCCCCATTTCGTTGTCAATTTTAAGACCTTTCGTGCCATTTAGGTGTCGATAATTTCCATGCGAGCGATAGCGAGCCTGCAATTTTAAGAGGAACCGGCCTTCGGCCGGGACACTTTTCTACCAAAAAAATTACAGATTTATCTTGAAGGGGGGTCTAGGGGGTGTTTTCTAAGCTTGATGGAGGTCTAGGGAGGAAACTAAAAAAATATATGAATACATTAATTAATAGACCAAACAAACGGCCAGTCTCCCCTTAATAGCGAAGTCTGTTATCTGGCCTGGCTGAAACAGAAGCCCCGAGCATGCGTCACTGCCATTTCGATCCCCAAATACAGCCGCTATCTTTGCAGGTAAGCGGCAGAAAACGAAGGTACGAGCGGAGGAACACGAGCGCTTTTTCGGCAATTATTTTACGCCAGCTATACCATGACTCTATTCTACAGTCAATTATTTTACTCAAGCTATACCGAGCCTCTATTTTACAGGCAAATGCAGCTATTTTACACTAGTATCGACGACTAGACTAAAGGTAGAACATTATTGATGACCAAATACTCGTGACAATTCAATCCATAAGCTACCCGATCTTAGTTGCTGAATAAAGTTGCCGGACAAATCAGTCGTGTGAACCCGCTATAGTTCCGATAAACCCATTGCCCCTTTAGGAACTATTAGCAGGTAGCGGCGGTGGTGTCGTCCGCCAGACTCTCACGCCTACACCCATATCAACGTTCCCTACAACCCCCTTATCCCAGACCCAACAGACCAGACATCGACGTTCCCTACAACCCCCTTATCCCAGACCCAACAGACCAGACATCGACGTTCCCTACAGCCCCCCTATCACAGACCCTACAGACCCCCTCTCACGCCTACCATCAACGTTCCCTACAACCCCCTTATCCCAGACCCAACAGACCAGACATCGACGTTCCCTACAGCCCCCCTATCACAGACCCTACAGACCCCCTCTCACGCCTACACCCATATCAACGTTCCCTACAACCCCCTTATCCCAGACCCTACAGACCCCCTATCACAGACCCTAAAGACCCCCTATCACAGACCCTACAGACCCCCTCTCACGCCTACACCCATATCAACGTTCCCTACAACCCCCTTATCACAGACCCTACAGACCCTAAAGACCCCCTATCACAGACCCTACAGACCCCCTCTCACGCCTACACCCATATCAACGTTTCCCTACAACCCCCCTATCACAGCCCTACAGACCCCCATCACAGACCCTACAGACCCCTCTCACGCCTACACCCATATCAACGTTCCCTACAACCCCCCTATCACAGCCCCTACAGACCCCCTCTCACGCCTACACCCATATCAACGTTCCCTACAACCCCCTTATCCCAGACCCAACAGACCAGACATCGACGTTCCCTACAGCCCCCCTATCACAGACCCTACAGACCCCCTCTCACGCCTACACCCATATCAACGTTCCCTACAACCCCCTTATCCCAGACCCAACAGACCAGACATCGACGTTCCCTACAGCCCCCTTATCACAGACCCTACAGACCCCCTCTCACGCCTACACCCATATCAACGTTCCCTACAACCCCCTTATCACAGACCCTACAGACCCTACAGACCCCCTATCACAGACCCTACAGACCCCCTCTCACGCCTACACCCATATCAACGTTCCCTACAACACCCCTATCACAGCCCCTACAGACCCCCTATCACAGACCCTACAGACCCCCTATCACAGACCCCCTATTACTGACCCTACAGACCCCCTATTACTGACCCAACAGTCCCCCTATCACAGCCCCAACAGACCCCCTATCACAGACCCTACAGACCCCCTATCACAGACGCCTACAGCACTCCCTATTACAGACCCAACAGCCCCTCTATCACAGACCCTACAGACCCCCTATCAAAGACCCAACAGCCCTCCCTATCACAGTCCCTACAGACCCCCTATCACAGACCGTACAGACCCCCTATCACAGACCATACAGACCCCCTATCACAGATCCTACAGCCCCACTATCAATGACCCTACAGACCCCTTATCACAGACACTACAACCCCCCTATCACAGACCCCACAGTCCCCGTATCACAGACCCTCTATCACAGACCCTACAGCCCTCTATCACAGACCCTACAGCCCCCTATCACAGATCCTACAGACCCCTTATCACAGACCCTACAGACCCCCTATAACAGACCCTACAGCCCTCCTATCACGGACCCTACAGTCACCCTATCACAGATCCTACAGACCCCCTATCACAGACCCCTGATCACAGACCCTACAGCCATCCTATCACAGACCCTACAACACCCCTATCACAGACCCTACAGCCCTCCTATCACGGACCCTACAGCCACCCTATAACAGACCCTACATACCCCCTATCACAGACACTACAGCCACCCTATCACAGACCCTACAGCCACCCTATCACAGACCCTACAAAACCCCTATCACAGATCCTACAACACCCCTATCACAGACCCTACAGACCCCTTACCACCGATCCTACATACCCCCTATCATAGACCCTACAGTACAGACCCCCTATCACAGACCCTAGAGCCCTCCCTATCACAGACCCCCTATGACTGACCCAACAGCCCCCCTATCACAGCACCTACAGACCCCCTATCACAGACCCTACAGCCCGCCCTATCACAGACCCTACAGACCCCCTATTACTGACCCTACAGCCCCCCTATCACAGACACTACAGACCCCCTATCACTGACCCTACAGCCCCCCTATCACAGACCCTACAGACCCCCTATCACAGACCCTACAGGCCTCCCTATCACAGACCCTACAGACCCCCTATTACTGACCCTACAGACCCCCTATCACAGCCCCTACAGACCCTACAGACCCCCTATCACAGACCCCCTATTACTGACCCTACAGACCCCCTATTACTGACCCAACAGTTCCCCTATCACAGCCCCAACAGACCCCCTATCACAGACCCTACAGACCCCCTATCACAGACGCCTACAGCACTCCCTATTACAGACCCAACAGCCCCTCTATCACAGACCCTACAGACCCCCTATCAAAGACCCAACAGCCCTCCCTATCACAGACCCTACAGACCCCCTATCACAGACCCTACAGACCCCCTATCACAGACCATACAGACCCCCTATCACAGATCCTACAGCCCCACTATCAATGACCCTACAGACCCCTTATCACAAACACTACAACCCCCCTATCACAGACCCCACAGTCCCCCTATCACAGACCCTCTATCACAGACCCTACAGCCCCCTATCACAGATCCTACAGACCCCCTATCACTGACTCTACAGACCCCCTATCACCGTTCCCTACACCCACCCTATCACAGACCCTTCAGACCCCCTATCACAGACCCTACAGTCCCCTTATCACAGACCCTACAGACCCCTTATCACAGACACTACAACCTCCCTATCACAGACCCCACAGCCCCCTATCACAGACCCTACAGACCCCTTATCACAGGCCCTACAGACCCCTTATCACAGACCCTACAGACCATAACTCCGTCTAGGGCCCCATTCAAACGTTCGGTTACAACTATAGTCGGTTGGATTTCATTTGACGGTAAATTCAATGTGTTACCAACTGATGTTTCGAATCTTAATACAAATATATGAAATTGCTATGTATTTGCGTCATATTAATGATTAGTTTTCATAATTAACAAACACATATCGCTTGCAATTCTTCGAACTAGGCGAGTAAACAAGATCAGAACAGGGCAATTTACTGTCAGATGGAATAAAACAGAGTATAGGAATATAAATGTTGGGAGTTGAATAGAGCGGCTTACTACTTGAACAAAACCGATAACGATAATTAGAGTATACAAGATATGAATATTACTGCTTTCTTAATGTGCTTCTATGCTAAACTTTGGCTGCCAAAAATGTAAGCAGAATGTCGAAACATGCTGCATCTGCGAGGGCCAAGACGCGAGACAGTGTTCCTCAGTGTTCCTCCATTGGAGGACCATAGATGTCTGGGGCTACAAAAAGAGATTGGACAACTTTTTGCCATGATGCAATTACGAACAGTCAGGGTGAATAAAGTTAAATAAATATACAACTTTAAATAATCCTGAAATCGTTACAAGTATTTATCACTACCGATATTGCCTAACACGATTTACCAACATAATAGCCATTCAGTGATAATAAATGTGCTACAATGGCAGTGTTAAATCTCCAGCGAATACGAATGTGTGTGTTATGTTATGATTCTGTCTCTGTTGATTTCATTAATTGAGTTTATATGTGAAGTTGGTTGGTGTAAAAAACATAATAATTGATTATATTCCCCACCCCCTGCACGAGAACGAACAATGCGGGCCTAACCATCTAAGTTATTTGTGAAGTTGGTCTCCAGTTGCAGCATATTGAAGGGTCTACGGGGGTACATTAATGCCGGGTCGTTGACAAGGTCAGTAGACAACCTGCATGAACCAGCTGTCGGTGTTAGTTAGCGGGGGATAGTCAGCACACTATCAACTCCTGTACCGGCGACGTCTTTTTACTTTTATTCAAGGTATATTTAGAGGATTCTATGCAGTTTAAGAAGGAACGGTGGTAGTAAAAAGGGTTAAGTGAGATAGTTCGAAGCTGGAGGCCCTATATAAACTGAATACAATCGTCTAACATTAGCTAGAATTGTGTTAAAACCCCGTCGCCGGTACATAAGGGGTTAATGAAGTCGAGGACAGAGGGACGCCATGAGCAATGGCTGACGCGGTGTTAATGCAAGATGTACGAAAACAAACACAATATTGGAAACAGAAGCAGGAAAGGACGGGATCATGTGAGGTGGCTGAAAAGGAAGGATTGGTATTATTGAAAGAAGAAAGATTCAAGTCGGTGAAAAATGTGAAGAAATATATTGACAAATGTGTTTACCAGAACAAAAAGAGAAGAAAGGGGTAAGTTGCGAAGAAAGATATTGCATCAAGAAAAACAAATTCCTAAGAAGAGGAAGAGTTTGTCAAGAATGAAAATCGAAGAGAAAGTATAATTAGAAATGGCAACAGCTAGAACCGTAGCCAAAGATCTTCGCATCACGGCTTGTTGGTGGTGTAATGGTTTAGATGCTTATGTTCAGGGTGTGGTGTCCCGAGTTCGAATCCTGGGAGGACCATATGCTTTCATTAGTTTATTCAAGTACATTGGGGTTTGTAATTGATAATTAATGTTAAAAACGGGGTGTTACTTATTACAATTGACTGCTTTTACAATTTAGAGATACCTCTGAAGGCATGTAGTTGACTTGGCCTTTTCCGCAGAGAGGAGGCATGGCAGATGAGCTATGATATTTACATAATAATGGACTGGCTGAGGCAAGGATACCCACTATGGGCCATTTTATTAAACCATGGTAAGAGCTTTACCTACGACCTTTCCCGACCAGATTAAGCCTTATCACGTATCTGTATAAGGGTCAATCTGGTCGGGAAAGGTCGTAGGGAAAGCTCTTACCATAGTTTAATAAAATGGCCCTATGGGTGTATGCCTATGGCGATCAACTCTCTCCCGTGGCGTCTTTAGTCATAAGGGTTTATGATCTGTCTTCCTGAAGTTGGGCCTACTCATGCAAGGACTATGCCACTGTTGGGTCAGACAAATCGAGTGATTATGTCAAGAGTTTCTTGGGGGAGCCCGAGAATGGAGGCCAATCTTGAGTGTATCTATGTGCCATTACGATGTAGACCCTGATTAATTTTGTTATTGCAAATATTGATACTATGTTGCGTTCTATTACGATATGACATGGCGGAAGACCAACAGTATCAGCAGAAAGAGGGAACATTAACAGGAGGAATGAGCAGGTAGGGGAGGAAGGAACAACAACAGCAGGAGAAGAAGAAGGAGGGAGCAGGTCTTGGTGATGGCGTGATAACCGCTTTAAGTTATGTGTCGCCCGGTCTTCCCCACAGTAGCCGGGGAACAGCAGTAGTAGTAGTAGTAGTAGTAGTAGTAGCAGGAGATAGCAGATTAACGGTAGACAGTAGATTAGTGGTGGCGTGAGGGTGGTGCTGGTAGATGGGAGGGATAAACAGGTGATCACAGGGGAGTCTGGAATTTTTGGTAGTAGCCTTGTTCAAAGATGTAAGGATAGACTGATGAAAAAAGCCTAACATGTACACAGGAGAGTCAGGAGCTTTGGGCATAATGGTTGTGCTTAATCTAAGATGTACAAACGAACCATGCTTACATATTTGGATTTGATCGGGAATAGCGGTGTTCGAGGATGCAAGAACAAGCCATTGAAAATCGATCAGGCCATTGAAAATCCAGTAATGGACTTCATATTTTTACAATAAATAATATCTTCGCGCAATACGATTAGTTGTATGGCCTCCAGTATAGCCTAAAGTAATTTCTCGAACCAAAGAATGAACCCATTTTCCCAGTCTGTCTTCTACTCAACAAGTAAGCTCTGGAACTCTCTCCCTCAATCTGTCTATCCCTCATCCTGACTTAATGGGCCGGTTTTCTGGACCACTTTCTCCCTCATGTTTAGCCCCTTTGTTTTCAGATGTTAAGATGTTTGCCCCATTAGTTAGTCGATTTTAAGACCTTACGCCCCATTTCTTTGTTAATATTTAGACCTTTCGTGCTATTTAGGTGTCGATTTTTTCCCTGGCGAACGATAGTGACCCTGTAATGTTGGAAGATCCGGCCTTAGGCCGGGAAATTTTTCTACCGAAAAAATGTACAAATTAATCTAAAAGGGGAATCTATGGATTATTTTTTAAATTTGATGGAGGTCTAGGGAGGAAACTAGAAACATAATGAATATATACATGCAAAAATCGCCCAAAAAGTGAACCATCCTGAATTAAACTGCTACAAGCTCCGTGACACTTGTTACAGGCAGTTTTGCCTTTTTGTCTCCACCATAAACATAGAAACAAAATTAATGTACTTTTTTATCGAGACGTAAGTATCAAATGTTTGTATACAAAATAACCAGAAATGATAACATTGACAATTGACTGCAACCTCAGAAAGGAGTGAAGGAACTTTACATCTTGATGGATATATATCTAGTTTGAAGAATGATTTATATACCTATGTATTTTTAAGAGTTCAATATAGCAAGTGAAAATAATGTTAAACATAACATTTTTGTATGATTTCACCCCAAGTTTGTTTCGTAATGAACTTTTATGAAACATACCACTTTTCTTTAGATCATAATAACTGGAATTTTTACACTGTTGTGATTCTTCCAGGCAATACACATTTTATCTAATAGAGGAATGACAGATACGTTCAGAACATTAGTTATTGCTGTAAATTCTTTTGGGACTCGGTTTTCCATGGCAAATGAATGTATTTACAGACATCTATAGACACACATTTAAATTACCTGATTAGAAGACAAATATCAATTAAGAAGTCTTTAAAATGGCAAATATCATGATACACATATGATACGAAAAAATAAGAATACACATATTCAAATAAATGTTTAACAGATATGAAATCAAAAGTAAGAAAGGTTGTCGATAATTTACCTCTATATTCATCTAGACTAGATATATATATATACTCACAATGGCATATTAGTACTTTACGTGACTGTCATTAGTAATAATGATATTGGAATATCCATCTAATATCCTTGAATGTCGTGTGATTGAAGATCGTGACAAGATTTTTGTTTTGTATCCGCTACATAACGTACTTTTCTACAAGGAGATAGTTACAGCTTATGTAACTCACCACGGTATCCCTTGCCAGTTTGGTAAGGTTTGGTATGTGGTGAAGAGCGTTTGTGGAATTGTATTATTCTATTGTACCCTCGGATGCCATAGTCTCTAGCCCACTCATAGATATTCGTGGACTTCACCTGTTTCTATTTATGGAAGTATATATATCTCTGGAAACGAATTTTTGAATATAATTTTCTATACATCAACTACTATACAATATATATTATTTTTTGAAAAGAAAGTTGTACTAAAAAATAAAACAAGATAGTTTAAATTGCATAAAGAAATACATAAGGTATCCACAAATTGTTATGAGTGGGTTAGAGACTATGTTATCCGAGTGTACTATTTGTTGTTAAATGAAAAACAAAAAAAACTTAGGCATGCAAACAGGCTGATTGGGGACAAGCATTAATGCGACTGGGACCAACAATCCTCCGAACGCTCAGCTCCCGCAGACATACAAATAATTTCAATAAAGGTTATTAATGGGTGAAAATGCCGCCGGTGCTCCATTCTCTGTTTACATTAGGGTCGGTACATGACACGGCCAAGAAGGAGTAAATAATGAGGCAGCCGGGAGACTCCAGGGGGCAGCGGGGGTGACTATATAGAAACTAACCTTCTAGAAGAACTTATGTCGCCATGTTTGCACCCAAGGGCGCCATTTTGCAGGCCATTTGTTATATTCAGTCTGCTTTTTCCTATTGTACTTAGGCCCTATTTACTCATAATCCACGAAAAACCTCAGACCACATTTCTAGGAATATGCTGGCATGATTTCCACTACTTGAACTGTATCTCGATATTAGTTAAGTTTGCTATGCCCTGATCGTATGGTAATCATTTACCATTAACGAACCCCGCACATCATATTGCCTGAAAGCAGCTCAGGTAGAGAACAAACATAATTTGTTTTTATTAAAAAGACCTCCGTCTATGTATTGTGAAAAAAAACATGTTATCCTCTGGAAAGTTACTTCCATGTTGCATACTTCTAATTAAGTGTTCTGCCAGTCTTATGATTTATACCTCGGTTTTCACAATGCACGAAAGACCACAGACAACATAAAGTAGAACAAGTTTATTTAATAATACCAGCTATAGGTAGCACCAACGAAGTTGTCAATATTCTTGATCCCTGACCTCTCTGTAACTCAATAGGGCCTAGAGCAATCTGTCTATAAAAATCCACACAAATGTCCTAGTGGACTCTTCCCAAATGATAGAAACGTCAGCCCGAATGCTTTTATTAATTTCGAGTTATAAGAAGTTAAGGGGTCACTATTATTGTTAAGTTCGCTGGCGCTACCTATAGCTGATAACACACACGAATCTACTAGAACCAACACGGTCGCTTCTTTGGGCAGCTCGTTTAGTCGGTAATGCATTATAATAGTTTTTCGGGGTTTCTATGCACTAGCATCGGCAGTTCGAATACATAGATGCTATATAAACTTAGGTGGTTGAAGTATATTATGCATGTAATTTAGAAGCTGCCACACCTGAGTTGTTGCAAAAAACAAAAACAAAAAAACAACACAGAATCAATGACTATGTGTCTTGCCCTTGACACAGCTACTAATTCAACTCTCGTACTATAAACAAAGGTAGTTCGAATCCCGGGAGGATCATATGCTTTCATTAATTTATTCAAGTACATTGGGGTTTGTAATTAATGTTAAGAATGGGGTGTTCCTTAACCCAGTCAGTACCAGGGACGTCCTTCTCATCATTTTCTGGCAACTTTTAGAGGACTATATTCAGCTTGGGAAAGACCTGTAGCAATAATAAGGCTTCAAAGTATTTCGACTAACCCTTGCAACTACCACAGATCCTTGCTAAGCTGCACAATGTCGTCTAAATATAGCTAGAATAAAATATTACACACGTCGCTGGTACTCAACGGGTTAATACATGGAGTTTACTGTGAAAAAAGTGTTTGTGAATCTCGCTACCGACGGCCCCCGCTATAAACCATCAGCGGGCAGATAGGATCCCTCCGCCTCATGGCCGCGATCACAGGACGGTAATGTGATACGATAAACAAATCACGGGACGGGGGACAGGTGGCGTTGTTTAACATGCAGGCAGAGCTTCCACCCGTCACCCCGTACAGCAGGAGTCACAAAGTCGCCAGCCCAAGACAATAACGAGTTGCTGAACCTCGACTAAACCTTCGATACGATAACCCCATGAGTGGAAGTACAAAGTGATAGGCGCCGGTGAATTGAGTAGATTGGAGGCTCTCTAGGTAAGGTGTCCTCATCTATACGTATCGGAACATCTCTCGTAGGTATAAGTCTATTCGCTGTAAGTAGGCGAGAAATCATTAACTCTATCCTCTGTAACTGAAAAAGGGCTAGAGCAAATTGGCTGTAAATCTCCAAATCTATTCCTTGACTGACTCTTTCGAAATGGTAGAAATATTAGCTCGATTACTTTAGTCGTTTATGAGTTACAGAGTTTTAGAGGTCATGATTTCTCGCCTACATACAGCGATAGACTAACTTTTGAGGTGGACTGTGTGAGGTGCCGCCATCCCGCATGCAGTCCCCGGGTATATATATGTGGGGGCAGGTCTTTGTTTATACTGCCTGGTTATCTGCGCCCGGACTCACATTATGAAACGCAGGGAGAGAGAGATATACGTGTACGGGAGATGGTTTATGGGTGAGTGATGTCAGGGGAGGGTTGGAATGCCTTTCTCTGGGGTTGGGCGGGACAAGAAGGTAGGGTGAGGTGGTGGTGGTGGGGGAGAAGAAGGGGTAATACAGGCTTGTTAACCCTTTCAATACCGGTGCCGTCCTTTCAACTTTATTCTGGTTACTGTTAAATGTTTTTATTCAATTTAACAAGGCCCTCCTTCAGTGAACAGGTTTCGCACTATCTCAATCAACCCTTTTAGCTATCACAGATCCTTCCTAAGCTGCATACAATCATCTAAATATAACTAGAATATTAGAACAGACGTCGCTGAAACAGAAAGGGTTAAATCACTCACATTCACTCCCATAGAAAACAAAATCATTTGAAGCCTTACACTTTGTAAGAGTGATTCTTGAATACTTATGTTTCGATGGTGTCACCTATTGTTCAAGTGCAAATACCTTTTGTGAGTGCAGAAAAGTATGCTCAAAGTCTTTCACTCCCCAATCCTAAATAATATTACAAAAAAGCGAAAACTACTTCATACAGCTTAAGGAAGCCCACCTCGCGTTTTTTTCTCTTTCTCGCCCTCTCTCTTTGGCTTGTATCCATTCGGCCCCATTCAGCCTACGGTTTGAAGACGTTTACCCCCATCTAGGTGTCAATATTTTCCTAGCGAGCGGCAGCGAGCCAGCATATATATATATTTTTGTTTTGACAGCAAGCTAAATTTGTAAATTTTTCGATAGAAAAATTTCTCCGGCGAAGCCGGATTTCTCCATACAATGCTGGTGCGCTATCACTCGCCAGGAAGAAATCGACACCCGGATGGGGATAAACGTCTTAAAACAGTTGGCTGAATGAGGCCAAATGGATACAAGCCAGGGAAAGAAAGAACAGGAGATAAAGATAAAAAAGCCGGTGACCGGCTTTAAAAAGAGTTTCGTGGAAATAATAGCCAATCACAGTCAGCTTAATGTTAGAGTATTAGTATAGTGAAGGAGCACAACGTTCATTAATAATAGCCAATCACAGTCAGCTTAATGTTAGGGTATTAGTATAGTGAAGGAGCACAACGTTCATTAATAATAGTCCATCACAGTCAGCTTAATGTTAGGGTATTAGTATAGTGAAGGAGCACAACGTTCATTAATAATAGCCCATCACAGTCAGCTTAATGTTAGGGTATTAGTATAGTGAAGGAGCACAACGTTCATTAATAATAGCCCATCACAGTCAGCTTCATGTTAGGGTATTAGTATAGTGAAGGAGCACAACGTTCATTCTTCTGTTGTATACACATCCTTGACCAGCATATCATCATACACGACATAATTATTACAAAGAAAAACAAGTAGAATGAAAAATAGCTGTTAGAAAGCAATAAAATACGTGTAAATATTCACTAAATAAATATATAACACATTTCTCGACAGGCGTATAAGTATATTTGAGATTGAAGAGTCATAAAGTTGGTAATATAATAATGCTACAAGTTTGCACATTATATTAATATACTAATTACTCACTAAGTGTAATTGGGCCACTCTGCTCTACAGTATTTGTATGTCTCGAACCAATTCAGTGACCTCATCTCAATTGGACACTTGCGAGCTGAGATTATATGGATTTTGAGCCGTAAACATTGATATTAAACAGATAGGCTAAGCAGAATTAATTAATGTGGGTATCTAATGGATAGGATATAATGTTGCATTTGATTTAATGTATTTATCAATGCATTACAACCGTATTTTAGCTGATAATTCTGCTAAATTCCGATTTCTACAGCTCCAACATCCTTATAGCCTGAAACTCACAAGTGGTCAATTCTATCGACTGCCACATATATATATATATATTAGTTTCCTCCCTGTTCCATCAACCTGTAAATGTAAATTTTTCGGTTCGGCCGGGACATGTTTAACCTTATTTGCTATGATATCTTAAGATGGTCGCTCCATCAATTTGACGATTTTAAGACCTTTTGACCATTTCTTTGTCAACATTTATACCTTTTGTGCTATTTAGGTGTCGATCTATTCCTGGCGAGCGATAGGAGGAACCAGACATGTTTGGACCAAATATTTATACATATATCTAGGATGATTTTGTTTTCTTTGTTTTCTTTTTTATTTGATAGAGGTTTAAGGAGCAAACTTGAAAATTAACATGTGTTGATATTTAGGGGATTTCTTTTTCTTCCAGTGAGGAAGTAAATGCTGTACTCAACCTATACTTTTTACTTTAAAGGCAAAGCTTCATTATTATATTTGAATATATGTATTTTGACAAAGCAAAATAATTATTATCATGAACACATACACTCTATGCAGAGACACTCCTCTAGTAAATATTACGTATCAGTGGATAGGATGGAATATACAGTTTTAGACAGAGGAAAACCATGAAATGAATAAGTATTTTTGTTTAGTATTATTTGCGCCTTGCAATATACTGTACATCATAAAAATAAATAGCCTATGTACAGTAGGTAGGTTTATGTTCTGGAATGCATGGCAATTTATATCACCAAGGTTAAATATTTTCAAGGAATTTGAATTGCTGTGTGTCTTGGTTGCTATATTTATGCACTATGCACAAAGCAAGGTGAGCTAAAAATACAGCAATTATTTTAGTCAACATTAATCTAATGCAATTCACCATATTCATCTATAAACTATATTTCAAATGTTCTTGGCACACATACTCATTAGTATGAAACATAACCAATCTATTAGCTCATAAATATACGTATTATGACGAAAGTTTAACTTTCTCTCTATATACATAAGCTATTTATGAAATGAAAATGTAATATCGCAAAAACACTATCATTTTTCGCAGATAGCTTAATCAGGTCACTCACTATTTCCTAGAATTTTTACAGGACAAGTGCATCATCGAGTTGGTGAAATAATACTTAAAAGGGAAAAAATGACTTAGTAGCCCGATAACATACTACAATAGCCTGGGAATAATCAATGGATCTGATCCACTAATCCCCCTACCAGTGACGAAGATCCATCATCCGCCCTCGGCCCCAACACTTACAGAACATTAGTGTTAATCCCCATAGCAGATCCTGATATCGGTACCTCTGACCTGCCCCCTGCTGGGTCGTGAGTCGTCTCTTTCTCTTTTGCTCTGGCTCTCTCTCGCTCTGGCTCTCTCTCTCTCTTTTTCTTTCTTTCTTTCTTTCTCTCTCTCTCTCTCTCTCTCTCTCTCTCTCTCTCTCTCTCTCTCTCTCTCTCTCTCTTTCTCTTGCGCGCTCTGTCTCTCTCTCTCTCTCTCTCTCTCTTTCTCTGTACCAATCAAATGAGGAAACTATAATATTATTTGTATTAATCTCACCACCACACCCCCAATGAAATTAATTAAAGTATATATGATCCACCGGGATTCGAACCCGGGTTATCACACACATATTTTTGCCACCTTAACCATTACACCACCAGGACGGTTATTAACACATCATAACACTACCTACCTGATGTATAAACAAAAGTATGAATGTAACCAGACGACAATGCTGTTGGTTCAGTGGAATAATGGCTCTGTAAGTGTAATCATTGATCTATTTTCTATCCTTCCATTCAAAGTGTCATTCAATGTTTTTTTATTGGTTATAGTGTGGGTATACTCTAGAGAAGACGTTGTGGGGGTCAGTCAAGTATTGTATTCAATATATCTCTAAAATTAATATATGTTTTTGTTTGTGTAACTACCTATCTATATTAGTATCATAGGATTAGTTATCGTGTACTTTTGAAGTCATTGCTTAAAGGATCGTGTAATAGCTGTTGTTGGTTTCAATGAGGCTCAAATATAATAATTTATTGGTCAATTTCAATACCAATCCAGTTCAGAAAAAAATATCATATCTATTTTGTAACAATTCGAAGTGATATGCAGTGGTCTCTTTTACTCATGTTCAAAACAACTTTCGATATAGAATGTTTAAACTAACTGCATCGGCAGACAATGGAAGCAATTAAGCCAAAATGTAAGTGAAACCCATACCATACGTTAACCCTAGAAAATAATGCACTTACAGAGACACACTACGGCATATGTTTGCTACAAAGTCAATACATTTGCGCAGCCCAACTTCTAAAATGTACCCATAACGAACAACACAATTTGTCTTGCTCTGGTTTCAACCTGTTGAGCTCTTTCTGGTAAGGTAAATTGTAATGACGCCACATTAAGAATTTAACAATGATAATAGATGATAATTAGGTATTACTTATTTGTTCTTCAAGACTAAATAAAGGAGATTTATAAACCATATTTTCCCTTCTCGTCGTAACTAAACTGTAGAATACAATCATGAAAATGTAACCGGGAAGGATCTGAGTATCGATAAATGTATGATTGATCTACGATTCTTAGAGTGACGCAGTGAACATCCCGATAGCGAGAGTCTATCGGAGGAGGCCACTTACGGGAATATTAGTGCGGCCGAGGCGATAAAAGCGAGGGTTCGGATCCACCCTCGATAAGGAGGTAATCAAAGATCGATCCGACACCCATGTATAATCAGGACGTCTGTCTTCTGATGGCGAGAAATAGCCAATCACGGACATTCAGGAACCCGGGGACCTCAGGGCTTCATGCGACTATAGAGCCTATGGTCCTGTCGCCCAGGGGTTGTTTTTTTAATATGGGGGCGTCGGCGGAGTGCAGGGTGAAGAATATTTGCCCTACAAATATCGAACAACTTGAGCCATGACACCATTTTGGAAAACGAAACACATCTTAGGGCTTAAAGTGGCGTATCAAGTAAACAACTACTCCTACATCTTCACATAGCTCTAGTTAAGCCCCAAACATGTCTAAATAAACACACCGACGTACAAATAACGTAGAGATTTAGGTGGTATATGTCGAAAAAGCTTCCCAAAATGCAAGCCGGTGTCCAGAGTCCGTCTCGATCCGGCTGGACGTGTAGTGCAGGGTGGAGATATGTATTTTGAGCCATGGCCCAGGAGGAGATGTGTCAGATTGTGCACCGTTTTATTAAGAGCGGGGCACTCAAGAGCCGGGCCACGGTATATCAATCATCGTCTATGTAATGAAGGTGTGACTCCCTGGGCCTCGCCTCCTACATTAACGACAAGGAGATGAGGAAGGAAGAGTTGGAATATTAAATAGTTAGTGTATAATCCATCATTAAATAATACATAATTTTGTTTCTGAGTGAGGGAGACAAAAGGCAGAACTGCCTGTGACGAATGCCTCCCCCAGAGTTAAAAGAGTGACATGGCCATAATCAAGGGACGTCCGAGCCAAAATGCCTGGTGAGTTTGAAGCAATTTTTATGTCATATGATGAGGGAAAGACTGATTCTGGGAGAGATTTTTACCTGCCTGTACAAGTGTACAATAATGTTATGATTATAGATTGTTTAGAACATTAATGCAATACAAATCACAAATCGATTATAATAAACAGCATGAGAAAACTAACTTGCATTGTAAAATAGTATTCCTACAAATAATGAAACTTGTAAGTTAAATTGTAATATATAATTATACTGCAAATAGAAAACAAATGTGAGCGAGTTTGATTCACATATAAATGATAGACAAAACGAGTTAGCTACAGTAAAATGTGTGCCACAAGAGATACACGGTTCAAAGGCTGAAGCTATTTACATGTACAGAATATATATTAGTTATATAGACATTTCCAATGTTATTGTACGTCACTTTCAGATATACTGTACTGTAATATTTGTTGTTTTACTTTATTTCCGAGTCATATATATAAGTAATTTCATAAACCTCCTATTTCATAATACATTAAATGATTGGAAAAACTAACGTATTTGTTTTCATTGATTCAATCACACACACACAAACACACACATAATTGTACATCCTCCTTATTATTTAATTGTACATTTCTCTTTCATGCACAATATGTAGTATAACCAATCGTCATTCTTGCATCAAACATTACATACCCCCCCCCCCGACACGCACTTCAGCTTACACATTCGTGCATATTTTATCACATACTAATTTTTCTCGCACATGTTCATTTTTCTGGTACATGCTCAATTCTATATATCACAAAAACACGTGAGCTACTACACTACACTACACTACGGCGTGATAAAGAATACTTAACCTTTTCCTTTAAAATAAAGGACAAGGTGTAGTGGTCGATGGACACTTGTTCTGGCCGTCGGTGGTTCGAGTCTGGATTAGTTAGTTAATGCTCTCTAAGTTTGTCTTGATTATTTTGTTCATGTTTGTTAGTGTCTGCGCACGCAGCTGCTTGTATCCTAACCCCTTGAAGCTCTGACGCGTTTTAGAAGTATATTTTGGCTATCATTAGACGATTTTATGGAGCTTGGGAAGGATTTGTGGGAATTAAAAAGGTAAAGGCTATCTCAATCAACCCTCTGACTTCCGTATACCCTTCCTAATCTGAATAATATTGTCTAATAATTACCAGAACACAGAAAAGAAATGCGTCTTGGATCTTGAAAAGGTTAAGTAGTAATGATATATTGTAAAGGAGTGGGAGACATTCTCTGTCTAGACACCCTGCACAAGCCAGAGTAGTAAACCCCTTACGAGATAGCGTTCTTGGAATACTTGTATCTTTATCATTTCCCCGTAATTTCAGATCGAGCACAGCTATCGAAGGGTGTTTACAGCTTTGGACCACGGTTGCATTAGAGTTGAAAGCTCTTATACATTATATGGAGAGACCAGGCGTATGTAACGAAGCTCCATGGATCACTGTCTTGCCCCGAGCCACCATCCATTACCTTGTCTTAAGGAGGGATGGGTCGTATTTATTTGTTCCTTTACAGTATAATATTATGTATTATTATATGTTTTAAGTTTCCGCTCTAGACCTCCATCAAACTTAACAAAACATATCCATTAGATCCCCCTTCTAGATAAATTTGTAAATTTGTTCGGTAGACAAATTTCCCGTCCAAAGGCCGGTTCTTCCAAAGTTACAGGCTCACTATCGTTCGCCAGGACAACAGTTGACACCTAAAAAGCACGAAAGGTCTTAATATTGACAAATGGATGGGTCGAAAGGTTTTACAATCGACAAAATAATGGGGCAAATATCTTTAAATCTGAATACTAATGAGGAAGAAGGGGGACCAGAAAAGACGGCCCATCTCCCCTTAAAAGCTCGGCCGTCTCAGTCGTTTCGTGTGCCGCCGCCAATAAATGACAAAAGGTGCTTATGACGAACCCCTACGCTAGCACCCTCTCGATCGGTCCCGGGGGTTCTAATCCACACTTGGAGAAGGGGTAGGGTATTGAATCTTCCTCTCGGGTACATTACGACTTGGAGTCCATTCTCCCGCAAGTCCCTGGGTTTCGCTCTTTATCACTGGGGGTAAAGGATATCGGGCATTTATCTAATCACCGGTTTGAAAATGACTCAATTAAACCAGAGGGAAGCCACCCACTAAGGTTCTTCTGCCAGGGGGTCGTAAGGCCGAAAATCCCGCCGCTCTGAGACAGTGATTTAGGACTTTTATCGCGGCCCGGCGTATGAGAATTAGCCTTTTAGTTGCAGTTGGGGCCTCAAGTCCATCTGATATTAAATTCCTGGGCGGACTCGGGAGGGGCTTCTGAGTGGTGGCGGAGGGCGGATGGGTAAATAAATGTAGGGAAGGGTTGGGGGGAGGAAGGTCGGCTATGGATGGAAAGAAGCGAATTTGACTCAACGAATGCATGTGTTAGAAAAATTAGCAATATACTGTATATATATATATATATATATATATATATATATATATATGTTGCACTAGATATATCGAAGGCCTTCGATAGAGTCTGGCACAAATCATTTCCAAACTGCCCTCCTTCAGTTTTTGTCCCTGCATCTGTGCCTTTGTCTCTAATTTCCTTTCCGGCCGTTCCATAGCTGCGGTTGTGGACGGCCATCGCTCATTTCCTCATCCTATCAACTCCGGTGTTCCTCAGGGTTCTGTTCTATCTCCTATTATCTTTCTAATTTTCATAAATGATCTTCTCAACTGTACATCCAGTCTCATCCATTCATATGCAGACGACTCTACCTTACACTACTCAATTAGTTTTCCAGACGCCCCAGCCAGCAGTCCCTCAAAAGCAGATGTAATAAAGCTATAAAATAAGCTATGATCTAACTACTATTTCCAATTGGGGTAGAGAAAACCTTGTTGCATTAATTTAATGCTTCCAAATCTCAATTTATCCATCTTACTACCCGTCAGGAACCACCAGAGGACTATCCCTTATTCTTCAACAATACAAAAATCAACCCTTCATCTTCTCTCAATGTTCTAGGTGTCTCTTTTTCTTCTGCTCTCACTTGAGAAGACCATATTGCCAGTCTCGCTAAGGCAGCCTCCCAGAAGCTGGGTGTGCTCAACTGCCTCAAGGGGTTCTTTACCCCTGCGCAGCTTCTTACTCTGTACAGGGGCACGGTGCGTCCTTGTGTTGAGTATTGTTCACACGTGTAGGGAGGATCCTGTCACACCGCACTCCTATACAAAGTAGAAAGGAAAGCCTTTCGTATCATTACCTCCCGTCCACTCACCAACTCTCTGCAATCTCTCTCTCTTTGCCGCAATGTTGCATCTCTCTCGCTATTCTATTGCTACTACAATAATCAGTGTTCCTCGGAGCTTTCCCAGTCTATGTAGGGTACGTAGTACCCACCTTGCAACACAATCCCACCCCTACTCTGTGCAACTCTCCAACCCCAGAGTGAAATGGTATGCTCAGACTTTCTTCTATTCAACAATCAGTCTTTCCCTCTTTATATGACTTAAATTGCTTCAAACTCCGTGTGTCCAGGTATTTTAGTTCGAACGTCCCTTGATTTTTGCCCTGTCACTCTTTCAAATCTGGCAGTTATGCCTTTTGTCTCCCTCATTCACATATAACAAACAAAAACATATATATATATACAGTATATATACAGTATATACAGGTATATATATATATAATATATTTATATATATATATATATATATATATATATATATATATATATATATATATATATATATATATATATACAGTGTATATAATTATATATATATATATATATTTTTTTTTTTCATTTTACTATATCTCTAATTGGGGGCGCAGGGAAAGAGGGAAGGCGAGGAAGAAAATTGTTCGAAGGAGGTAAGTGGGTATCGAATAAAGGGAGCCATTGAATTATTAAACAATATTCCAATTAGAATTTAATGAGGTTTCTAAAGTGAATATATAAACATAAGTGGAATAACATATAAAATAGAAAACATGGAAATCCTTACTCTCCAACATTATAGTTAATTTACAATAGGTATACTATATAATACTGATTAAAGGTGATTTTCCTTGTGGTTGGAAGAGGTAATCGCTTAACGTATCGCTACCCTGCATCTCTACAATTTGATATTGATAACCCTGGTATGTTGCAGCCATAGGTAAATCTATACAACCACGAGCATCATAATTTGGTATGGAAACTGATCGCACAATCACACTCACACACACTCACACACACACACACACACACACACACACACACACACACACACTGTCACCGTTGAATAGCCCATCTATCATCGGCGTGAGTGAATTGATAAAATGTATTTACAATTTCCATCTTGAAAAAAGAATGCATATATGAAACTCAATAAAAATCATCACGATACTGAACGATATGAGGAGTGAGAAACATCACCAGAATAAACTCCTTATTCTCGGCTTCAGTTCCGTTAACAAGATTACTTTCGTAGTTAAGAGATTAAAGTTTTAGTAATTAGGATATAAACATTATATGTACGATATATTCATGGGCTAAGCTAAATCAAGAGAGCTGGACTGTCATATACAGGATATAATTATGTTGATTTGTGATTTTACTGATAACCAAATTTGTCAACAAAGCTATTAACAAGAAAGCTAAAATAATATTCATTCATAAACAAATAACTATCTAAAAAGTACATTAATATCAATAAATAATGGCTATCAAATTACATTAGTTAACTTAGAATGTTAAATAAGTATTACATTAATAATACATTAACAAATTGCCATAATTTAATTGATTAAAACGAATAATCAAATCATACCTCAATGAATATATTTAGACCTTTATGATTTACTCAGATCGAGAAGCTAAAATGTTTAATTAAATGTTTTACAGCAATGAAGATGAATAACACAAAATGAGTTGTAAATGCAAAAGGAATAATAGTAAAATAGCATCAAATTGCGATATATCATTGTATCTAATTGAGCTTACCAGAAAAACAATAACAACAGGTATTTATAGAAAACAAAACTAGGAAAATAGAGCAAACACAATTTCTACAAAGATTCTCAGCCTGGTCCAATAAAATAACATTCCAAAGTTAACAGAAATAGTAGATAGGTTATAGAAATATAGAACGGAAATAATGATATAATGAATTAAGGAAATATATTTAGCAAAGAGAAAATGACAGTTCAAAGAAAGCACAAATATTCTGCGAAGCTCAGTTACCGTCCCCACTACAGATAACAATCCAGCAAAAACAATAATAGGGATTTCCAGCTTATATTTAGACAAAGGAGTTCTCCTGGATAAATATAACTAGGCCTATGCCAGAAAATAACAGAAAAAACGTAAATGAACATTAATAATCAAACTAATTAGAATATCGTAGGGAAAACCTCGACTCCCATATGCATACCACTATATTTATATTCAAGCAAAAGATAAATACAGAACTTTAAAAACATTGCCTTAGTCAAAATTAAAATGGGAGATGAATAGCTGCAAGACTCAGCAACATTTACAAATAAGTAGAACATAGGTAAAATATTAATGCTCGCAAAAGCTATGAAAAAACCCTATAATATATAAAACATTAATTACGCAAATATTATATTAGGAAAAAAAAGAAACTTCTAGATTTGGTTGAATTGAGGTTTGTTTAGGATTAGATAAAATGCATAACATAATCAGAGCAACGGAAGGGAAACTATAGAAAAGGGTAGACAAAAATCAAGAACAGAAAAAACAATTGTACACTTGGATGCCATTATTTCAAGCCCGCTCCTAAATATTCGTGGACTTCACCTATTTCTATTTACGGAGGTATGTCTCAGGAAGTGAATCTATGAATATAATATTCCATATATCAACTACAAACCATATATATACTATTTATTTAAAAACAAGTTTTATCCAAATATCAATCCAGAAAGTTATAAGTTTATGCAGAAAAACCCCCCCATAGGGGTTCACGAATTCTTATGACTAGACTAGAGACTATGAAAGCCAAGTGTACATTGTCTGTTTACCATAACTAACGTATTAGTAAATACTAAAATAGGTAGTTCCAAGAAATTCCAATTTACATTTTTAAATACATTGAATGCAAACATAAATTATGCACAATGAGATGCAACTAACGAGAATACTAAACATGGCAAATGAAAAAATAAAACAAAACAATTAGGCCTATGCACAACTAAGAACAAGGAGAATATACCTGAAGAAAAATAAACATGAAAATAATACTGAAAATAAAACTAAAAGAAAAGCTGAACAAAAAACTGAATAATAAAACTGAAAATATATCCAGTAAAGCAATTCCAAAAAAAATATAGATTTGACTAATCAAACAACAATTATTATGGAAAATTGAAGGTAAGAAGTTTTGCAATAAGCAAACGAAAATCATAACTAACATAAACCAATGGTATTCCACATATGGGTTAATTACCATAGCGTTTTGTTGAAGGCCTTTTGGGCATCTTCATTTAGGGTTTCACAGTTCCATACTTCTTATAGCACAGAAATTGAATACAAAATAAAATAAATATAAATGAAGCACAACAGAAATAAATAAATAACATAAATTATCCTTAAAATGACTGTAAAGCGAAGGATAAATCAATTTCAAATATAGAAGAGACAAAGACGAAACGAAATGAATCTGCAAATCTCCGTTTTTCCTGGCCAGTAAAGATAACATTCCAGCCAAATTTCAAGGCAGTATAAGCTAGAGAGGTAAGACAGTCCAAGTGCTCTCACCCTCCACTAGACCCATCACTCTCTCTCTCTCTCTCTCTCTCTCTGTATACAGCTGCCAATTTATCTTTCTCTCTTATTTTCATATCTTGGCTATATTCTATGCTCTCTCCCCCCCTCTCTCTCTCTCTTCACCAGACCTTGTGATTTATTCCAAAGACAAGAGACAAGAGAGTGATTACCTTATCGTAGGCCATCTCTCATGTCTCGCTCTCTCTCTCTTACCTGGCTCTCTAGTATGCTCTTCTCTCTCTCTCTCTCTCTCTCTCTCTCTCTCTCTCTCTCTCTCTCTCTCTCTCTCTCTCTCTCTCTCTCTCTCTCTCTCTCTCTCTCTCTCTCTCTCTCTCTCAATTGCTCAGTAGAAATGTTCACATTCTGCTGGGGCCTAGTTTCCCTAACTTAATTTCATGCCAACCCTAGGTCGGAGTGGAGTGCTTTGCTATCTTAACCTTCCACTTTGTAGCACATTTTATATTTGCATTAAGTCCGAACTGCCTAGTAAGAACCGCAAGATCTGTGTAGTCTGTGTATTTGTGACATATATGTACATCTCTAGTGCTTTATTATATCTTTATGTGCCATCATCTTTGTTTATATTTTGTTTGCATTTTACCATATTCGAAATTGAGCTGTGCAAACATTTATCTCCGAGTTGATATATTTTACTACTTCTGACCTTTTTCTCCTGTTGCAATGTTGTCATACATAATTCAAATTTATTTTCAGAGATTTAATTTGCAATAGCTGTTATACAATAAAGCTCTGCATTTGTTTTTTATACGTTTATTTTATATAATTGTACATTGTTGTGGTTTTGCCAATTTGATTCTATTTATGCCTCACATTTTTACTTATTGTTTTGCTAACATATTTCTTGTGTATTTTGTTCTACAAGGTGGATAATGAAGGGGGTCACAGGCTAGTTAATACTTCAGAATTCCATGTTAGTGGAACGATATGCATATGAACTTTACTGTAGGTCTCATTTAAAGAAGAAGAAAACAGAAGAAGAAGAATTCAAGAAAACAATAATTATATAATGTATTACGTATTATAC
The DNA here is from genome assembly GCA_032716605.1 of Paralithodes platypus. Taxonomy (NCBI): domain Eukaryota; kingdom Metazoa; phylum Arthropoda; class Malacostraca; order Decapoda; family Lithodidae; genus Paralithodes; species Paralithodes platypus. The sequence continues at coordinate 112,419,129 of CM064487.1, forward strand.
GTTTACCTGAAATGTAATACAAAACAGTTGGGTCAAATATTACAGATACCAAAATATATTATTTTCTGATTGCACATACCCAACATGTCAGAGCTCAAATATTTTGAAAACCCTTCCTCTCAGTCATAGAACCTCTACTATTTATCAGCTATTCTCATTTATAGATAAATTTACCACAACACTACAAGACTTTCAGAGAGAAGCATGATATGTTTTTATACACTCATATCTGTGCTTCTTAGTTTAATCACACTGTCTAACAGTTGCTCTATCACTGTTAAAACGTAAACATATTTCATACAAAGGTAATTTTACAAGAAGCGACATTCACAATATTTGCTCTACACATAATACCACCTTCGTCATCTTCATATTCTTGCAACCACCTACTCTCTACTACCACTAACCCACTATATCACTCACTCACTCCCTCTCTATATGTCTCTCTCTCTCTCTCAAAAATATGGCCTCCTCTCCCTTTTCAGTCTCCATTTGGATCCTAGTGGGGAGAGAAAATCTGTATTATTACTGGAGACAAAAATCTGGATTATCGTGGTCGGATAAGGTCTGGGGGGAGAGGGGGGGGGGTGGGGGGCTAATCGGACTCCGGGCTGAGATGGAGCAGAGATGGGGGACGGGAAACCTGGACAGATAGCGAGGGAGTCTTAGTCCAATTTCAGTACTGTAGTCGCCATGTTGTTTACCTGTGTCGTGTGTCATCCTGTATTTCAAAGGGGTATTTACGGTAGCGCCAATAAGTTATATCTCAGCTTTCATTATGTTTGGCTCGCTCTGTGCTGTATTAATGTCTGTAAGATGTTGAATGGGGGAGGGGTGGGGGGCGGGGAGGGGTTAAGTATAAGAACATGCTTGTATATCTCACTCGAAACGAATAAATACAGTTTTAGGCATTACTGATACCAAATATTGATCGACTTATACTTGGTGCCAAAACTTCCGTCATTAGGCCGACTGTACTGTAATTTTCTATTGGTCCTTCCAATATGATGATTCCCTTTACCCTCTTTTTTCAGGCTGCAATTATAATATTTTGTCTAGGTTAGGAGGCATCTGTGTAACTCTTTGGCATTATTAAGATTACTTTTATTTCTTTGATTACTAATGGTGCAACCAAAACATTCACAAAACAATGTAATATTTACCAGAGTAAAAATATTATGGCGCAATCGTAATCAATTAGCTAAAAACTGGCTTATATGGAAGTGTTCGATATATATCAGGAATCGTATATACAAAACTGAATTTAATGCATAAAACAATAATCAACATGGATCGTTGACAAGGAAAAGCAGTGGTAAAATATCCCAATAGAAGACACTGGGATTGACCATCTCTCGTATGGAGCGGCGAATGCTGACACCTCACTCGTTTCGGAATACTCGTATGTTCTACTCACTGTAAGTATAGTTGGAGCCGGAAAATGGATTTGAACCTTGTATAATTTTACTAAAGTTTGTATATATTTACTATAATACTTACTTAGTCCTTATTCCTCTACTACTTCGACGCACAAATGTCGATACATCGAATATCAAAATCTGACTATATTTCTTTAAACTGTTTTGCACACATCCTATTTGAAATGGGCATATCTGAATTGCTGTTTCATTTTTGTTTACAGTAGATACCTTTGATGGATCATTCCCATCTGATAATTGGCAAGTATATGAAATAATATACAAATTGGACTGCCATACATATTATGTCTGTACAGCCCCCAATACTTTTAAGTTGGAAACCTTTCACGAATATTAACAGATGAATATAATATTCTGGACTTCCCCGTATCTTGTTTGTTCATTTACCACACAATATTGTTAATATATTAATTAGCCTTTACCTGTTGTCTCAAGTATCTATATATCATATTTGCAGGGATTCTATTGCAGAGAGAGAAACTTAAAATAAATAAATATATATAAAATATAATAAAACAATAATAATAATAATAATGATAGAGGAATATGTTTGGGGCGGTACATGGCGAATATACTAAATGCACATGGGAGAAGATACAAATAGCAAGGTAAGGTAAAACTAAGGAAGGACAGGTAAGTCTTGGGAGGGGCACCAGTATAAAGGCCATCCCCCGGTGTTCCATCTTGCCCTCTGACACATACCTGGAGCCACGTCAGGACCTCGCGGCGGGGCATTTAAACACTCTTTCAGCCCCATGACAAACACTTTACTTTGTCCAATGTACTGTACAGCATGCGTTGTAGCTTGTGTATGACTTTGCGGAGTTAAAGAGTTAAACATACAATAACATCCCAGTTAAATCTGTTCATCATGTCGATCATTTAAATCATTATATAGAAACCTATCGATACGATTTTAATAAAACCGTAAATACATTTCGGAAGGAAATTAAATACAAAAATTCGCCTATGCAATCTAAAAAAAAAAAACATAATAATTGAAAGTTACTTCGTTTGACCTCTTGTGATTTCTGACTTAAAAGCTATATACATAAATATGTAAAGTAAAACTTAACGTAACAAAAGTTTAGTTGTTCCATATTTTGATTGAATAAAACCTAAATAAAACTATATGGGGTATTGTGATAAAATAAAATGTTCTTCAGTTTTACATATTGCATTTATGTGCGTATATAAACGTATTATGGCCTGTATTGCTGCATTATATCGATGTTTAGAACTTGAACTTCCTTATAGCCCGAAACTATTTAGTGGCCAATTGGACTTTATCATACTTTTCATCTGAGAGTCCCGTTATCCAGGTTTCTAATACACCATACATATTTTGCAGCGATAACACTTCTCTACACTTTAATACTAAATAATACCCGGCACTACAAATTTCATGGCGGATTGGTGCGTGTAGACGGATACTTTAAATAAGAGTGTTAGTTGTAATTTTGGTATGAATATGCAGATAAATGAATAATACAGACTTGCTATATGTTTGCATTATTGAACTAATTTTAAGGCAGATTATACCCTTCCGTTAACTATAGTATACAATCATAATTTCCTACTGCAAATTGCACACGAGCAAATTGGAGGACGACCTATTGTCACGATCACATGACATACGAGTTGAGTCCAGTCCCATTCATTCCCCTCAGCTACCATTCCATTCACAGCAACACCTGATCACAAATAAACCATTACTAGTTCAACCATTCTATATGTGTGTGGGTGTGTATGTGTTTGGGGGAGGGGGGGGGGGGGGGGGGGGTTATGTGTGTGTGGGAGTGGGGGAGGGGTGCATATGTGTGTGGTTGTGTGTGTGTGTGGGAAAGGGGGGAGGGGGGGGGGGGCAGTCGTGTTACTCCCCCAAATATTTACATTCGCCACCATTGTAGGGAAAACCTAAAAACGTACAAATAGGCCGATCCGCCCGCGCCTATCGCCCCCCAAGATCTCCGATACGGGAACTCCACATAAAGATTAAAGGTGGTGAAACTGGAGAGGAAGGTATAAGGCTTGGCATTCTTCCTCGCCCGATACACATCTATTTCTCTCTCTCTCTCTCTCTCTCTCACATGATGGGGGGGGGGGGGAGAACACTCATGGTACAGTCAGGAACAGTAATCACGTTTTACCCTTTAGTATTGAACAATTAAATAGTATTTGATTTAAAGGGCAGTATGCACATTTGTGAAAGTGTAAAATGTCAAAATACTCATCAGGATAATTAGTAGGTAACAACAGTAAATCAGACAAAACAAAAATATCGAGATTATAATTAACATATTTCAGAATATATGGGTTGATGATTGGACGGAAATAATACACTTTAAATACACAGCATATTCAAATTTCAACAAACATAATTATGAAACATCTAAATAGACGTTCTATTGAACCCAAAGTTAGGTTCAAACAGCTCATAGTTTTACCTAATTTCTTTACAAAGTTTTGGTTTTGGACGTTAATATTTTCTATCATTCCAATCGGAGAAATAAATAAAGATAAGGATAGATAGATAAAAAGATAGAATGGGAGATTATGTGTGTATATGCATATTAAAACAATATATTGTATAACTGCCTTGATGGTGTAATGGTTTACAATGTGTATGTGGTAAACCAGGTTCAAATCCCGGTGGATCACATGCTTGAATTAATTAATTTCTTTGGAACGTGTTTGGTGTTGGAGTGAAGTTAATAAATATAGAATATGCACATACAGTATATATTTGTTTTCTTTTTGGAAAATCTCTCTCTCTCTCTCGTTCTCTATTCTCTCTCTCTCTCTCTCTCGTTCTCTATTCTCTCTCTCTCTCTCTATTCTCTCTCTCTCTTACTCTCAAATCACTGTCAGTGTACAGTCATATAACGTATTGGAGAATTATCTTTTTAATGTAAATTACAACAATATTTACCAAGGTTAGTTTCAATAACCATTGATAATATAGCAACCTCTGTGTATTCAAAGATTTGTCTAGTGTTTTACTGTAATTTGAAAACTATTAATATTTTACAAGCCATATTAATCAGTCTATCACGATTTGAGTACGGCAACTAGCCTACCAGTTATATATACATATTTATCAACTGCTAATTATATATTTAAGAAATCTCGTATAAGTTTCTTATCGAAATTTCATATACATGAACAAGCTCAACTTTGCCTGGAAAGTTTGGCTTAACTACTTGTAGCATAATTTGAAGAAGATGATAATTGACATGGCAGTTATTAGTAACTTCAAATATAATTACTTTATGCTTATCACATGTAAATAATTTCGTAATTTGAGTAGGTAGTTAACAACATTGATCACAATTAGTTTCCTCTGAGATGTGTACACACCTTTACTCAATACATTTACAAAATATATTTGTGTAATGTAATATAATCATATTTGTATGTGTTGTTAATGCAATTTCATCAAATTAACATTGCAATTAAGCTTGACTCTTCATAGTTTGGTATATTGTGTTCTTAAAATATACCACTGAACCTTTGAAACACTAATATTTAATCAATTAGTATCCCGTTGCCCAATTCCGAAATTCAAGAAAGTGTTAACCCCTTCTGTACTGGTTACATTCTTTTCAGTATATTCTGGCACACATTAGACGATTGTATTCATCTTATGAAGGACGTCTACCTACTGAAATGTTGCAAACTATCTCAATGAATCCTTTCAGCAACCATATATCTAAGCTTCATTAAATCGTCTGAATGTAGTTGAAATAGAATACCACAGACGTCGCCGATACAGAAGGGGTTAATGGGAGTTATAAGTTACAGTGACGCTCCTCCTCCCCTATATACCCCCTCCTCCCTTCATCAACTTCACCTTATATTTTGCTCATTTTTTCGCAGTTCATGGGTTAACTGTACACACACACAAAATTGATAGCAAAGTCCTCAGATTTTTGGGACTCCGGCTTCCTTACATTAATTATCAACCTTCGCAAGGGTTGATGAACTAATGCTTTCATCACCAAATATAGTCTGCAAAAAAAAAAAAAAAAAAAAAACGAAGACAAAACAATACTACTAAAAACTATAAATCACAGCATCAAATTAATCTTAAGGGAACACTACATTTTCGTTGTTGCTTTTCGAAGGAAGATAAGCAAAATACGTTATTAGTTTTTTTATAATTATTTGAAAACTAATATAAAATATAAACAAAGAAAACTTATTTATTCAACTTTAGGGTGGACTACAATATGTACTAAATATTTTGTATGTATTATATATTTTTCATTTGATGGTTTTTATAAGGTGTGTCAGTGTTTACAATGTCCCAAAAGGATTGTACAAAGCGTTAAGGGGAGATGGTTCGTTTTTCTGGCTCCCCTTTTCCCTCGTGTTTAGATCCATTACATTTGAGATTTTAAGACGTTCGGCTCATTAGTTTGGCGATATTTGCACTTTTCGCCCCATTAAGATGTCAATTTTAAGAGCTTTCGTGCCATTTAGGTGTCGTTTTTTTCCTGGCGAGCGATAGCGAGCCTGTCATTTTAAGAAGAACTTTTTCTACCGAAAAATGAACAAACTAATCTTGAAGGATAAGATAAAATGATAAAAGGAGGGTTTAGGGGGTATTTTTCTAAGTTTGATGGAGGTCTAGCGAGGAAACTAAAAACTAAATATATAAAGGAATTAATAGAGCAACACAACAGACACTAGCCCCTTAACCAAATAGAGCAACACAACAGACACTAGCCCCTTAACCAAATAGAGCAACACAACAGACACTAGCCCCTTAACCAAATAGAGCAACACAACAGACACTAGCCCCTTAACCAAATAGAGCAACACAACAGACACTAGCCCCTTAACCAAATAGAGCAACACAACAGACACTAACCCCTTAACCAAATAGAGCAACACAACAGACACTAGCCCCTTAACCAAATAGAGCAACACAACAGACACTAGCCCCTTAACCAAATAGAGCAACACAACAGACACTAGCCCCTTAACCAAATAGAGCAACACAACAGACACTAGCCCCTTAACCAAATAGAGCAACACAACAGACACTAGCCCCTTAACCAAATAGAGCAACACAACAGACACTAACCCCTTAACCAATAGAGCAACACAACAGACACTAGCCCCTTAACCAAATAGAGCAACACAACAGACACTAGCCCCTTAACCAAATAGAGCAACACAACAGACACTAGCCCCTTAACCAAATAGAGCAACACAACAGACACTAGCCCCTTAACCAAATAGAGCAACACAACAGACACTAACCCCTTAACCAAATAGAGCAACACAACAGACACTAGCCCCTTAACCAAATAGAGCAACACAACAGACACTAGCCCCTTAACCAAATGGCTTCAGTCACTTTTTTGGTGTGACATCACTGGAGCCAATAGGAGAAGATATATTTTATTATTTTTATAATATATATTATTATTATTATTATTGACCATACTAGATCCCCTGCATCTTAAAAACCCTGTAGTACCAAAGAAGGGCAGGTGGGGGTAGAGAGAGGAGGGGATGTCAAGCTCTTCACACCGGCTGCCTCCTTATACGTCTATCACAACTCATTAGATCACCCGGGGATTCCAGGGACCTGCCTCACATTCTTGTTTGTTCACGGTAACTATACTCGGCGCATCTTAACCAGACAAACAAAGAGTTATATCCATATTATATTGATTACTGAGCTGGCACTTGATTTTAGCCATAGAATATATCATTAATCATCAAAATACATCATATATTTGTTGCAGAGGTGTAGTCGAAATTTCTGCTGATAATTGTTAGAAAACCAACTGGCAGATGATAATATTTCCTACCCGGTTAAGATGAACAGTGCTTACCCGATTCATGAACAGTTCCCTGAGCAATATTGTCTGAGATAGGTTCTGTATTGTGGTTATAACTGTTGCAGAACATAAGTGACAATAATAACATAGAGTGCTTTTTTCCTCAACATATAATGTTGAGAGAAAAATCGCTCGTGTGATTCTGACTTAAGTTGTTGGAAGTGTTAATTAAAGGGGCAATTCGTGTTTTACAGCAGGCAATTTGAAAGGTAATTTGTATAGTAATGTATTATCTGTGTTCATGTTTGCATGATGCATAACTGGTAGGGCTAGGATTCGAACCATACAGGCAGGAGGTCTAGTCACCTATAACACAACGGAGGTTAAACAGAGATAATTTGGTACTTCTACCTCTGTTCTTCCCCAACCTCATGTCTAGTGGGGGACAGACAGTCATTTAATCGAAATCCAGCTCTCCTAAGCATGACAAGTTGTTTATTTGATGACAAATATAACTGCTAGGGCTAGGATTCGAACCATACAGGCAGGAGGTCTAGTCAACTATACAACAACGGAGGTTAACTGAAGGAATTTGGTACTTCTTCATGCATCTAAGATAATATTGTGTATAATACAAAATGGGACTAGATATTAACAAATTATATTATATCCTCAACAAAGGTCTGCCTGTTGATGAGGTCAACTTTTTAAAATAATTACGTCGCCTAAAGTAATCTCTTTCCAGTCTAGTTTCCCACACCATTGGAAAAGGTCTAAAAAATGTCAGTGGAATAATGTTGACATTCGAATGTTGGCGACAAAAACTCTCGTCGTGTGATACCCCATTTAAGGAGAGATGGTTGAGTTTTCTAGTCCCCCTTCTCCTTCATGATTAGCCTCATTAGTTTTCAGATTCTAAGTGTTCAGTCCAATATTTTTGGCGATTTTAAGACTTTTCGCCCCATTTCATTATAACCTTTTGTACCATTTAGGTGTCGAATTTTTCCAGGCGAGTGATAACAAGCCTGTAATTTAGAAGGAATTGGCCTTTGGCCAAGAAATTTGTCTACTGAAAATTGTACAAATTTATATATCGACCTATAAATAACCCTCCTCCTTTAAGGTTCCTGGGCCTTTATTCTGTGCATCCTAAATGTTTTGGACTCTGAGTAAGCCTATCAGAAGGAGCCAACGTCCACATGACTTCCTTCCGCCCACCACCACCGATTACTATGCGCGAACCTAAAAATGTATTATAAAGTGAAGTAATCTGATCGGGTGTCCTATGGTTCATTATATTGGGAGGCATATTCGTCTGTGTATCTGGGCATCGGGTGTGCGCGCTGGCTGCTTGACGAATATTGATCATTAGTCAGATTAATCACCTCGCATTAATATACAGGGTTTTGTTTTTTGCTCGTATTCTGGGGTTTTAAGGGGGTCACCTGCTTTTTTCTCTTTCTCTCCTATTCTCTCTTTCTCTGGCTTGTATCCATTCGGCCCCATTCAGCCAACTGTTTTAAGACGTTTATCCCCATCCAGGTGTCAATATCTTCCTGGCGAGCGACAGCGAGCCAGCATTGTATGGAGAAATCCGGCTTTGCCGGAGAAATTTTTCTATTGAAAAATTTGCAAATTTTGCTCGTTATCAAAACAAAAACATATGTATGCTGGCTTGCTAGCGCTCACCAGGAAAATATTGACATTTGGATGGGAGTACACGTCTTAAAACAGTAGGCTGAATGGGACCGAATGATTACAAGCCAATGAGAGAGGGAGAGAAAGAGAAAACAAGCGAGGTGGGCTCCCTTAACGGAGTCTTTTTGGGGTTATTGATCCTAAGAGTGTTATGATTAATTCGACAATGTTAGTATATTAATTTGTAATACTTGCTTAATTAGCGAGTGCAAAAATCATTGTTGCTAATTGTTTATCTGGCATCATTTTAGTTCATTAAATTAAACGGCCTAAAATTGACGAATTTTGAGTTAATTTGTCATGATTTGGGAGTTATTATCTATAATGAGAATCTACCTAGGGGAAGCAGGGAGGGGAGGGAGGGAGGGAGGGAGGGAGAAAAGGGGAGTGAGGGAGGGAAAGAAAGGAGGCGTGATGAAGAGGAGGGGATAGGCATAGAGAGACGAAAGAGGTGGAAGGGAGGGGGAAGAGAGGAAGGAAGAAGATTGATATGAGCGGAGAATAATGGAGGAGGAATAGTTAGACGAAGGGTAGGCAAATGAGAGAGAGAGAGAGAGAGAGAGAGAGAGAGAGAGAGAGAGAGAGAGAGAGAGAGAGAGAGAGAGAGAGAGAGAGAGCCAGAGAGAGAGAGAGAGACGGGGGGGGGGGGACGTGGAGACGTAAGGAGAAAAACAAAGTGTATTAAATGAGATGCGTAAACACAAATACAAACAAATAAGTAATTCAATTAATAAGTAAAATTAAATAGGAAAATCAAAGGATATTGTACGCTGATGGAAAACTTCTTGACGAACATTAATAGTGTATACGAATGAAGGGAACACTCCTTGAAGACTATATTATACGTGTCCTAAAACAGAGCGCGTAAAGATATAATGAGCGTTAAATGCAAATATTATCATAGGTGGATAAGTGGTATCAATATAAAGTCGTTTGGTTAATGGTAAGAAAAAGTGATTGAATTTATAACAAAAACTCTAGGCATGGAGAAGACTGTGGGGATAGGTAAATGTTCGGGGCTTTGCAATTGTGATAACACAATTGGTATAATTAGGATTATTTATTAAAATTATACTGATGAAAACACACATGGAATTACTTATTCTTATTACAACATATGATGCCTCTTCCATCAATTATATAAATAGTTATTACCATTTATGATAAGATATACATTCACCTTTTCTCTCAGGGTCACTCAATCATACTGGTAGATTAAATGAACATGATGACCAGTTTGCCTCTCTCTACCTACAGCAACGTACCCTTATGAATCACTCACTCTCTCTCTCTCTCTCTCTCTCTCCTTCTTTGCTATAATTTCCGTCCACTGTACCTTACTATTGGGTTTGCTATCTCTACTAGAATTAAGATCTGACCACCTCACAGGGATCGTAAGGGCTGTGTCATCTTTGTATCGATTATATATATATACAGTATACCCCCTTCTCTCTTTAAGGGGAGGTATTTAGTTTGTTCCCTAGACCTCCATCAACCTTAAAATTACACCCCCTTGAGTCCCTTTTAAGATAAATTTGTACATTTTTCGGTAGAAAAATTTCCCGGCCGAAGGCCGGTTCCTCTTAAATTACAGGCTCGCTATTGCTTGCCATGATAAAATAGACACCTGAATTGCACTAAAGGTCTTAATATGGGATGAAAGTTCTTAAAATCGCTAAACTAATGGGGCAAACGTTTTATAATATCAAAAGCAATGGGGCTAAACATGAGGGAGAAAGGGGTCAAGAAAAAAATCCCTCAAGTGGAGACCTCCCCTTAACACACACACTACTAAATATACACACACTCAATATAAACACGAACGTATCAACAAAACTAACTCTTCAGATCCATGAATCTCAGGCATTTACTTCTCTCGCTCTCAAAACAAACCAAGTAAGCCTCTGTGACACCTAGGCCAGGAAACCAGTGTAGTTGTATTTGTTGTTTTTGTTGTTGTTGCAGTTGTATATGTAGTTCTTGGTGTTGTTATTAGTGATTGTACTGTTCAACGTATATTGGTGTTTCTGGCTGGGTGAGTAGAAGTCTCGAAGGGTGTTATGTACATTCGCAGACATAAATGACTTCCCTCACAGTGGTGTTTTGTATGAAAGTGAAAATAGTATGGCTAACTATAGTGAGCCATTATTATACAATGGAATAGTTATTTGACCATATGAATTAACTACTACATAAATCTTACACTCTTAATACAATCATGTACATTTTAATTCCTTTCCTGATATCATAGGAAGAGTAATCACTTTTGTGTGTGACTGTATTTGCGCATGTAAAGTGTATGTATCTCTTCATGTTGTCCTGCCATTAGTATATTTAGCTTATTCAATCTGATTATGTAACTTCGAATAATAGGTATAACATTTAACCCCTTCTGTACAAGCAACATCTATTATATTTTAAACTAGCTATATTTAGTCGATTTAGTTAAGCTTAAGAAGGATCTGTGTTAGTAAAATGGGTTATACAAGATAGTTCAAATCCTGATGATTGTTGAATACCCTTTCTAAACTTAATAATAGCATCTATTAGTAGCCGGTATAAAACAAATAAAATAATACAAAAAATAAAAATACGGAACTTGGACTGAACGGGTTAATGGTTGATTGTTATCAAGTATGTCCGTAGAGTATTTTTAGCGAAGCAACTACTTCTATAGTTTATCAATGCTTGTAATACAGATATACGATAATAACAGACAGCCATCTCTACAGCAATTAATATAGAGAATATTGTTTCTACGTTTTTGTCATAAGCAGTGTTAAATATTAAGCAACATCACACATCAGTAGGCATATCTCTACCTAACTTACCCTCTGACTCTGACTCTCTCCTTTCATCAATCTCTCTCTCTCTCTTGCCCTCTCTCTCCATGCAGATGAATAGCTAGATATATAGGAAGATAGATAAAATAATATTGTAATATATATCAATTGAGAGATAGAAAGGTTCATAGAATAGTAGATAGACAATCGGAATTAAGGATTAAACAAGGATTAAATATGAATTAAGGGGAGGCAGACCGTTTTTCTGGCCCCTTCTCCCTAATGTTTAGCCCCACTAGTTTTGAGATTATAAGACGTTCGGCCCATTCGTTTGGCGATTTTAACACCTTTCGCCCCATTTCGTTGTCAATTTTAAGACATTTCAGGCCATTTAGCTGTCAATTTTTTCCTGGCGAGCAATAGCGAGCCTGCAACTTTAAGAGGAACCGGCCTTTGGCTGGGAAATTTTCTACCGAAAAATGTACAAATTTATCTTGAAGGAGGATCTAGGGTTTTTTTTTCTAAGCTTGATTTAGGTCTAGGGAGGAAACTGAAAAAAATATATGAATATGTGAATTAATAGACCAAACAAACGGCCAGTCTCCCCTTAACCACGATTATATTTGTCTATTTGTATGAAGGAGACAAAAGGCAGAGGTACTGATATTAACTTAGAGGTATATTGAAAAAGAACAACAATAGGAAATACAAATCACTACTACTCTCTCAAAGTTTTTCTCCTGAGTTTTTGTGAGGCCACCGGAATCTCGCGTTTCACGAGATTTAGTTTCACGCGTCGGCGCCACATCGTTTACTGACGATAAATCCATTCGTTTTCTGTTTGATGTATTGTCTTGGTGTTCTATTAATATTATTTTATTTTAGCAATTAAATAATTTATAATTTGTATGGTTTATAAAATATCAGTACTATTATTACTATTAGTTTGTTATTATTATTATTGTTATTATTATTATTATTATTATTATTATTATTATTATTATTAGTAGTATTGTTTTATTCATCATATTAATATTTTCATTATATATTATATTGTAACTAGTATGATCACTAAGTTCCTTTATATAGTTATAATATATAAAATTACCAAAGAGTTATATATACAATACAAATATGTTATCCTGTTAATGTATGGCTTCTCCGTGCGAAGGGATCTCAAGAGGCAAAGCTCAGCCAACCACTAAGAATAAATGGAAGACGATAACAATAAAAGACAATTACCCACACATAAGGCGGTATAAATTATTCCCCCTTCGCGAGTATCAAAGCATCAGAATAAATCAAGTGTTCCCTATCTATAAATATCTTGGTCTGTGGAAGGATGGGGGAGCGGAGCATTACCTGAATATTAATGCAAATCTTAGGCAGGATTCATCAAAAGTCGGTAACCTGATCCCATGAGCTACTACTGTGCGCAATCGTACAATCTCCCCTGCGCTAGAGGAGATCCTTAGGTCACCTGGGAATGGACATGGGAGGACATTTTGTAGGTGTGGCAGTGAAACCTAAGAGTATCCTTTTCAAATTTGCATGCCCATATACATAATTTTACAGTTTGGCTAGCGAGTTTGGTCTCTTTGAACTTTGCACACATTTTTCAAGAAGTTATATGTATTGCCTATAAGGTTGTGTCGTGTCGAGGCTCCAAAATGGCCTAATCTCAAAAATCTGTCCGATCTCAGCCCTCTGAAGAATCTCCAGCCAGCGCTATAAGGAAGGTGGTTGGAAGGAGGGGACTGGGAGTGTGGGAGGAGTAGGGGGCTGGAGTGTGGGAGGGGTAGGGGGCTAGAGTGTGGGAGGGGTAGGGGGCTGGAGTGTGGGAGGGGGGGGGGGCTGGAGTGTGGGAGGGGTAGGGGGCTGGAGTGTGGGAGGGGTAGTGGGCTGGAGTGTGGGAGGGGTAGGGGGCTAGAGTGTGAGAGTGGTAGGGGGCTGGAGTGTGGGAGGGGTAGGGGGCTGGAGTGTGGGAGGGGTAGGGGGCTGGAGTGTGGGAGGGGTAAGGGGCTGGAGTGTGGGAGGGGTAGGGGGCTGGAATGTGGGAGGGGTAGGGGGCTGGAGTGTGGGAGGGCTAGGGGGCTGGAGTTGGGAAGGGTTATAGGGGTGGGGTGGGGGTGGATGTTATGGAGGGGGATGTGGGAGTATGATGGAGGGGGATGTTGGGTGGCGGGGATGGAGACTCTGGGTATGGATGATAGAAGTATAAATATGGCGATAGTGTGAGATATCTTTAACCCCTTCAGTACCATTACGTTATTTTCATCATATTTTGGTTACCATTAGACGATTTTCTTTAGTTTGTGATCTGCCTATACGACTCAAATGGGTAAATACAATCTCAACAACCCTCTTAGTAACATAGGTCCTTCTTAAACTGCATAAAATCCTCTAATTTTAGCCAGAATCAAAGGTAAAAAGGCGTCCTGGGGCTGAAGGGGTTAATGTTTGGAAGGGAGAACATTATTGGACAGTCCCTCGGATATCCACCCCCGGCAGGGTTAGGTCATTGACACAGGGCTCTCCCGGTCGTCATCATGCGACTGTGTCAAGAGCATTGCAACGTCCCAAAGCTGCTCGTCGGTGCAGCTTTTTCTTTAGCAATATAAGGGGACTTCACTCTAACATCAATTCTGTACACCAATTTCTTCAAGCAGAATCCCCTACTCTCCTTTTTTTGACAGAGACTCAAGTAACATCCACATCTGACACGTCTAGATTTAATTTTCCAGGTTATCAACTGCTCCAAAATTTCAGACCTAAAGGAGGTGTATGTTGCTTCGCAAAATCTGAAATTGCCCTGGAGGAGGTTACTAGTTTCAATTGTCCCTATTTTGATTATTCTATATACAAATTAATTTCTGATGGTAAATTTAAATACATATGTTGCATCTACCGTTCCCCAAATACTCCTCCAGAGCAAAGTCTTTTTGATTCTCTGTCCTCACAACTCGGTGTCCTCAACTTAAATGCTTCTTCTGAAATCACTGTGTTGGGTGATTTTAATGTCCATAATGTTGAATGGCTCACTCATTCAGCCAGGACTGATGATGCTGGTCTTGAATGTGAGCTATTTGCAGACTCATTTAATCTCACTCAACTAGTCAACCAACCCACCCGTGTACCAGATAATCCTAATCATAATTCCCACCTACTGGACTTATTTTTAACAACCAATTCAGAAAATTATGATGTTACAGTGAGCTCCCCGCTTGGATCTTCTGATCACTGTCTGATACAGGCCACCTGTCTATCACCTACCACACCTTCCCACTCTGAACCTGTTTTGGTGACTAAATGGCATTACGATAGGGCAGACTGGGAGGGTCTTCAAGGTTTCTTTATTGATATTCCCTGGACCTCTTTCTTTTCTAATGATGCACACTCCACTTTGAGCCACATACAAGTTTTGTAAAAATTGGAATGGAAACTTTTATCCCTCATCAAAAGTACAGTAAAAGATCTAATTCACCTAAATGGATTGACCATAATTGTGCTAGAGTAACTGAACAAAAAGCAATAGCCTACAATGCATACACAAGATCAAAAACTCATGAAGCCTTTAATTACTTTAGAAACATCAGAAATCATGCCAAAACTGTATTAAACCTAACTAAATCAAACTTTCTCCACAAGCAGGCAAATAAACTTCTAAATAATCCAAATGATAACAAAATATTTTGGTCTACTCTTAACTCATTTAAATCCAACTTCACTACTGCTTCATCCATTCCACCATTAAAATCTCCGACTGGCAATCTTGTAAGTGACCCACGAGGTAAAGCTAACCTTCTTGCGGATATTTTCTCCACCAACTCAACCTTAGATGAAATAAATCAAGATGTCCCTGTACTTAATTTTAATTCGCCTGAAATTCCCTCACTTAAGATCCACACCAGACATGTCAAAACTATTTTGCAGAATCTCTCAGTAGATAAGGCTCCTGGTCCAGATGAAATTCCTCCAATAGTACTTAAGAATTGCTCCTTGGTGCTCGCTCCTGTATTGGCAAAATTTTTCCGTCTGTGTACTCATACCTCATGCTTCCCAGTAGCCTGGAAAGAACATCCATCCAGTTCCTAAAAAAGGTGCCTCTTCAGATCCATCAAACTACAGACCAATAGCTATAACTTCCACTCTTGGTAAAGTCTTTGAAATTATATTAAATAATCACATAATTAAGCATCTTGAGAATAATAAATTAATCAGTGATAGGCAATATGGTTTTAGACGATGTCGATCAACTGCAGACATGCTTTGCCTTCTTACGCATCAAATCAACCAAGCTACAGACCAACATGGTGAAACACATACAATAGCACTGGATATATCAAAGGCATTTGATAGAGTCTGGCATCAATCCTTATTGTCGAAGATGTCACACTACGGCCTTGCATCATTAGTTCCACTAATTTCTTCTTATCTTCATAACAGAAAAATACGTGTAATGGTAGATGGCCTTTATTCTCAATTTCACTCAATAAATGCTGGTGTTCCCCAGGGATCAGTTTTGGCCCCAATTCTGTTCCTCATTCATATCAATGATCTCATATCTACCACTCATAATCCAATACATTCCTACGCAGATGACTCAACACTCCACAGTTCCTTCACATTTACCAATTCTTTCACCCAACCCGATCTTATAAATTCAAAAATAAACACTGCAATTTCTCTGAACCAGGACCTTTCTAGAATTAATGGATGGGGACAAAAAATCTAGTTTCCTTTAATGCACAGAAAACCAAATACATTCAATTTTCTAACCGACAGAATCTCACTGACTCCCATATATTTTGTTAATGATGTAAATATTCCCACTTCCCCTAGTATTGACATTCTCGGTGTAACATTAACTACTAACTTGAGCTGGACACATTATGTTAGAAGCATTGGTAAGAATGCCTCTAAAAAGCTGGGACTCCTGTACAGAGTTCGAGAATTCTTCACTGACGAGCAGTTGGCCGTGATATATAAAAGTCATGTGCGTTCTCAGATGGATTACTGTTCACCTCTGTGGGGTGGAAGTGGAGTGGTTGCATTGAGGCAGTTGGACAAAATAAAGCTATTAGATTAATCAATAACCCTACAATCACACAGGACCTTCCTACATTATCCATACGAAGAAACGTTGCATCCCTTGCATTATTCTACAGATATTTTCACAGCAATTGTTCCGAGGAACTTGCTTCAATTGTGCCGCCTCTCCACATCTTTCCCCGTAGAACTAGGGCAGCTGAGAGCGCCCATGAATTTACACTTTCTCCTCCACAATGCAGAACTTCTGCTTATCAGAATTCATTTATCCCCAGAGCTACTACTCTTTGGAATTCACTTCCCTCGAATTGCTTTCCACAAACTTACAATCTACAAATGTTTAAATCCAGTTGTTACAAACATTTTATGAATGGAGGATGCCTTTAGGCACATGGACCTTTTTGTTTTATCTGGGTTTTTCCTTCCTCCGTTCATTGTCTCTTAAAAAAAAAAAAAAAAAAAATCTTCTCTTAAAATGTCAAGCCCACATTTGGGAATTGTATATTAAAATGTATCTAATCAATCTTTATTTATTGTTTAATTAATTACCATAGGTTCAGCTATTATTAAGAGAGTCTATGCTAAGCTTATCGTTTCTTTAAGAGGAGATGGGTCGCTTTTCTGGTCCCCTTTCTCCCTCGTGTTAAACGTCATTTGTTTTGAGATTATACGACGTTCGACCTATTAGTTTGGCGATTTTAACACCTTTCGTCCCATTTCTTTGTCAAGTTTAAGATCTTTCGTGCCATTTAGGTGTTGATATTTTCCTGGCGAGCGACAGCAAGCCTAAAATGTTAAGAGGAAAATGTTTCTACCGAAAAATGTACTATTTTATCTTGAAGGGGGGTCAAGGGGGTGTTAGTTCTAAGCTTGATGGAGGTCTAGCGAGAAAACTAGGAAATAAAGGAATACATGAATTAATAGACCAAATAAAATGGCCCATCTCCCATTAATATTGGCTTGGCAGTGACGATGTACATTTTCTGTGAGCTTCTTTGGATGTTTGACTGCGAAAAAAGGCATGAAATGCAGTAGTCGGTCAATTAATAGAGAACATGTTTCGAAATATGCGAAAGTGACTGGAATTAAGAGCCTGTGTCTGAGATGTGTGGAACTATAGTACGGGTAAGTTAATAACACCTTGAGGATTTTGACGCATTTTGGCAGTATACTCTGGCTATTACTAGACGATTATATTAAATATAGGAGGGATCTGCGTGAGTCATAAGGTTAAGTGAGAGCAACATTACACGTATAAATACTAAAGGTATTTCCTTAACTATATAAAAATAAGGTAGGTTTGCGACAGGGATGTGTAATGTCACCATGGCTGTTTAATATGTTTATGGATGGTGTGGTGAGGGAGGTGAAAAGGAGAACTATGGGAAGAGGATTGGGTTTAGTAGGACAGAATGGTAGAGATTGGGAGTTGAATCAGTTGCTGTTCGCTGATGACACAGTATTGGTGGCGGATTCTGATGAGAAACTGCAGCGGGTAGTCAAAGAGTTTGGTGTGGTTTGTGGAAGGAGGAAACTGAAGGTGAACGTCAATAAAAGTAAAGTAATGGTGTGTAATAGGGGAGAGCATAGGGTGAATCTAGATGTGAGGCTGGATGGGGAAATATTGGAACAAGTAGAGTGTTTTAAATATCTAGGAGGAACGATAAGCAGGAGTGGAGGTATGGAAGTGGAGGTAAAACAGAGAGTGTGTGAAGGAAGGAAGGTTTTCGGAGCAATGGGAAGTATGTGGAAGACGAGAAATCTCGGAGTGAAAGTAAAAAGTGCACTGTATCAAGGAATTGTTGTGCCAACAGTGATGTATGGGGCTGAGACATGGGCTCTGAAGAAAAAGGAGAAAAGAGGGCTGGATGTGATGGAGATGAGCTGCTTGAGGAGTATGTGTGGAGTTACTCGTAGAGACAGATTGAGGAATGAAGAGATACGTAGGAGAGTGGGGCAGCAGGAACATTTGTCAGCCAGAGTGGACAGAAGGGTGCTGAGCTGGTATGGTCATGTTGAACGAATGGGAGATGAAAGGCTTATAAAGAGAATATGTGAGTCAAGTACAAGGGGAGATAGAAGGGCAAGAAGACCCCCATTGAGATGGAGAGACTGTGTAAGAAAGGCTTTGGATGATAGAGGAATGACTATAGATCAGGCAGGGGAAGTGGTGGTGGACAGGAGTGAATGGAGAATGCTTGTGAATAGTTGAGTGAACACATGGTCATTTGGAGTAAGGGGTCGGGCGCAAGTTCGACTAGATAATAGTCCATCAGGCGCCTGGCCCGGGGGGACGATTAATATGAAGGGTGTGCCTGGAAGTGTGGTGGGAGGGCTTGTGGCTTTGGCTCCGCTGCATGTCTGCCTGCCGAGATCGGAACCTCTCCGGGTGGTCAGGGGCCGGGGGAGTGCTGGAGCGACCTTGGTAACCCTGGTCTCTGGGTCTTCTCCTGGGTGACCTGGATGTGTGTGAGTTTGTGTTTTTTATCTGTGTTTATTTTTTGTTTTATGTGGTTTTTGTGTTTTCCCTGTTCTTGCTCTGTCTTGAGTCGGCTACCCCCAAAATGGGGATTGGGCCTGAGCATATAGATAGATAGATATAATAGATATAAAATTTTCCAATAATTGCCAAAAGAATCTGGTAATATTCGTCATGATGCTCAAGGGGTTAATTTAACATGCAATTTTTTTTGTAAAGGAAGTGGCAACAGAGTGTAAACTTTATGAAAAAGGCTGGAATTCCTGTTAACCCCTTCTGTACCGGCGAAGTAATTTATATATTATTTCAGCCACATTTGGACGTTTTTTTTAAGCTTAAAATGGATATATGTTAGCTAAAAGTATGAATTGAGATAGTTTGTAGCCTATTAATGGGTAGATATCCTTCCTAAGTACGAGAATAGTTTGAAACATAAGTACATGGATATTTGGGCTATTATCCGTATGGACAACAAATTACTGAGGTCATGTTTGAGGTATGCTGTATATGTGTGCGTGTCATTGAACATACATATGGGTGCCCGATTACATAAGCTAATGATTCTGGTGCATCTTTCATTAAATGTTATTAATGAACTGATACCTGTGTTTTAATCATTCTTAACGTCTCTTCATCTGCATCTAATCTCCTCATTTTCATTAGCTTTCACTTGTGTTTTATATATTATTTAAAGGGAGGATGGTTGTTTTTACAAGAACCCCTTCCCTCTCATGTTTAGCCCTGTTAGTTTTCAGAGTTTAAAGCGTTCGGCCCATTACTTTGGCGATTTCAAGACCTTTCACCCCATTTTGTTGTCAATATTACGATATTTCAAGTCATTTAGGTGTCGATTTCTTCCTGGCGAGCAATAGTGAGCCTTTAATTTAGGAGAAGCCGGTCTTTTGACGGGTACATTTTTCTACCGAAAATGTACATATTTATCTAGAAGGAGGATCTTGGCGACATTTGTTTAAGTTTAATGGAGGTCTAGCGAGGAAATTAAATCAATATTAAATATATAAGTAAATCGACCAATACAAAAGCACCTCCCCCTTAACAATAATTAGTTGTCAGTTGTCACATAAGATAAAAGCTAAAAATGGTTGGCTTTGTCCCAAGAGTTTGCCAGTAGAGGGGCAATCGCTTACAATATATACTGTTATTATTATTATTTTTTTTTTCCCACCAACCAACTTCACTTCTAAACTCAATTAATGAAATCAACAAGTACATGTGGCACTCCAAGGACTCGAACCTAGGATACTCACATCGAAATTTCGCGCACTCTGCATTACGCTATCAAGACAGTTAAGGTAGAGATTAGCTCCGTAATATGCCGCACTTCAGACAAATTTACTTGAGGGCTTTTTCCTACACATTATTATCAAAATGTTATCAATAATGTGAGAATATTTTGGCGTAGTATTGGCAACTGAACTGTAACCCTTGCAGCATTCGAGGATGCATTGCCACTTTATGCTGGCTAACATTAAACGATTTTATTCAGTTTCAGGCACTCGGGGGAACAAAGGGATCGAATATATATCATTTAACCAGCTGACACCCACAATTCCTTCCTAAATTGCCAAAAAATCGTCTACTAAATACCAGAATGAAAGGTAGAAAGGCGTGGTCGTGTTTTGAAAGGGTTAACATTATGTGCCGTATATTTGTTGGTTGTCGTTTCTTTAAGGGGGAAGTGCTTGTTTTTTGGTCTAGGCCTATATATATATATATATATATATTTATTAATTTGTTTTTGAGTTTCCTCGCTAGACCTTCATCAAGCTTAGAAAAACACCCCCTAGATCACCCTTCAAGATAGATTTGTATATTTTTCGGTAAAAAAAAAATGTCCCGGCCAAAGGCCGATTCCTCCTAAAATTATAGGCTCGATATCGCTCGCCAGGAAAAAAATGACACCTAAATGGCACGAAGGGTCCTAGTATTGACAAAGAAATGGGGTGAAAGGTCATAAAATCCCCAAACTAATTGAACCAACGTCTTTTAATCTCAACACTAATACGCTAAACATGAGGGAGAAGGGGGTCCAGAAAAAGCGAGTCGTACCCACTTAAGTGGGTATAAACGACTATTATGTTGATAAATATATTTGGAATATTTAAGTCAGCTTTAAGGTATGCACTATTCACAATAATGTAATTCATCTCATTGCGTATAACCTGTTTTATTAATTATTGAGAGGTCTAGCCAGGAAATAACAGAAAAATAACTAGACTAACTGTTCGATAAGCAGCCGGGATGTAAGGTCAGAGTCAACTTACTTACATATGTTTATCGATTATTTGCCTATAGTCTATTCGCTGTAAGTAGGCGAGAAATCATGACCTCTCACCTCTGTAACTAAACAACGACTAGAGTAATCGAGCTAACATTTCTACCCAATAGGAAGAGTCAGTCAAGGAATAGATGTGGAAATTTACAGCCAATTTGCTCTAGCCCTTTTTGAGTTACAGAGGATAGAGGTAATTATTTATTGCCTACTTACAACGAATAGACTATAGCTCACGAATAGCATATTGTTGCAAAATAAAAATAAAATCTACATGAAGAAAAGGACCTACAATTTAATTCATAGGATGCAACCGAAAATATGTCATAGTACTGTATATTTTGTGTTACTGAATATGATTTACCTAACCGGTTATTTTAATTTACGTGAAGTATTAATATTATTATTTACTCAAAAACATCATACGGTAGGAAAAGATGAAAGTCGTTGTATAGGCAATAAAACTGGTATTATACTATTATTAAGATTGTATTAATTTATATTTTGATAGTGTATGATTTGCTGTCATTAAATAAGCTTGCTAAAATTAATATATAGGAAAAACAAAACAAAGTCAAGACATATTTGTGAAAACGTAGCTTAGCACACCAATATGATAATGAGTAACTGAATAGTTATTATTTTTTAATATTTTTTTTTTCGAATACAAAAATAAACAAAAAATACGTTGAACAACCCATGATTGAAATTTGTCTGATCTACTACTATAAACAGTATATTATCAGATAAACAATGGACAATTTCAGAAATACAGTATTTTATTCTTCGTCACTAATATGTGTCAATAAATGTAGGAAGTTCATGGTCTACAGCGATAACTAATTAACCCTGAGAATATTATGACGCGCTTTGACAGTTTATTCTTCTAGCATTAGACGATTATATTCAGTTTAGGAAGGATCTGTGGGAATTATATCGGTAAGGACTTCCTTGATTAATCCCTGACTTCCATATACCCTTTCTAATCTGAATAACACTGTCTAATAATAGCCAGAAAACAGATAAATAGCGTAATCGGATTTTGAAAGAGCTAAATTTAAATACAATTCTTTAGCAACTACAACATTCCAACAAAATAATAAATCGCCATAAATTAGTCTAACTATCATAATATTTTAGAAGTAACTGTCATTCGGTCTCATAGTAACTCATTCTTGTGTCGTATACTACAGAGCGTTCATCTTATCTCCAGTTATCGGGTGGGTATCCTGGAACAAGTGGTCTTTCAATGAAACTAATCGGATTATATTTGCCGCAAACGGCCAATACATTATATTTACGGTCTAGGATATACTTAGATAATAGGTATGAAGGAAACAAATTGATAAATAAAAACCAGTGAAAAAGTACAGAATATCTATATTTATCTGTCTATCTATCTATATATATATATAATTATATATATATATATATATATATATATATAATTATATATGTATGTATATGTATATATATATATATATATATATATATATATATATATACAGTATATATATATATATATATATATATATATATATATATATATATATATATATATATATACAGTATATATACTGTGTATATACAGTATATTATTTTGAAGGCAGGACATTGATTTGATTATGAAAATCAGATATTTTATTCAAATTACTGTAGAATGGTAATTGAATGGCAAATTTGTACTTGTAATATTTTACTACGAGATTCCTGATAAATATTCGGACAGTTAGTGGTTCAGAATTCAGGCTAAAACAATGGGTGAGCAAGTACAGCATATTCTCCGACTGGATATCTCTCTTATAAGTAAGGTATGTATTGAATTTGTCTTAACGTTGATTTCTAATCATCGCATATAAAGGAACATCGCGTTCCTCAATAATATACACAACATTAACCATAACCGGAATTTAAACATCGATGACAAACGAAAACATAGAAAAAAAAAAAAAAATCCCCAATATTATGAACACTATATTACTTAGTACTGAAACCTAATCATTGATGATTAACCATAGCATTAAAATACATTACTTTTCCCAATATAATAAATACCACCGTATATTACTTACTACTGGAGCCAAAACATCGATGAATAACTTGGCATTAAAAAAAAACACAAAAAAAACAAAAAAACATCACAATACAACCTCCCAGTAATTAGCACTGGAGCCTAAACATCTGTCTTTGTATTGCCACACGGAGACAGGTGTTGGTCCCCTTCGTTAGTGAGGTGAGGTATAGGTGTATATGTCGGGCGGGACCACCTGTTTCTCTCTCAGGTGCGCATAATATCTCAGTTTGGTATTCCTTTATCCTATTATTTGTCTATGTATCTATTAATATACTGTTTCTGTTATTTATCTATTTGTCTAGCTTTCGGTCCTACTAGCTAACTATCTGTTGTTCTATCTAAATATCAGTCTCTTTAGCTGTCACCCACTATCTATCTATCTAGCTATCGATTTACCAAGTTCTCTGTATGTACTGTATAGCATAATTATGTACTGTCTATACGTATATATTTGTGTTCCTGTCTGCTAAGCATATTAACCACAGGGTAACGTTAATCTGCCCCGTGGTTCTGACTGGAGTAGGGGCATGAACGTTTTGGTATGGCGTGAAATTGGGCATGGGGTAAAACAAAAAATGCATGTCTTTAAAGGTGACATTTTCTAAAGATAGAGGTAAAAAGGGGACCATATGCTAAGCTACACACTTTCTGTCACCCTTCAGTTGAGTAAGTATTCACAATCCTAGTGCATAGAGGCAGCTACATAGATCCTAGTGCATAGAGGCAGCTACATAGATCCTAGTGCATAGAGGCAGCTACATAGATCAACTTAGTTTAAGTTCATGAAATTTATATTCAGATTATGATAGAAGAATCTAGTCAGTATAGGATAATAGACAATTTAGGTCTCGGGTGCTAACTGGCCTTGTGGGAAAGTATATGTATGGACAATTGCCCTTCCAAAAAAGGCGACATGGAAGCTTAATGGCTCAAATTATAGACTCAATCTATGCGGAATTAAATGCATTGGTTGCAAGGAAGAGTGCATGGAGAGAGCATGGAGGAAACATTAGCTACATAGGAATGAATATGCTCTGAATAATCGTATCTTATATAACAAGATTAATAATAAATAATTGGATATATCTGGCGTGCTTCATAGTATCTGAACTACTATTTTATTTTGATATTGGCTTACTGAAGACGGATTTTGTTTTAAACAGCCACACTCCTAAATGGACACTATAAAAATTACCCAAGTACAAGGCTTAAGGCGGGTGACCTGCTTTTTTCTTCTTCTATGGGTTGTGTTCATTCGGCCCCATTTAGCCGACTGTTTTAAGACGTTTATCCCCATCCAGATGTCGATTTATACCTGGCGAGTGATAGCGAGCCACCATATTTTGGACAATGAGTTAGACAACTGGCTAAATTTGTAAATTTGTTGATAGAAAAATGTCTCTGGCGAAGTCGGATTTCTCCATAATATGCTGGCTCGGTACCGCTCGCCAGACAAAAAATTACACCTGGATGCGGATAAACGTCTTAAAACAGTAAGCTGAATGGGATTAAATGGATACAAGCCAGGGAAAGATAGAAAAGGAGAGAAGAAAAGCCAGTGACCCCCCCCTTAAGAGGTAAACAAAGCGTTCCACACCCCATGTAAAGCCGGCACCCCCACGGTCATCCGAGGTGGAGGTCGGTGCTAGAGTTACACCGTGCAACTTCTGCGATTACAAGATCTACCTTAGGTTACCTGGGAGAGGAGGCTTTGATTAAATTGAAGATGGAATGTATACAAGCAACTGGCGGACGGACGGAACATCGCCTTAAGGGACGGGATGCCAGCAGGTGAAGCAGACAAGTGACGGTAGTAAGAATGAAATCCATAGTGGTACAGTATCCGAGGTAAAAAGCCGTCATAGTGCTGAAGGGGTTAACACGTATTAACTCCTTTACTCAGATCTTGTTATGTTTGTCCAATAGTAGCTTAAAATAATTACAAACTAGTTTTATGAATAGCGATGGTTATAGGTTAATCCTATGTTAAGCGAAAATATAAGCGTCTGCTAAAAATTATCTTTACATAACCCGTATTGCAATGATGCTACAGAATATGTCGTTAAACATTTAAATACAACACGACTTTGTTATATTTTAGATATAACGCAAATGGATTGCCTAATGAACGAGAGTCACTATTCGGATGCAAAGGATTACAATGTGTGTTGCAATAAGTCTCTTAAATATTGTGGTACCTCTGTCTCAAGTCGGCCACCCCCAATAAAAATAAATAAATACATAACTATATGCATACAAAAATTAACAAATAAAATGCATAAAACACAAAAAATAATATTAAAATCAAATGGGGTATGTGCCAGTGTAGATAGATAGATAGATAAACAGATAGATAGATAGATAGACAAAAAAAAATATAGATAGATAGATAGATAGATAGGATCCCATTAATGATAGCTTGACGAGTAACTTTCACGATACATTGAGGAAGACATTAACCCTTTCATGATCCAATGCGCATTATTTTACTGTTTTCCGGTTTTTATTAGACGATTATATACATATTAAGAAGGGTATAGGGAAGTCAGAGGGGTAATTGCGATAGTCTTGACCCTTCTATTTCCCACAGATCCTTCCTAAATTATAAAATCGTCTATGGATAACCAGAATAAACTGTCGAAATGCGTGACAATGTTCAAAGGGTTAAACCTGTGACATTACAAGACGCTCACTCTGAAGTAGAATAGGCCTATAGTGGATCTGTGCTTGTAATATTGCGCTATAATTAAATGGAGGATGGCCTAATATTTATTCATACTAACATATGGCAAATGTTCTCAGTCTTTCTTCTACTCACCTAGTGAACTCTGGAACCCCCTCCCTCAATCAATCTTTCCTTCATCCTACAACTTAAATTCGTGTGTCCAGGCATTTTGACTACAATGTCCTTTGAATTTGGCTCTCTGTCACTCTTTTGACACTCGTTGTAGGCAACCTACCTTTTGTCTCCTGCATACGCCTATAAAATATTATACTGTATATATATATATATATACACATGCACACATATATATATATATATATATATATATATATATATATATATATATATATACCGGTATATATATATATATATATATATATATATATATATATATATATATATATACAGTATATAGAAATTTATGATAGTATCAAAACATTTATAGTTATCTCTAAAGGACCTTTCATAGAGTACTAGTGACCCCCACCCCCCCACCCTCATATTCCTTTGGCCACTAAAATAAGAGGAACACCGACTGGGATTTTTTTCTTTCTCTCTCCCTCTCCCTCCTCCGTGTGCGCTCGGGGGAATAAAGTGAGAAACCCTATCCGCGGTGTCAAGTCTCATATCGTTGTGGCACCACCCAGGGGCCGGGGTAATCCTAGAATATTATTGGATAACGAGTAAGGATATTATCTCTTTTCTCTAATGAACTCAGGTGACGCGGGGTGGGAGGAAGTAGGAGGAGGGGAAGGTCTTTGAAGGGGAAGGGGATGAGAGAGAGAGAGAGAGAGAGAGAGAGAGAGAGAGAGAGAGAGAGAGAGAGAGAGAGAGAGAGAGAGAGAGAGAGAGAGTGTGTATGTTTTTGTATGTGTGAGTGTGAGTGAGTGTATGTGTGAGTCAGTGAATGTGATTGTGTGTGCGACAGGTGGATAAAAACACATGTATTATCTTAAATACCTTTTGCTCAATGTTTCTAGGCGGATACATTATATAAACAATGCTAGAGATTATGCAATGCTGTGACCAACAAATAAAAAAATATATAAAAAGATTATAGTAAATAGTTCAACTCCCTTCTTAGCCTGTTCTTTCAAAGATATATGTAGCGACAAGTTACGTTTGTGTTAACCCTCTGAGAATCATGAAGCATATTAACAGTGTTTGTTCTGTCTGTCATTAGACGATTTTCTTTAGATTAGGAATGGTATGTGGAAACAAGAGAAGTAATTGAGATAGTTTTTAACCTTTTAATTCCTACAGATCCTTTGTAAGCTGTGCAAAATCGTCTATTGAAAGCCAGAATTAATGTAAAAAAGCTTCATAATCCCCAAAGGGGTTCAGAACCTTGAGTTTCATGTGTTAATTTCAAAATTCTTCAGCTTCAATTTCCGATTAACGCTACCGTACAGTATTTCTTGGCATTGGCTGTACGGTTGAGGTTAATAAGTGTTGTCAGATATTTCACAAAGTTTCGGACACTGACTAATTCTCTGAGGGATAAGCACTTTTCCCAGTAACTATAAAGATACCAATAACACTTTTTGAGCGAAGACCACTGGAATCTATGACAACACTTAATACCCCCGATTGTACATCTCCTTTAAGGGGAGATGGTTCACTTTTTGGGATATGTTTGCATGTATTCAATATTGTTCTAGTTTCCTCCCTAGACCTCCATTAAATAATAATACAAAAAAAAAAAAAAACATCCGTTAGACATCCATTAGGGGGGGGGGGCCCCTTCTAGATTAATTTGTACATTTTTCGGTAGAAAAATGTTCCGGTCGAAGGCCGGTACTTCCAACATTACAGGCTCACTATCGTTCGCCAGGGAAAAAATCGACACCTAAAAAGCACGAAAGGTCTAAATATTGACGAAGAAATGGGGCGAAAGGTTCTAGAATCGACTAACTAATGGGGCAAACATCTTAACATCCGAAAACGAATGGAGCTAAACACGAGGGAGAAAGTGGTCTAGAAAAGCGACCCATCTCCCCTCAACTCCCTGGATTCATGAGAAGGTAGTACATAACTTATGGCCGTGACTGTACGGTAGTGCTAATAAGTCATGTTTCAGCTGCCATTACGTTTGGCTCTCTCTGTGCTGTATTAATGTCTGCCAGATGTTGAAGGGGGTGGGTAAGTGAAGGAACATGTTTGTATATCTCACTCGAAACGAAGATGTCAAGTTTTAGCCATTGCTGTTAACAATTATTGATCACTTATTTGGCCGACTGTACATCTCCCACAACCCTTAACCCCTTCTATACCGGTGTCACCCATGTAACTTTATTCTGGCTGCTAATAGACGATTTTTTCAGTTTTAAAAGGGCCTCCAGCCATTAACAGGCTTTGAACTATCTCAGTTAATCCTTTTTACTACCTCAGATCCTACTGAAGTTGCACAATCCTCGTCAAAATAGAGCAAGGATAGAGCTAAAAAGACGTGGCCGGTACAGACGGGGTTAACTATGGGAAGATGCTACACTACTCTTGGCCCTGACTGTGCCTCAACTCTCAACTCCCTGGACCCTTCCACCAGACCAGGCCAACCAGCCAGCCAACCAACTCGCCTCCCCGAGCTCATAAATCATTTGACACCTCATTAGGCAATTAATCAGCTAATATGCGGGAGTGAGGGAGCGGGGAGACAGTGGCTGCCCTCTCTTTCTCTACCTGACTGACTCTGACTCGCTCTCGCTCTCTCTCTCTTGCCTATGTATTTTACTAAGTGTCTCTCTCTCTCTCTCTCTCTTTCACATACACACTTTGGATTCTGCTAAGTTTGTTTGAGCATCTGAATAACACGGGCAAAGCAAATCAAAAATGATATACATAAATACAGTTTTGTGTAGCTCACTACAATCCTCACAATCTCCTCACTATTAAAATGTGTAATTTATCATCATTCATTTGTATCCGATAACAATGTTCTAATGTTAATTTTACCGGATTTTTCTCTAGTTTCACATTTTGTTTTCAGTAGCATACTATCAGAATGCGTATGATTATCTCTATGCTATCTTTGGATACTTTATACTCGTCACATGCATTATGAATTAAGCCTAGTGATGACATTGAGGTTTTTGAGAATATCTGAGTGAAGATGAACATAAATTCGTTTTGGGCTAGGCAAGGATAAAAATTTAATTTGTAAATTCAAAAAGCATAATAGATCTTGATGCAATACTATTACTTAGTAATGAATACATTATACAAGAACATTCCAAACAACACTATTGGAAGCCTTATAATGGCTGTATTAAAAACTACAGGTAAGATCATAATTGCTCTCCGTCTAGATGTGGAAAAGTAGTACACCTCGCGCTAGTTCATATATATATAGGCATTATACTAATACCAGAATCTACTACTTCACGCATGAGTTGCCAGAAGGAGCGCCGGAGCGGTAACCAAAGTACATGGATTAAGGGGGTAGTGCTTGGTTTTTGGTCTGTATATTTATTTACTAATTTATTTTTTAGTTTCCTCGCTAGATCTCCATCAAACTTAGAACACCCCCTAGATCCCCTTTCACGATACATTTGTAAATATTTCAGTAGAAAAATCTCCCGGCCAAAGGCCGGTTCCTTCTAAAATTAGAGGCTCGCTATCGCTCGCCAGGAAAACATCGACACCTAAAGGGCACAAAAGATTTTTATATTGACAAAAAAATGAGGCGAAAACTCTGAAAATCGCCAAACTAACGGAGCAAACGTCTTAAAACCTCAACACTAATATGCTAAACATGAAGGAGAAGGAAGTCCAGACAAAGCGAGTAGTACCCCCCCCCCCCCTTCCCCTTCCTTTAAGCTCATATATATAAATCCCTTGAACACTTATCTCTAATGTGAATTTAAAACCAGCTCCTTGGGTCGGCCCTAATGCCAGTCATAAAGCGGCCTCATCCATCCGTCTCGGGCCGGAATATATATACATTTGGGGTTCCTCCAGTTGTTCGGGTCTGGAATTGATTTTGTGCACCCTAGTTCTGACAATGCGTAGACATTACGACATTATATCGTGGCCTGTAAGCCGGTTTCACACGAGCGCTTTTTCCCTCAACATTTATCCTCAACACAGGCCTGACAGCTTATGAGGTAAACATTTAAACTTTTTCGGTCACCTAAATTCATCTACTATCAGTCTAGTTTCCGATACCAATGCAAAATATTTCAGAAATGTTGCCAGACAAAAGTTGATTACCGAATGTTGACTATAATGCTCTCGTGTGATACCGGCTTAAGTGTTCCTAGCTATGACGATATTAATCAAATCTTCTCATTAATACTTTATGTAGTATTTGCATTGCAGAAACTAATTATGTAGTTCTAAGGTTCTTCAAGGGACTGTAATTCTCGAAAAGGGCTCTAGTTCTGACGTTATTCTTGACTTACAGTGAGCTGGCTTAGTAATCCAATAGGGTTGATAGCCTTTGAAGTCCTATTTTAACTAACTAATCTAAGGTTATTATTGGGCCAGGAATTATGCCTTAGAGTGTAGAGTCGATGCCATGAATACACGAACACATTAAAACGATAACAACAAGTCCGAGCACAGGCTAATGAAAACCAATAATATAATTAATGTGGTTTTATGAGTTTTCCATAATGATTCGTCAGTGTATCAAAAAGTATGCATTAAATTCTTATCATAAATTCCTAACCACGACTGTACAATTACCTGCACAAGTAACTGGTACACTGCTATATGATAAACTAGAGACAGTGAACGGTGATTAATGGGAGATGGGTCGTTTTCTGGTCGCCCTTCATCCTCATGTTTAGCCCCATTTATTTTAAGATTTTATTAGGTTCGGCTCATTAGTTTGGTGATTTGAAGACCTTTCGCCCCATTGTTTGTCAATATTAAGACTTCGTGTTATTTAGGTGTCGGTTTTTTCCTGGCGAGCGATAGCAAGACTATTTTTTAAGGGGAACCGGCCTTGGCTACATCAGGAGGAACCGGATGTCCATTGTATCAGCGAACAATTTCTTTATTTTCATATCCTTTTCCTCCTAATTTGCGGTTCCGTACGAGCACTTCTATATTAATTTAAATGTAAAACTTGCAAGCAAAACGAACCAAAATTCGGACAAAGACGATATAAAGGCAAAATAACTAATCAAAATCGCTATGTGGAAACAACCATTACTAAAATAAAATTTATGAAATAAAAGAACACAGTTCAAATTCTGCATCAATCTGAGTATACTAAATCAAGAAACATTAAGTACATTGGAATGTTACTGTACGTATGTATTTAGGGAGTCAATCAGACGAGAAACTTTTAGCAAAAATAGGACCTCAGAGGATTATTAAGCCAGCACACTTAAAGTCAAGAATAACGTCAGGACTGGAGCCCCTTTTCGAGAACTCCAGTCACTTGACGAGAGACGTTGTTGCCGTATATGCGAATGTTCATAAATGAGTTGCATAGAATACCCTGGCTTGGGGTTCGTCTCCCGGGGTGATGAAGTGGGCCTGATTGTTATATTTCTACCACCGTGATGGAAGTATGACCCGGGCATCAAAACATTAACTCGGTTCCCTGCTGAGGCCCCGGATCAATATCCTTCTTAGATCGCCTGTATGACTGATGTAAGGCAGTCGATTATCTATTTGGAACCGGCACTTTCTCAGCTGGAAAAAGGTGCTTGGTGGTAGTTAAAAATAAATAAAAAAATAAATAAAAAAAATCAGTCGTGTAACCACATTTGAATCATCGAACGGACACTAACGAATAGATTGTTGATTTGACTGTTTCATTTAAATATCCATTTACACATTTCATTAGTCAAGGCGAAATGTTACGCAATGGTAAGATTTATAAATGTGGCTGTTGATCCATCATTGCATGATCTGAATGGGAAATAACAACAAGTCGTCCAGGGGTGACCAGTAGCGACATTGGTAGAGCGCTCGGTTTGTAACCGGGAGGACCGAGTTCGATTCTCGGCTGATGGAGATAGTTGGGCAATCTCCTCACACCCGTTGCCTCTGTTCTGATCGCCTAACAATAAAATAGGTCTATGCCAGGGTAAATAGGTTCCTCGTGACCTCATCCCTTAACTACCAAAAAAAATAAAAAAATAAATAAAAAATCGTCCATTGTAGTAGTTCGGATATTTGTGTTATTGATTAATCTAGCACATAGCCTCTCAGAAAGTTATCGATATAGTAAATGATGATGACATAGAGACACGTTTGCTTAACTATATTTATAGATAATACATATATTATACAATATGTGCTATAGGTGACTCCCCATCCTCTGAGTGTGCCTGGTTTGAGGCTATTGAGTTCTTATAAAGGCATTGCAATATAATTATAACATACATGAAAAATCAGATATGTGTCAGTGTCAGTGAATGCCTATACTTGCTCCTACGTGTATCCCAAATCGCCCCACGGAAGCCAATTGTACGTTTCTCTGTATATTATATATTCCCCAGTGGTGGTGTGCTCTTCTCTCTCCTAGCGGCGTAACTGGGCAGCCGCGATACCATCATGAAGTATTGTAGAGGATCATAATTATTACTCCCCCCCCCCCCCCACCCCCCACACACGCGTCTTATACTTTTCCACTCATCCTCCATTTCCGACAAACGCTATATACTATACACTCGTCAGGCGGGTATTTAACACATCTCGGTACCCGGCCACTTCGCTACTGAAACTGTGTTGGTGGTGTAATGGTTTAGATGCTGATGTTCTGGGTGTGGTGTTCAGAGTTCGAATCCCGGGAGGATCATATGCTTTCATTAGTGTATTCTAGTACATTGGGGTTTGTGATGGAGGATTAATGTTAAGAACGGGGTGTTTCTTAATTAGAAAGCGTTTCATTGATTCATTAGCGATTACATTTTGTGAGACACAACTTGAGCAATTAGGCTAAGTTAGGTTAAATAAGGTTAGTCAGTTGCTACAACAGTCACACAATGTCATACAGTATATTAACAAATATAGACAAACCATGATATGCCTTCGATAATGGATACTAAACGTCACCTTTTTAATTTACTTAGTAAACCAATGGAACGAACATGAATAAAAGTAAGTTAGGACAGGCTATAGTCCATTCATTATAGGTAGGCCAAAAATCCTCACCCCTACACTCTGTAACTCAAAAAGGGCTAGAATAATTTAACTGTTATTTTCTACACCTATATACTGGTTAGGTTCTTTCCAAATGGTATAAATAACAGCTCAATAACCAAAGTCCTTTACAAGTTATGTGTGGTTGGACGTTGGATTTCAGACCTACCGATAATTAACAGGGTATAGTACTTGAGAGGTTAGTCTAAGCTAGTTATATTCTAATAGGTTTCGTAAGGACTTCTCACGCTAAATACTGTACTGAAGGTTAATAATTGGGGAGTTATGTTAGGCTAGTTTCGTTCTTTTAGGAGTTGCAAGGAGTGTTCTTACTAAGGAAGTTTGGATAGGTTAGGATGATTGAGGCTATGTTAATTTTTCTTAACGAATTTTCGTACTAGGTAGGTTAGGAAAGGTTAGGATTAGGGATGTTCAGTTAAAATAGTTTGGTTTTCTTGGGATTTGTAAGGAGTGTTGGTACTAGGTAGGTTAAGATAGATTAGGAAATTGGAGGCTCTGCTAAGTTAGTTTAGTTTTAGCATGGCATTATCGTTTTAGGTAGATTAGGTATTGAGAAGTTAAATTAAGCTAGTTTCGTTTTCTTAGGTTTTGTAACGACTGTTGGCACTAGAAAGCAAGGTGGCTATGTAGCGAAACGTCTGGCATCCATCCAGCGCACCTCCTCCTTCGCTAAGAGCCCCTTTATGCACCTCAAACAGGGCCGGAATCATAGGAGTGGTAATCGGCAGAGAGTGATGGAAGTCGGTAATTAGGAAACTCGCTTCGTAAATTCGGGGGCTTCAGATTGTTGACGGCGAGTCGGTATCGAGCCCCCTCACGGAAGAATTGAACTTGAGATCTTGAAGTACGAGTGAGTGGCCAACTTTTATCCTTGGACGCCATTTTGTTGCCTATATTAACAACAATAAGGTGTTCTTTTCTATTTTAATGTTTTTCCAAAAAGCAAACTATATATCCTGTACCGAAATTGCCGAATATATATTTAGGGGATAGACATATTTGGCTGTAAAGAGTTAGTTAATTTAGTTAAAAATAGGACTTCCGAGGCTGCAATCCTTCTGGATTATTAAGCCAGCACAGTGTAAGTCAAGAATGACGTCAGGACTAGAGCCCCTTTTCGAGAACTCCAGCCCTTTGTAAAGAGAGTAAAATATCACCAGTGGCACCAAGATGGCGGAGGATGACCGATCTCTGTTGTAATAGAGTCTCTAGGTAACACGCGCATCGGGTTCATTACTACACTAGACATCTTCAGTCCATCTAAGGAGGGGGGGGGGGGGGGGGGGCTTGGAAGTTACAGACCTCAATGCGTATATTTATAGGACTCGCACCCTCTTTTTATCCTCTGTACATTCTGGTGCGCCTTGTAGTTGTAGTAAGTATCTGAGTTCTATATAAGTAGCTGGGTTCTATCATGACGTAGCTTCATGCCCGGAGGATTTGCCTTCTATAAGGCCTTTGATATTATACTCCTCAATCAGACGGTATTATTGTTATCAGTATTTTTTTACCTCCGGCTTTTGCCTCAACTGTATTTACCCATTTTCACTGATGATGACTTCTTTGAACATTATTGTAGCCATCAGTCATACAATGTAGTTGAGACTAGAAGAATCCATTATACTAAACTAAAATAAGAATCTGTTCCAAACTGTATTACTGTTCAATGCCAACGTTTTTACTCTAGCAATTATTAGGATTAAAGGATTTATATTAGCAAAATGGTGATATGTCTCCCAATTTGGAACTAGAGATAGTATAACGACAGATATGAGGCTGCCTCCGCCATATTAGTGCCAGAGAGGACAGAGAGGGAGAGGTAAACCGAAAGAGAGGTGGAAGGATGGAGTGAGGAAGTATATGGATGAAGGCGGTGCTGGTTGGGAGGAGGGGCGTCGACTGACTGGGGACAGAGGTGCATGGGGGCGGTTTGTTCGTGGCCACCCCTTCGGGGATCACGGTGTCAGGCAATAGATAGATAGTGTTTTGTCTATGTCCATAAAGGAGACAAAAGGTAAGCTGCCTGTGACAAGTGTCTCACGCAAAGTTGAAAGAGTGAGAGCCAAATTATTATTTTTTCTTGTCAGTATTGGAAGGACGGGAGGTGTGCTTGTTTCGTGTAGTGAAATGGATAGGAGAAGGAGTTTGTGAGAGCTAGCTAGATTACTCTCTGTGTGGTTTGTGAGAGCTAGCTAGATTACTCTCTGTGTGGTTTGTGAGAGCTAGCTAGATTACTCTCTGTGTGGTTTGTGAGAGCTAGCTAGATTACTCTCTGTGTGGTTTGTGAGAGCTAGCTAGATTACTCTCTGTGTGGTTTTTATGGACCTTAGTAACGCGTTTGATAATGTGAATCATGTTTTTCATGGTTTTCGGGATCACTTTCTCCCTCATGTTTAGCCCCATTAGTTTTCAGATGTTAAGATGTATGCACCATTAGTTAGCCGATTTTAAGACCTTTCGCTCCATTTCTTCGTCAATATTTAGACCTTTCATGCTATTTAGGTGTCAATTTTTACCCTGGCGAACGATAGTGAGCCTGTAATGTTGGAAGAACCGGCCTTCGGCAAATTAATCTAGAAGGCGGATCTAATGGATTTTTTTTTAAATTTTATTGAGGTATAGGGAGGAAACTAGAAAAAATAATGAATACATGCAAAAATCGCCCAAAAACTGAACCATCGGGGGTTAAGCTAGGTCACGTAAGGTGGTCATATTATGTTACTGGAGAGGGAGATTCCCCCTGACTTCGTACTCTTGTTAATGACTTATCTAAGAACTCAGTGGGCTAGAACTATTTGGCAAGGGAAAAAAGGAGTTTATTTTGATACTGAACAGGGCGTTACACAGTGGGGACTTCTCTCGCCATTGCTTTTGAAGTTGTATGTTGATAATATTATTAAACTAGCAGGGGTACCCGGCGTTGCCCGGGTAATCACCATCACTACTACCACCACTACTACTACCATAATCACCATCATCAATACTACCATATTCACCGGCCTCGACCTCCCTGTGCCTCATTAAACGGCGACCTCGATTTCGGCTGCTAAATGACCTCCGATTTTGGATCTGACCTCATCCGTACCCCTATTTTGGGGGGCTGCGAACAACTTTCGTTCCATACACCTTTTCGATCGGAGGCCTCCTTCTGCCCCAAACGGCAATTTAAAAAAAAAAAAAACACGATTTTTCCGATTTCGCGCCCATTTTCTCCGTCACTTTCACCCTGGGGAATTCTATTTTTTCACTAAAACCTGCCTAGGGACCCCCTTACTATGCATACCAAGTATGAACGCTCTAGCTTTAAAAATGTGGCCATGCATAAAGAACAGACAGACAGACACACAATCGAAAATATTATATCCCTCCAGCACCATTTAGTTCATACATTATGCTTGCCTCCTCAACAAACTCCTTGACCGTAACCTGGTCTTTTCCAATTTTTACAACATCTACACCTTCTTCCCGACAAGCTAAGTAAGTCTTCCCATAAGCCCCTTCACCCAACGATTTCATACTTTTATACTTGAGCATTAATCTATGCTTACTATCCAACAGGTTCGCTGAACGCAATTTTGCAAGACTATAATAATATGAGTTCTTTGGTACAGAGAGGTTTGCAGTACCCACAGGTGGAGCTTCAGCACCTACAGGGCGGGCTTGAACAGCTTCAGTAGGAGCTCCAGCACCTACAAGTGGAGCTTTAGTTGTAACTATATCTGTCATGGTACTGTGATCAGTGTAGACAGGGTCCTCCATATCAGTACCTTGATCAACGAAAGTAACTATATCTGTCATGGTACAGTGATCAGTGTAGACAGGGTCCTCCATATCAGTACCTTGATCAACGAAAGTAACTATATCTGTCATGGTACAGTGATCAGTGTAGACAGGTTTCTCCATATCATTACCTTGATCAACGAAAGTAACTATATCTGTCATGGTACAGTGATCAGTGTAGACAGGGTTCTCCATATCAGTACCTTGATCAACGAAAGTAACTATATATGTCATGGTACAGTGATCAGTGTAGACAGGGTTCTCCATATCAATACCTTGATCAACGACAGTAACCATGTCTGTCATGGTAGTGATCAGTCATTGTAACTCTGTCTGCCTGTGACCCCTGATCAATCATGGGTGTGTATGCGTCGGCCTTAGTTATATTATGAGGATAGTCAATCATACAATCTTCAGTCACCACGATACTCTTTTCCTCACATACCCGCCGGTCAGACATTAACAAAATTTTGACTTCTTGAGGACAGGAACCAGGCACAAATACCTTAATGGGTTCCCGGTATTTATATGTTGTTTTCCCCGATGGCTCACCAACATCAGTAACCCAACTTCCCATCTCCTTATATCCAACTGGAAGTTTTATTATTGTTTTAAACGCTTTCATGAAGGGGAAAAAGCTAACAATGGGCCGTTTTACTTTAATATTCATACAATTAACTTCTTCACATACTCGCTTCGCATTCTGGTATTGTTTTTGCATCTCTACACTATTAATGGGGAGAAATGTCCACCCTTCCCCTCCCATCACTATGTTTGAGTTATCTCCTGTTATTTTGATTTCGTTGACAATAATTATTAATTTACTATATAACTTATGACTTTGGTTTTCTCAATACCTTAGACAATTCCAGCTTGTCTCCATGATAGTTATAAATTAATTACAATAAATAATAGGTAGTGGCATTTATAGTGTAAAATAATTGGGAGAGATAATGAATAGTGGACATAACTTGTGATCACACCAAATGATATATAGTACACACTAGCAGGGGTACCCGGCATTGCCCGGGTAATCACCATAATCACCATCACTACTACTACCATAATCACCATCATTAATACTACCATAATCACCGGCCTCGACCTCCCTGTGCCTCATTAAACGGCGACCTCGCTTTCGGCCGCTAAATAACCTCCGATTTTGGATCTGACCTCATCCGTACCCCCATTTTGGGGGGCTGCGAACAACTTTCGTTCCATACACCTTTTCGATCGGAGGCCTCCTTCTGCCCCAAACGGCCATTTTTGTTTTAAACCAAAAGCGATTTTTCCGATTTTGCGCCCATTTTCTCCGTCCCTTTCACCCTGGGGAATTCTATTTTTTCACTAAAACCTTCCTAGGGACCCCCTTACTATGCATACCAAGTATGAACGCTCTAGCTTAAAAAATGTGGCCATGCATAAAGAACAGACAGACAGACAGAAACACAATCGAAAATATATATCCCTCCAGCACCATTTACTTCATACATTATGCTTGCCTCCTCGACGAACTCCTTGACCGTAACCTGGTCTTTTCCAATTTTTACAACATCTACACCTTCTTCCCGACAAGCTAAGTAAGTCTTCCCATAAGCCCCTTCAACCAACGATTTCTTACTTTTATACTTGAGCATTAATCTATGCTTACTGTCCAACAGATTCGCTGAACGCAATTTTGCAAGACTGGAATAATATGAGTCCTTTGGTACAGAGAGGGTTGCAGTACCCACAGGTGGAGCTTCAGCACCTACAGCTTGAACAGCTTCAGTTGGAGCTCCAGCACCTACAATTGGAGCTTTAGCTGTAACTATATCTGTCATGGTACTGTGATCAGTGTAAACAGGGTCCTCCATATCAGTATCTTGACCAATGAAAGTAACTATATCTGTCATGGTACAGTGATCAGTGTAGACAGGGTCCTCCATATCAGTACCTTGATCAACGAAAGTAACTATACTGTATCTGTCATGGTACAGTGATCAGTGTAGACAGGGTTCTCCATATCAGTACCTTGATCAAGGAAAGTAACTATATCTGTCATGGTACAGTGATCAGTGTAGACAGGGTTCTCCATATCAGTACCTTGATCAACGAAAGTAACTATATCTGTCATTTACAGTGATCAGTGTAGACAGGGTTCTCCATATCAGTACCTTGATCAACGACAGTAACCATGTCTGTCATGGTACAGTGATCAGTCATTGTAACTCTGTCTGCCTGTGACCCTTGATCAATCATGGGTGTGTATGCGTCGGCCTTAGTTATATTATGAAGATAGTCAATCATACAATCTTCAGTCACCACGATACTCTTTTCCTCACATACCCGCCGGTCAGACATTAAGAACATTTTGACTTCTTGAGGACAAGAACCAGGCACAAGTACCTTAATGGGTTCCCGGTATTTATATGTTGTTTTCCCCGATGGCTCACCAACATCAGTAACCCAACTTCCCATCTCCTTATATCCAACTGGAAGTTTATTATTGTTTTAAACGCTTTCATGAAGGGGAAAAAGCTAACAATGGGCCGTCTCACTTTAATTTTCATACAATTAACTTCTTCACATACTCGCTTCGCATTCTGGTATTGTTGTTGCATCTCTACACTCTTAATGGGGAGAAATGTCTACCCTTCCCCTCCCATCACTATGTTTGAGGTATCTCCTGTCATTTTGATTTCGTTGACAATAATTATGAATTTACTATATAACTTATGACTTTGGTTTTCTCAATACCTTAGACAATTCCAGCTTGTCTACATGATAGTTATAAATTAATTACAATAAATAATAGGTTGTGGCATTTTTAGTGTATAATAAATAATTGGGAGAGATAATGAATAGTGGACATAACTTGTGATCACACCAAATGATATATAGTACACACTAGCAGGAGTACCCGGCGTTGCCCGGGTACTACCACCACTACTACTACCATAATCACCATCATCAATCACTACTACCACAATCATCACAATACTACTACTACCATAACCTCCCTGTGCCTCATTAAACGGCGACCTCGATTTTGGCCGCTAAATGACCTCCGATTTTGGATCTGACCTCATCCGTACCCCCATTTTGGGGGGCTGCGAACACCTTTCGTTCCATACACCTTTTCGATCGGAGGCCTCCTTCTGCCCCAAACGTCAATTTAAAAAATAAAAATAAAAACTATTTTTCCGATTTCGCGCCCATTTTCTCCGTCCCTTTCACCCTGGGGAATCCTATTTTTTCACTAAAACCTGCCTAGGGACCCCCTTACTATGCATACCAAGTATGAACGCTCTAGCTTAAAAAATGTGGCCATGCATAAAGAACAGACAGACAGACAGACAATCGAAAATATTATATAGATGTTGTTTATACATTCAAGTGACTTGCAGCGTCGGTTTTCTAAGATTGAATACTTTGGCTTACGCAGATGATATTGTCGTATTAGCAGATTCAAAATATAATTTAGAAATAATATGTAATATATTTGAAGAAGAAATACCTAGTCTGCAACTATAAATTAATATGAATAAATATAAATATAATACATTTTAACCCTCTCGCATCCAGCAACTTAATTATCTAACTTATGGTAAGGCCTTCTCTAATTTGCCATGAAATATCAGGCTGGGCGAGTTTTCGAAGCCTTGTGTTTTTCTGTATTTTCATCCACCAGAATGCTGTTTATTGTGATGTATCATATGTCAATGGAAAGAGGAATATTTATAGTACATGATAAAACAAATTTTGTTTTAAATAAATCGAAATATGAAAGTGTAAATGAGTCCGGAATACAATTATTTCCAATGCAATTGTCTTCACACCGTCCTAGCTCTAAATTGTGAGTGATGACCATATATTTTTTTTGCTCAAATAATAGTATTTTTTCTCCTCTTTCCAAATCTGAAAACAGAAATTGTTTATCTTCAATAGTTCTCAAGCAGTGACCAATTTTTTTTTTTTTTATTGATATGGTTTATAAAATTTTTGATTTATTTCGTTGCTACAAAGTGTATGGTTTTAAATTTAGGCTGTATGAATACGGCAAATAATGCTGATGAGTATAAAATAAACTAGAAGATCCTAGGACAAATACTTTTTGCGCTATGAATATTTGAAATGAAGAGCCAAAATGCGAATATTTATGCTTCACCCATCTCTGTTCCGGCGATGCTAGCCGGGTTCCGAGCTGTTCCCCACCTCGTGGTTGCGTTATTTGCTCGGATACGTATATAACTGTATATATCACCAGAATCGAAAAATTGTGCTCTTTCCAATGGTGAAAACAAAAATAATATAGCGTAATTGGTTCGCGAGCTATGCGCAATTGTTTCCATGCAGTGACCACAAAAAAAAAAAAAAAAAATATGGTTTATAACATTTTCGATTTATTTCGTTGCTACGAAGTGTATGGTTTTAAATTTAAGCTGTATGAATACGGCAAATAATGCTGATGATTATAAAACAAACTAGAAGTTCCTAGGACAAATACTTTTTGCGCTATGAATATTTGAAATGAAGAGCCAAAATGCGAATATTTACGCTTCACCCGTCTCTTTTCCGCCAATCCTAGCCGGGTTCCGAGCTGTTTCCCACCTCGGCATTGGTTTATTTGCTCGGATACGTATATAACTGTTTATATCACCGTCATCGGAAAATTATGCTCTTTCTAATGGTGAAAAAAAAAATATATATAAAGTTATTGGTTCGCGAGCTATGCGCAATTGTTTGCATGCATTGTTATTGTTATGTAAATATATGAGAATGTTTATACAGTTGTATATCTTTGCCACAATGTACAACATTTATATAAATATATAAATATAATATATATATATATATATATATATATATATACGGCATATATATATATATATATATATATATATATATATATATATAATATATATATATATATATATATATATATATATATATATATATATATATATATATAAAATAAATGAAATACAAATATAAATAAAATGATATAAATCAAATCAAACAAATAAATATATAAATAAAATAAAAATGTAATAATAATATAAATACTCGATTATGGGCCTTGGGCTTGCTCGGGACCTTGGGGCTGATCCGCTAGACACCCTGGGGAACAGGAATAAAAAACAAAAAAAAACAAAAAAATATATATACCGGGTATATATATATATATATATATATATATATATATATATATATATATTATATATATATATACTGTATATATAAATAAAAAAAATAAAATAAATAAAATAAAAAATATAATAATAATATAAATACTCGATTATGGGCTTTGGGCTTGCTCGGGACCTTGGGGCTGATCCGCTAGACAGCCTGGGGAACAGGAATAATAAAGAAAAAAAAAATATATATATACCGGGTATATAAGTATATATAAATATATATATATATATATATATATATATATATATATATATATATATATATTTTATATATATATATTATATATTATACTGTATATATAAATACAAAAAATAAAATAAATAAAATAAAAAATATAATAATAATATAAATACTC
Source organism: Paralithodes platypus (assembly GCA_032716605.1). Lineage (NCBI taxonomy): Eukaryota > Metazoa > Arthropoda > Malacostraca > Decapoda > Lithodidae > Paralithodes > Paralithodes platypus. Next base: position 112,461,905 of record CM064487.1, read on the forward strand.
GATTATGGGCCTTGGGCTTGCTCGGGACCTTGGGGCTGACCCGCTAGACACCCTGGGGAACAGGAATAAAAAAAAAAAAAAATATATATATATATACCGGGTATATATATATAATATATATATACTGTATATATATATATATATATATATATATATATATATATATATATATATATATATATATATATATATATATACTGTATATATAAATAAAAAAAATAAAATAAATAAAATAAAAAATATAATAATTATATAAATACTCGATTATGGGCCTTGGGCTTGCTCAGGACCTTGGGGCTGATCTGCTAGACACCCTGGGGAACAGGAATAACAAAACAAATATATACGGTATATATATATAAAATAAATAAAATAAACATAAATAAAATGAAATAAATAAAATAAAATAAATAAAAACTAATAAATCAAATATATAAATATTTAAATAAAATACAAAATATAATAATAATATAAATACTCGATTATGGGCCTTGGGCTTGCTCGGGACCTTGGGGCTGTTATATACTGTATATAGGCTATATATATAATATATATATATAATTATAATAATATACTGTAATATAACTAAAATTCCATAGAGTACTTACCATACTTCCTGTAAGCATTCCTGTGACATCTTCGTGATTATAATGTATTTATTTCGTAGGCAGTATTTATTGATAAATATATTTGTCTTTCAAGCAAAAAATAGTGTAAAGTCATTAATGATACCTAGACAAAACTGCATCAATACTCAAGGGGTTAACCAAGATTCACTCCCCTCAGTCACCAAAAGTCACAAGTAACATCTTATATACATATATAGTTCGAATTATTCACTAAACACTTTCACTGGGTAGATGAAATAATCCATAATTGCCTGCCTATAGCTAGGAATGGTGGGCCAGAGGGAGGGAGCCCAGAATTTAAAGGGCCGGGACCCTGCCTCACAGTCTGGGGGCCGGGAAACTACTGACTTTACAGAGGCCCGCGCTCCTCAGAGAGGGACGCTATGGGGTTGCTAGATACTTCCTTTTGTAACTTACTGATGCCTAACTTACCAGTCCAAATTGAGTCAAAATCGAGTCATAAACTTATTTTTGGCGAATATTTCTAACTTTCAGGTGGCATTATGACGCGATTGCGTCATACGAGCACTCTTGGAGGGGTGGCGTTATGACGCGATCGCGTCCTATAGATGCGGGAGGGTTTAAACAAGCATAATATTCACAAGAATTAGTTAATTAAAATATTTTAGGGTATGAAGTAGTCATTGCCTACAAGTACAGAGTAATTTTAAAGATAATTGTGATGTAAAAATGAGAATGAAGAGTTTTTATTCAACGTCGAATTATATTATTAGGAAATTTAGCTTTGTTAACATTAATGTGTTATTATTCATATTTGATTCATTTTGTTACCTGATTTTGGGTTGTAATTATGGAACATGGAGGATATTCTTGATTGCCAAATCTTTAAGGCATTCAGTATAGCTTTCTCCATGCAAATTAAAAACTATCTGTAAAGGTTTCGGGATATACAAGTAGTCACAGTGTGATGAAGAAAAACGGTAAATTTTTGCATTAAACCCTTATTTCAGAAGACAAATTTTGTACTCAGTTTATGTCTACAGTACCATATATAGCTGAAAGTTGCATTATAGAAGTTACTGAATACTGTAAAACTACATACAAAATAGATCTACAGTAACAGGATTTAGACATAATAAAATCTAGAATTTCCTGGTACAGAAACACGAAACAGCTATACTGTAGGTGTGGCTCTTACCTAAATAATAAAATGTTATGCTTTTATCTTGTAATTGTATGAATAAGTTACACTATATTTTAACTGGTGTAATTTTCTAGTTAAAATTTTTAAATTTCTTAAAACTCTTTTTTTACCATTCATGACCACAAATATATTACATTTTAACTTGGTTATCTTTCTTTGTATTTAACAACATATGTATTGTATAATATGAACAAAGTTGTATAGATTGATTGATTGATTGATTGATTAGTCTCTTCTTACATTCATATAGGTCCATATTTTGGCCCCTCTGGGGGAGGCACTCGTCACAGGCAGTTTTGCCTTTTGTCTCCCTTATCTACATAGAAAAAAAAAAAAAAAAAAAACACAGCCAAACTTTCATAAATACTGGTACCGAAAACATAATGTGGTCTTTGTATCTAAATATCCCATGATCAACAACAAAATAACACCCCTTTGTTGATAATTACGACACCAAATGGCGTCCAAATATAAAGATGGCCCCTTTCTCTTACTAACAGGGTCTCTATGGCCTATCCCGAAGTGGTTAAGGGGAGATGGGCCTTTTTTATGGACCATTTTCTCACTCGTGCTTAGCCCCATTCGTTTTGATTTTCTATTTATCTAATTATATATTTATATATAAAGTGAACTACTTTGCTAAATAGCCTATCCCCTTAAAATGATATATCCATCTAAGTGGCGAATCGCTAAAAAATGAAATCAGTGCATCAGCCACCGCCAGATTTAGTCCCTTTGATCCAACCACAGGTATTTTTTGGCCTTCCCCTTAAAACTGTAGTCTAAGTAGCCCGTGAAAGGTGAGTGGTGACCCAGCTGCTGCTGCTGCCTAGCCACCTGTTGCTTCATGGGGCTACCTATACTGCAACACATGGGATTCTATGTGGGTATGGGAGACAAAAAGTAGAACTGCCTGTGACGAGTGCCTCCCCCAGAGCTGAAAGAGTGACAGGGCCAAAATCAATGGACGTTCGAGCCAAAATGTCTCTTTTACACATACGAACTTAGGAATATAAGAGCAATGGAATCTGCGGAAGGCCTATTGACATATACGAGGCAGACCCCTTCTTTCTTACATTCCTATTAGTTCTTCCCTAATATATACTTTTTGTATATTTATACTTGATATTGACAGATAACTTGAATTTAATAGAGTCACTAGGGTTGGGTGGAGGCTGATAACTACCGTGTTTGATGGAGGAGCAATAATGGTTCGGTGATTCTCACAGGTAAGCCACGTTAACCTGGTCCGTTTCTTAGTCATTAATGTGTGACTTTAACCTCATGACACAGGGACAAGTGGCTTATTTCTACGCTTTTGGTAATGCACTATATTCACGATAATTAGGGGACGGTGTGAAAAAAGCTGTGTCAAAATATCATACTGATCCAACTGTTTGCAAATAGGTTATTCCCGAAAAACGATGCCACACGGCCTCTGAAACCCATAGTAGGTTATAGTTAACAGTTTGTACAGTCGGCCAAATAAGTATGTCGCGGCACCAAGTATATTTCGAGCAATGATTGATATCAGCACTATCTAAACATCACTTCATCGTTTCGAGTGAGATATACAGACATGTTCCTATCTCTACACACCGTATTCAACATCTGACAAACATTAATACAGCATATAGCGAGCGAAACGTAATGACAGCGGCGACACGACTTATTTGGCCAACTGTACTGATGTCATTTAAAGCCACTATGTCTCCAATGTGTTGTCCGATTAATTTGCTTGGCAGCGGGATATGAAACATTGCGAACAATCGAAATTATATCCATAGCCTATCAGTGTCATTTAACCCATCCTGTACCGACGACGTCCTTTTAACTTTTTGTTCTGGCTACTATTAGACGGATAATAATTCAGTTTAAACAAATAACAGGCTTCGAACTATCCCACTTAACCCTTTTTACTACCACAGATACATCTTAAACAGCAGAAAATCGTCTAAGTGTATATTATACATATATATATTGCTGCCAATGCTAAAAAGAATATAACAACATTTTGCATGCATACCGTTTACGAAAAAGTTAAAGAAATAGAGATGAAGGCGGATATCAAGGAAAATACTAATAACAACAATAAAGATAATACAAAATTACTACTACTAATAATAATGATAATAATAGTAATATTTATAACAATAATAATAAGAAGATGAACTGAAGGAGTGGGTTGTTGGAGAAGGAGATACATTTGGAAGAGGGATAGGTGGAGAGAGATTACAACTAAACAGTAGAGGACTGGTAATCCCCTATATCTGTGATCGAATCCGTAGTAGAACAAGGACAGGATTGGAACTTGATATTAAGTGAAATAAGTATCACCTCACTTTCATAGACACTCACTGACAGATCACTAAAATGACTCTGCTTACGTTATCACCACTTAATGTTCCATGATATATTAATTCTATGGCATTAGTTAGTTAGTTAAAATAGGACTTCAGAGGCTATCAACTCTTCTGGATTAATTTAAGCCAGCACACTGTAAGTCAAGAAGAGCGACAGGACTGGATCCCCTTTTCGAGAACCCCAATCCCTTACTTATGTATTTTTTTATTTTTATTTTTTTATTTATTGATTTATTTTTATTTTTTTACCCAAGGTGGGTCTAAGAGAGGAAAGAAGAGGTTTGTGCGGGAAGGGGGACAAAGGAGGAAAGATGAAGGAAAGTAGTAGATTTAAAGTAGGCGGGCAAACCACCTTGCTATTGTTAGGTTTGACTTTATTATTTTTTTATTTAAGAGTTGGGGATAAGGATGTTTATGTTATGTGTTGTCTAATCAATTTCATTCATATGTTCCAGGCGATGTTTGTCCAGGAACTTTGATGTTGATGAAGGATGATAGTTGATGATGATGGTCTTTTTGTCAGTGATGTTGAGCCGAATTCTTCTGATTTGTTGTTTCACTGGTGGTATTCGGGGACTCTGGCGACGTTCAGGAGGGCCCATGGTGTTTGTGTGGATCCCCCAGGTATTCTGCCATTGTCCCAGGTTATGGTAGGTGGTGGTGACAAGTCAGCGGTGTTGTTTCTTGACTGGCTATGTTCTGGTGACTTTTAAGCAGCGGTGTTCTTGACTGACTGGCGATGGTTTGCCACTCAGGTGAAAGAAGATGTTCTCCGTTGAAGGTGAGGTCCACTGATGGTGTTCTGGGGACTCAGGCGAGAGGGCACACGGAATTCTGTGTGGGTCCTCTGGTGGATATACCCAAGTCCCCAATATCAGCATCACTCAGCCATCTTCAGGGTTCCTCCTCCAGCCTCAGCCTCTCTATTCTCTTGTAGAAGAGAACTTTCGATTTTGGCGAGGGCCTCAGATGATGTTGCAGGAGTGGTGGTGGTGGAGGGACTCACTGGTAGTACTTGACAATATACTGTATATTCTTTGACTGAGGTAATACATAGTTACATGGTTCCATAATTTGATGTTAATAAGCACATTTTGGTAAAATAGGGTATTGTATCGTGATATATGGCTTTGAAGAGTATGTCAATGGTGGAATGCAAACAGAACCATACTGGTTATATTAGAAAAAACGAACGAAGTATTCAGAGAGTTGCTGAAGAATGTTAACATAAAACATAGACTCACATGAACAGATATAGTAAAACGATATGCTGTAGAATCTGATAATGACTCGAAAATCCACAGCTCTTATATGGTGATAAATGTGTGCAAATTGAGGAACCGATTATAATAATATACACTACACCTTTTATGAATTCTCACAAAGGCCATCTTAAGCTGTTCCGATTTTCTGTCCGCTTCCCTGAGTTTTCCTCCCTTTCAGCTCCGACCCGGGGTTCAGGTTTCTGCAGCATCTGTTAAACACCGCTGTATGGAAACCCGGGACCCTGCCCATCCCCCCCCACCCCTCTCTCTCTCTCGTTCTCGTGCTCTCTCCAGATTACATTATTCATCAAGACAGAAGACCTAGGGGATCCTGTTTCCGTGACGGGGTTTTATGTTTGTCTCCTATCTCCTGGGCTTCTGAAATCGTAGGTGAGGTCTGGAAATGAGAACCGACTGCGGAATATTATCGATGGGTCGCTCTCTGGGTGGGATAAAGTTTGGGGGAGGCTGTACTATATGAATCTATAATGAGTGGGGCCACCCGAGGAGAGAGGGTGGATTTGGTCACCTGATCCCACCCTACCCCGCCTCACCACACCCACCCACCTGCCACCCACCGGGCCCACACGCTCCTGCCCTTACCCACCCACCCACACACCCTCCCTCCTTCCTCCCATCCACTACCCCTTCCGTAATCCCTCCCTTCCTTCCTCCTCCCCAACTACCCTTCCATCCACACACTCTCCCTCATTCCCTCCCACCCACCCACTACCTCTTCCTTGATCCTTCCCTTCCTTCCTTCTCCCCATTCACCCTCCCACCTACCCACACACACACCCTCCCTCCTTCCTTCCCACCCACCCACCCACCCTTCCTCGTTCCCAACTACCCACCCACTATCCCATCCGTAATCCCTCCCTTCCTTCCTCCTCCTCATCCACCTTTCCACCTACCCACCCTTCTACTGCCCCTCAAGTCACTAAATTATCTGTGATTTAACTGTGTTGGTGGGAAGATAATTGGGGTTTGCAATGGATGATTAATGTTAAAAACGGGGTGTTCCTTAATTTGTATTACCTGAAAACTGAATGTTCTATAATTATGACAATTATATTTACACAGTGAAATACACAGGTGTTCTAATGTGATTAAAACTACATACACTACTGAACGTCCAGCTGTAAAATACGTATCTTACAATTAGATAGAATAATACTTTCCTTCCATCTATTACAGCTTGATAATCGTGGACTCCACTAACTAGGTAATAATTATTCCATTTTAGAAGCTCTGATTAAACAAGTCACATATAAATGGTTGTGTTGGTTATCTCATTGCCTCTAAGATGTTCCTGTCTTTTTCACATATATACCTTGAGCTGGACTTGAAGGTAAAGGTTCAACTATTTTCCCACCTTCTATTCGGCATCACTCATCACTCATCACTCATCATCAAGGTTGTACAATCGGCCTAATAAGTGATGTCTCGGCACCAAGTATATTTTGATCAATATTTGGTATCAGCAATATCTAAACTTGATTTATTCATTTCAAGTGAGATATACAAACATGTTGCTACACTTACCCACTGTATTCAACATTTGACAAACATTAATACAGCACAGAGCGAGCCAAACGTAATGACAGCCGAGCATGACTTATTATCGCGACCGTACTTGTTTGCCTACCCACTTGCTCTCATATCCATCCCTCCAATAATAATAGAAAGAAAAAACCCTTTTCATACACACAATTAGTTCAACTTAAATGCTCATGCTCGAACTTACTCTAACAATCAACTTCAAACCCCATTTTGCATTACTCGATCATCATTAAGCTCACGTTTTCGCTAACCACTTAATAATTATTAAAAGGTAATTCATTATTCAAAGATTAAATATTTTTTAAGCAATAAATGTAGGTAATAACTAGTTTTGATTATCTTTACTTATATTTCTCAGCCATCGAAGACATGGATATTTTCTACCCAATTATCAACTATTAACTGTAACTGTAACTGTCACCATAATACAAATAAAAAACTATTATACCATACTGTAAATAAATATATTTTAAATTTGACCACATGTTTTCAACGACTTTTAGATAATACAGCAAAAGTTACAAATATTTGCCTTCAACGAAGTATCATCTGTCTGTAGAGAGAGGAGAGAGAGTATATGGACAGAAACATTAAATATTGAATTGGAAAAGTCGTGCAATATTGGCTAGTTAGTTAAAAAAGGACTTCAGAGGCTATCAACCCTTCTGGACTATTAAGCCAGCACACTGTAATTCAAGAATCGCGTTAGTACTGGAGCCCCTTTTCGAGAACCCCAGTCCCTTGTAATGTTGGTAGGAATAATATCGTCATTTTGCCACCGTAGTTCTAATTGCAGATATCACACATCTATTTTTGGTGATATAATACAAGTTTTGTCTGATACATAGCATTCTAATTAATTCCATATTTTTGATAGTTGTACTGTACAAGAATTCTCCAATTGTTCATAAAACCAACATTGGCTACCAAAGTTATCTATCTATATGCTCAGGCCCAAAGTTATCTAATTGACATATTTTACAATGGGCGTCTTTACAGTTGCCGGATTGTTTATTCGAGTTATCTATTAACTGGGGGCAGGGGCTAGAAATCCTGCTCCCCTTGTATAATTATCCTACTCGACGAGCTAGAGAAACGGGCGAGGGTACGCGAAAGTGGTCCCGGACCCTGTGAATAGGAGCTTTAATTGTTGTTTCTGTTTGGGCTCTGTCCTGCGTCGGCCACCCCCAGCAATGGGGTATGTGCCTGAGTATATACATATATACATACATGCATGTATTAATTGGCTTGACATGAGTCACAGATACTTGTTGAGCTGATTCAAAAACTTATATTTGCTTCAGAACGCCATCTAAGATCAGTAGGTAGAAACATATTAACCCCTCCTGTACCGGCAACGTCGGTATAGATATATATATCATCATCTTCATCATCATCATCTGTAGTACTCCTTCCATCCCACCAACCCTACGCACCTGCAAGTGGGCTATATTGGTCTGGACGCACCGAATGCATCATAATGATAGGGCCCCAATAATTCCTCCTACCCCCCACCCCTACTACTCCTCTCCCCTTCAGCACTAATGATCACCAACTCAGCAGCCCCACCCACCCCTCACCCTCCACAAATTACCCCCATGGTCCGCCCACTATTCTTCCCAGAGCCTAATTAGACATTGGGTATCGATCCCTTCTTTACTCTGTGTTCAGGAGGAAGGGAGTTGGGGCATGTAATGTACGCCCTCGTTAACTCAATGGGCAAATTGCATAAATACTCAGGAATTACACACATTATTCTGATTATATATCCTGCCCCACTTCCTCCACCCCCTGCTCTTAATCACCATTATAATGATTATCCATTTGATTCTCGCTTTTATGTTTTATGATATTATATGTTTCAAATGTCCATATCAAACTAATATTTCCAATCTATTTAGGTTAATGCCTCATCCAGAAGCTATTTACTGCTAAATCGCATACCTATATAGTAAATATCATATTCTTAATAGTGACGATGCTCTATAATATTAAATGAACATCATAATAATTGTATGCATTCATGCTTAGCAGTTATAATCGAGTAGATTGATAATATATTCGTAAAAAGACGGGTGTATACATAAGTTTATGCAAAGATAGGCAGACAATTACATAGGCAGAACAATTGCTATAATATAATTATCAAAATGGACAGTATTTAATTTTAAACAATCGTATGTGTGATGAAAAAACATGCTATTCATGAAATGTTTTCAAATTTGGTTATCGCGCTCAATCGAAAGCTAATGTGTTTTCGTGCATGGGCACATATTTTAGTATAGCTACATGTGCTTTAAAAAACAATTGCGATGCTTTACACCAGTAATCATGTTACTCATAAACAAATAGAGCAATGCATTTATCAGAAGTAATTTTGTAACTGCAATTAGAAAGCTACTGATTGTTTTTTTAATAATATATTGAGATAGCGCAAGTAACACTATATAAACAGTAGTACACCATAAACATGTTGATAGGAGTTCTTATAATCACGAAGTAATCTCTTGTATAATCAATAAACATTCACGCTTAGGAGACACGCGGTCATGTTCAATTAATCTTGAACTGTTGTATTTGTATATTTTTCCTACTGCAAGAATAATAACGTTCTACATATTCAATTGAACATAATAAGGCAATCAAAGAACGGAATATATTAAATTTCAATAACAACAATTTTGGCAGCAGCAAGTAACTTTTGTTCTTATAATATTCATGCTAATGTGAATATGAACCATGAAATATGAACCTGAAATCCTATTATTTGTGGTGGTACTTGAAAAACAGAGAACTTGATGTGATTCCCCTCCTCCCCACCTCAAAATATCCATCCCTATAAAAGCGACGGCCGCAGTGTAGAGTAGCCAGATGGGTCCCGATAACCTGTCCGAGGGTAGCCAGAGGTGAATCAGAGTAGTTTTCTTGAAATATTTAAGGAGGGAGGAATTTCGAGTGGCATATGATGAAACAGTAGTGAGTTCGTTCAATAAGTAATTTAATCTTGTCAAAATTACAATTAGCAATGGTGCTCTGATTATATATTAATTTTGTACGATCACTATAATGTTTTTGTTGATAATATAAGTTGATCAGCGTGATTATACTCTCATCTCAGATATATAGTTTAATCTATCTATCTATCTATTGCCGGACGCCATGATCCCCGAAGGGGTGGCCACGAACGAAACGGCCCCATGCGCCTCTGTCCCCAGTCAATCGACGCCCCTCCTCCCATCCAGCACCGCCTTCAGTCATATACTTCTTAACTCCATCCTTCCACCTCACTCTCGTACACTCTCTTAGTCATTCTCTCGCTTCCCATACATTCCACATGGCTGAACCATCTCAAGGTGTTCCTTTTCACACCTTCCAGCACAAATACATCCACACCACACCTCTCTCTTACTTCCTCATTTGTCTGTCTATCCCTCCATGTGACTCTGCACGCACTTCTCAAGAAACTCATTTCCACTCCTCTCACTCTTGGTCTGAGTTTCTTCACCAACGCCCATGCTTCACTCTCGTAAGTCAATGACGGGATTACCACACAGTAATGCAAGGACTTCTTTACTTCCATGATGACCACCCTATTTCTTGTTACTGCTTTCAGCGTTCCTACAACCCTCTTCCCTTTTGTACCCTCTCCTGCACTTCTTCATCCATACTCCTATCTTTACTCAACACGCTGCCCAAATATTTAAACGAGCTGACATTCTCCATAACCTGAACGTTCAACCTCACCTCACACAATGTGGCTGCACCCCTTTCAAAGACCATAACCTTACTGTTCGTATTTATAATCTTACTTTATTAGAAATCCATACTGAGCAAAGGCCAACACACTAATGACATGACGCAGGTTAAATATTGCGTACATTACTATAATCGATAACCAAGCTTAAAATTACTCAGAGTAAAGCGATTTACGGCGTTTAGCATTAACTCTTTAAGGGACGACGCATTTTGACAGTTCATTCCAACAAGCCTTAGACGATTATATTCAGCTTTGGAAGAAATTGTGTCAGCGAAAAGTTAATTGTGAAAGTATTAAGGGGGGTGACCTGGGATTTTTTTCTCACTCTGGGTTGTATCCATTCGGTCACATTCAGCCTACTGTTTTAAAACGTTTATCCCCATCCAAGTGTCGATTTATACCTGGCGAGCGATAGCAAGCCACCATATTTTGGATAAAGGGTTAGACAGCTGGCTAAATTTGTAAATTTTTCGATAGAAAAATTTCTCCGGCGAAGCCGGATTTCTCCATAAAATGCTGACTCGCTATTGCTCGCCAGGAAAAAACGACAACATCTGGATAGGGATACATGCCTTTAAGCAGTAGGCTGAATTGGGTCGAATAGATACAACCAAGAAGAGAAAAAAGCAGGTCACCCCCCTTAACTCTTTGAATCCTAGATATCCATCCTGAATTGACAGAATTAACTGTCAAAATGCGTCATAACCCTCAAGGGGTTAATTAACCCCTTCTGTGCCGGCGATGGCTTGCTCGTTATTTTCTGGTAACTATTACATGATTTTATGCAACTTAGGAAGGATCTCTAGCAATGAAATGGATAAATACTATCCCACTTAATCCTTTTAGCTATGATAATAATAATAAAGTAGACGTGCCGTTTTGCCAAAATCAAAACGGCATACCCAACTCTGCTAATACCGTCATCACTACTACTGCCATCATCATTTACAACTGCCACAATCATCACGACTACTGTCATCATCACCAATACTATGATCATCATCACTACTACAAATACAATCATCACTACTACTCTCATCATCATCACTACTACTGTCACCATCTTAATCACTACTATCATCATTGATACTACACCTATCAACCATCATTACTACTATCATCACCACCATCTTACAATCATCACTACTACTATAACCATCATCATTACTACTGTCACAGGTATTACCATCATCTATCCTACTATCACCATCATCACTACTACTGCCATCATCACCATTACTATGATCTTCATCATCACTACAACTTTCACCATCATCACTACTACTCACCATCATCACTAATACTCACACCATCGTCACTACCATCATCACTACTGTCATCATTATCACTACAACTATCATCATTACTTATCACCATCATCACTACTACTAGTATTACAACCATCATCACTGCTGATCAATCCCACTATTACTACCATCATTTCTAATGCCAACTAAACAAACAACCTAAACAATACGTAGTGAGATGTTTTCGCCCCCAGAACGAATGCAGAACGCAATCATTGCTGGGTATGTGTGTATGTGTGTGTGTGTGTGTGTGTGTGTGTGTGTGTGGGGGGGGGGGGGGGGGGGGGGGGTCCGTGAAGGGCGGGGGAGGGGGGTAAAACCATATTTTGGACCTAAAATCATAAGTATTGCATAAATTCAAAAACAAAATTTGACTGACGTTCGCATTCACACAACAAATGTTCGTGTGAAATTTGGTGAAAATCCGTCCAACGGTCGAGGAGGAGTTTCGAGACAGACGGACGACGACAACAACAACGACAGATTTTTTTTTCCGGTGGTACCCACTATACGGGGGGCGATACCAAACTCTGCTTACGCAGAGTTGATAAAAGCAATATACAAGGCAAGGAAAAGGACCAACTGATATAAAGTAGACGTGCCGTTTTGCCCAAAATCAAAACGGCATACCCAACTCTGTGATGGGTTACCATCATCACTATTAATACCATCATCACTTCATTCATAACTACAACCGCCACAATCATCACGACTACTGTCATCATCACCATTACTATGATCATTATCACTACTACTCTCACCATCATCACTACTACTGTCGCCATTGTCACTACCATCTTAATCACTACTAGCATTGATACTACAACTATCAACCAGCATTACAATCATCACCACCATCTTACACTCATTATTACTACTGTTAACATCATCACTACTACTATAACCATCATCATTACTACTGTCACAAGTATTACCATCATATCTACTACTGTCATCATAATTACTAGTCAACATCATCAATACAACTACAACCATCATCACTACTATTGTCACCATCATCACTACTATCACCATCAATCCCACTATTACTACTATCACTTCTAATGCCAACTAAACTAACTTAACCTAGCAAATGCGTAGCGAGATGTTTTCGCCCCCAGAACGCCATCATTGCTGGGGGGGCTGGGAGGAGGGGGGGGGGGGGGGGGGGGGGGAGGGGGGGGGTCCGGGAGGGGGGTAAAACCATATTTTGGGCCTAAAATCATAACTATTGCATAAATTCAAAAACAAAAATTTGATTGACGTTCGCATTCACGCAACAAATGTTCGTGTGAAATTTGGTGAAAATCCGTCCAACGGTCTAGGAGGAGTTCCGAGACAGACGGACAACGACAACGACAACGACAACGCCGACGACAGACATTTTTTTGTGTGGTACCCACTATAAGGGGGGGGGGGGGGGATACCAATGATGATGATGATGATGATAATAATAATAACAGGTCCTTCCTAAGCTGCATAAAATCGTGTAATAGTTGCCAGAATATGATGAACAGGACGTCACCGGTACTGAAGGGGTTTTTGCTACCAGGATCTGAATGATTTGTAGTGTATACACACATGCCTGCGGTTCATGGCAACGCTGGGCCCCTCCCATGTTTATCAGTGGGTCTTCTGGGCGGCCAGACGAAGACTTGGGTTGCACTGCTGGGGAAATATAAGGACTGTGTTGTGTGGGTGGTGGGTCCTGGCTAGGGTTGGTAGGTAGGAGGAGGTGGAGTGGAGGGTGGACAGAGCGGGAGGAACTACTGTATATTTAGAGGTGGTAAATGAAGGAAAATGAGAGGTGGACAGTGCAAGAGGAGTGTAAAGAAATTGGGGTGTAAATGAAGGGAAGACCTCGGAGGAACTAGGGTCGATACTTGAGGAGGTAAATGAAGGACAATTAGAGGTGGATAGAGCAAGAGGAGTGTAAAGAAAATGGAGTAGAAATGAAGGGATAGTGGGGGTGACGTAGTTATATTTGGGTTGCTCTGCTAGAAAAATATGAGGAATGTGTTGTGTGTGTGTGGTAAGTCTGGGCTGGAGGTGTAGGAGGAGGTGGAGGGTAGACAGAGCGGAAGCACTAGGGATGTTTGAGGTGGTAAATAAAGGATAATTATCGGTGGATAGAGTTCGAAAGGTTCCCAGAAAACTTAACCAGTACACCACTTCAACCGGTAGATCTTAACGAGTCCCAATTAAAGCATTGTCAAATTTAAGTTCTAACCTAATGTAACCTAATGTAACCTAATCTAACACTAACGATTGAACTTCCCCTGGTGATAATTATGTACTGGTTGAAGTTGTCCGGTCCCCACAAGAAAAGTATGAAGAAAATGGGGTTGACATGAAGGGATAGTGGGGGAGGCTTAAATAGATTTGGGTTACACATCTAAGGACTTCTGGTTCGGGCTTGGTAAGGCGAGTGAGGTAGTAGTGAGGGGAGGCTGGCAAATGTAGAAGTGATGGGGTGAGAATTGGAGGGGCAGAAGAGTTACATGTAGGGGAAGCGATGGGAAGATATGGATAACCAGAGGGTGACTTGTGTTGTTCTGCTGTGGAAATATTAGGGCTGATATACAGTATGTATGAATGGTCGGTGTTTAAGTAGGTATGGAGAGGGTGTATGCTGGGACAGATTATGGGAAGTGGAGGGTGTATGGAAGGGAAATAAAGGTAAAGTTGAAGGTTGGGGCACTGAATTATCGTGACATACGAGGAGTGCTGTGTGGGTTGGGTTGGGAGGACGAAATGAGGGGTTGGCTGGAGATGCAAAAGAAGGAATCGGATGGAATGGGACCACTCAGAGAGAGGAATAAGGAGTAGGGAAGCAGGAAGAGTATGGCCCACAGAAGAGGAGAAGGGGGATGATGGGTTTGAAATGGGTGGTAATAAGAAAGAGAAGAGGATAGAATAAAGTGAAGGGAATAGGAAGAAACAGAAGAGTAAGGCCCACAGAACAGAAGGGGAAGGATGCGACTGAAGAAGTGGGAAATAGGAAAGAGAAGGAGGTATAAGAAAGTGAAGGGGATAGGAAGACACAGAAGAGTAAGACCCACTGAACAGAAGAGGGAGGATGGACAGATGAGGGGGCTGAAGTGAAGGAGTGGGAATATGAAAGGGATGGAGGTATACAAAGGTGAAGGGGATAGGAAGAAGTGAAGAGGATAGGAAGACACAGAAGAGAAGTGGTTAGGAGTGAAGGAATGGAGATAAGAAAGAGATGGAGGTGTCAGAAAGTAAAGGGGATACGATGAAGGGAAGGGAATAAAAAGCCAGGGAGGAGTAAATTCCACAGAAGAGGAGAAGGAGGGTGGGAGCGAAGGGGGTGGGAGTAAAGGGGGTGGGCAACACGTTACACCGATTACGATAACACTCATCATAACGGCTGCCCCGCGACCCGGAGGTAGACAGGGGGCCGTTTAGGGTTGCGCTTCATCGAGTTCTCGGTGGGAATATAATTATAATCACCTCTTGGCTACGCTGTTACCGAGGAATTAAGGGGAGATGGGCGTATTTATTTGCGTATTGTTTTATCATTTTAGTTTCCTCTCTAGACCTCCATCAACCTGAAAAAAACACCCTGTAGACCCCCCTTCAACATGTACCTTTTAAGAGCTCATCCATTCCCATGGTTTAAGGGGGGATGGGCGTACATATTTGCTCAGTTATGTATCTTTATATTACTTTTTTAGTTTCTTCCCTAGACCCCCATCAAAATTACAAAAACATCCATTAGAGCCCCCTTCTAGAATAATTTGTACATTTTTCGGTAGACAAATGTTCAAAATTACAGGCTCACTGTCGTTCGCCAGAAAAAACAAATATATCGACAGCTAAATAGCACGAAAGGTCTTAATATTGAAACAAAAAATGGGACGAAAGGTCTTAAAATCGACAAACAAATGGGGCAAACATCTTAAAATCTGAACACTAATGGGGATAAGCATAGGGGAGAAGGGGACCTATAAAAGCGACCCATCTCCCCTTAAAGCAATCTCACGCGAAACACGTTTATGGAAGCCCGCGTAATATCGTCCATCACGGATCCTGTTTCCTAAATGTTATGAAATGTTGCTCCTCCTTGATGCACGCGACCCAGAAAGATTATTATTATTATTATTATTATTATTATTATTATTTTTTGTTTGTTTTATTTTTATTTATTCATTTATTTATTTTTTTTGTCGGGCTATAGTGATTAGAGATCCGAAACGTACATCTTGTCATGGTTATCACAATAAAGGAACTGCTGCCTGCCTTATTTTAACCCCTTCTGTACCGGTGCCGTTCATTTAAATTTATTCTGGCTACAATTAGACGATTTTATTCAGCTAAAAATGGGCCTCCAACAGTTCAGTTCTGTTTCTGCCCAGCTCCCCTTTGGCCTTTCTCCTTTCTCATTCCGTGTATTCATTTCTGTTTCTGCCCTACTCCTCTTTGGCCTCCTATATTTCCCTCCTTCGTTTTTGTTTATTTCCCATCTATTTCACATAGCCATCTGTTAGTCCGGCTTATACCTACTTTTCTTTCTCTGTTTCTGCCGTATCCTGTTTATTATTCATTACCTTTCACAGTGGCTTTGTTTAATTCATCAAACTATGCAATATAACTTAAATTAATTTATATTATCAATGTAGTTATTTCTTGATTTATAGTTAAATAATCTTGAAGCATATATAATGTTGCTATATATATTAAAATGTTTTCAATACAATATATCAATAACGGTTAACTACTTCGACCTTATACCTAGCTAACTGATAAGTTATTTGCCATTTTTGTTTATGTGTTATGTAACGCTCTAATTCTTATAAGTGTTTGACAGTAAATTATATCAAACAATCAATAAAAATACTATCTACCCGTCTGTACATTAATGTCTATCCACTTCTCCTTTTCACTTTTTCAGATATTTATTTTTGTCCTCTCTGTTTTTACCTATTCGTCATCTCATACCTGATTATTTACCTCGCTCTATCCATCTAACCTGTTTTATCTCCTCGCTGCTGTATTTCCTTATTGGAGTCTATCCTCGCATTTATCTTGTAGCAGCCATGCCCTTCTGTCTATTCTAGTTTCTGTTTATTACCCCCCCCCCCTCCCCTTCAGTCTACCCTAGCTCCTATCTAGTACCTTCCCTCCCCTTCTGTCTACCTTCGCTTCTGTCTATTACCCTCCCCTTGTGTCTACCCTCGCTTCTGTCCATTACCCTCCCCCTCCCCTTCATTCTATCCTAGCTCCTATCAAGTACCTTCCCTCCCCTTCTGTCTATTACCTTCCCCATCCCATTCAGTCTACCCTAGCTCCTATCAAGTACCTTCCCTCCCCTTCTGTCTACCCTCGCTTCTGTCTATTACCCTCCCCCTCCCCTTCAGTCTACCCTAGCTCCTATCAAGTACCTTCCCTCCCCTTCTGTCTACCCTAGTTTCTGTCTATTACACTCCCTCCCCTTCCGTCTACCCTAGTTTCTGTCTTTTACCCTCCCTCCCCTTCTGTCTACCCTCGCTTCTGTCTAGTACCGTCGCTCCCCTTCTGTCTACACTCGATTCTGTCTAGTACCCTCCCTCCCCTTCTGTCTACCCTCGTTTCTATCCATTACCCTCCCTCCCCTTCCGTCTACCCTAGATTCTGTCTATTGCCTGATCCCAATCTACTCTAGTTTATGTTTAATGTTCTCCTTCCTCTTCTGTCTACTCTAGCTGTTGTCTATTTTCTTATCCCAGGCTACCCTAGTTTCTGCTTAATTAACCTTCCTTCCCTTCTGTCTATCCTAGCTTCTGTCTAATACCGTTTCCTCCCCTCTGCCTACCCTAGTGTCTGTCTATTTCCTTCTCCCAGTATGCCCTAGCTCCTGTTTCGTAACCTCCCTTCTCCCCCCTGTCTAACCTAGCTTCTGTCTATTTCCTTATCGCAATCTTCCCTAGCTTCTGTCTAATACCCTCCCTCCTCTCTGTCTACCCTATAGCTTCTGTTTATTGTCCTCCCCCAGTGTACCCTAGCTCCTGTCTCATACCCCCCCCCCCCTCTGTCTACTCTACTTGCTGTCTACTTCCCTCGCCCTGTCTACCCTCTCGACAGTCCCCAATGCTGTCTTGATAGCCCATAGATAACGTCCAGATTGTTTATGCCATCTGAGGGAGGAAGGGTTTCGGGCTGGAATAACCTTGGCATACAGTGTTTAACCCATTCAGGACCGGTGCCGTCCTTTTAACATTATTCTGGCTACTATTAGACAATTTTATGCAGTTATAAAGGGCCTTGGGCAATTAACAGGCTTCGAACTATCTCACTTAACCCTTTTTAGTACCACAGATCCTTCTTCAACTGCGCAAAATCATCTAAATATAGCAAGAATACAATTGAAAGACGTCGCCGGTACAGAAGGGGTTAATCGGTGTTTGCATTATAGGAAACAGACTCTAACAAACGGATGCATAGTTTTATATATATATATATATATATATATATATATATATATATATGTATACTGTATATACATACCGGTACTGTATACTAACTACAAAAAACAACTTATGTAGCCATACATAATAACTAAATATTTGTTTAATTAGACCTTTGTTGGATTGACTCATATACGAGGCAATTATATAGTCATTAAGCAAATTAGTCAGTTGGTACGTTTGTGTGGGCAAATCAACTATGCACTGTAGTAAGTATGATGAAGTCTGGGAGCGACATGATTACTGACTGAACCGAGGCTTAATCTTTTGGGAAATTGATCATAGGACCAAATATTCAGTAATTTATTTTCGGGTTCAATGCCAAACATTATACAGTGCATACACTTATTTATTACAGATTCACCAACAAATACATATACTCTTTATTTTGTGATTGAGGAACATAATTCCAAATGTTTATAAACCACTCAATAAAACATCTGGTTGGATATTCATTATCGTGATAAATATAAACAAGATTGATAAATGTACATTATATTCAACAATGTTTTTTTCTTCCCTTTCTATCCCCCTCTTCACCAACTTAGGAATCATGGTGGGCTACCAAGTGACTGAATAGCGTTTGGTGGAGCTCGCTAAAGGTATACCCTGAATTGCATTATTATCCCTAAAGGAGCAGGAGGCAGGTCCAAGTGTGAATGCATTAACATAGAAACAATATAGTTTTACACCTCGCTCGGACGTATTCTCAGCCTATCGATGAATCAGCGATGTTTTAGTAATAAGGATACAGATATCCACGTGAGATTCTGTCCTTCCTATCGCCCGGGGAAGATCGAGAGGTTGGGGAACAGATTGCTAGTTTATTATCACTTCATTCAGAACAAGCAGACGAGATTGGCCTGATGAAGCTATATGCCAAACGTTGTCACTAACCCCTTGAGGATCATGACGCATTTTGGCAGTTTATTCTGGCAAATCACTAGGCAATTGTATGCAGATTAGGAAGGGTATATGGAAGTCAGAGGGTTGATTGAGACCGTTTTTACCCTTTAATTCTCACAAATGCATCCGAAGCTGCATAAAATCGGCCAATGATAGCCAGAAACATTATCAAAGCGCTTCTTAGATCCTCAAGGGGTTAAAGTGCTGCTACTCATATGGTGTTTTTATTCATATAGACGAGCCAACATTCAAATACAATCGTGTACAGGAATTTAACGACAATTTCAGGACGAACAATTATGATACACTGACGAACTATTTTGATAAATTTATTTACCAACCAAAAAACAACTTAGTTGGATTAAAAAGTTAATGTTCACCAAATTGTTTTGTTATCATTTGAAGGTGTTCAATTATTCCTGACCACGATTGTACGCTTTGGCATCAAAATTTACTAAAGCAAACATATCGACACAAACAAACTCACCGAGCAACACATATACACACATTAATACACATACAGAAACACACACCCACACACGAACACACTACGAAAAAGAGGTTAATATGCAGGAATGATGACAGCTTATAGCCCAATATATGTGGGTGGGTGCTAGGGTGACAAGTGAATGGTGAGGTGGGATACGATAACATAATATTAAATCGTTTTCCTTTCTGATGTAGAGGTATATATCTTCCTTACGGATATGGAACGATATTATTGTTATTCTATGTTTGGATAAACAAAGTGTGTGTGTGTGTGTGTATATGTACAAAGGAGTACAAAGGAAATCAAGCAACAACAGGTCTAGTGACCCTTCTAGGCTGCTTGTCCTCCACAACACTGAGGATCAAGTGTCCAAACAGTGGTTTAGAGTGGGTAAGGGAACATTGGAAAGGGATTTACTGCCCAGGAACAAATGTCCGTGGCAGGATTAGCAAGTTAGTAGGGGACAGATGGGTTAGTACCTGAGGGAGGGATAAAATAAAGTTATTCATTTACAAACGCAGTCAGTCGCGGGTTTGATGCGAGATATTTGTCTAGGCGGAGTTTAAATGAATCAACGGTGCTGCAGTCTATAACGTCTCGGGGAAGCCCATTCCACAAGTTGGCAACTCGATTGAAGAAGAAATTCTTAGATTCGTGTTAGTTAAGAGATTTACCAATAATTTTGCAACCGTTTCCCCGCGTGTAATTAGATTGGTCGATAGTGAAGTACTTACTACAGTTCATATTGTCGATGCCTTTGTTGATTTTGAACACTTGAATTAAGTCACCTCTTAATCTGCGCTGGGTTAAAGGAAATAGATTTAATTCTCTAAGACGCTCTTCGTATGGTTTGTTCTTTAGGCTAGGTATCATTTTGGTAACTCTACGTTGAACTCGTTCTAGCTTGTTTATATCTTTAATAAGGGCACCAAGATTGAACGCAGTATTCCAGAAGAGGGCGGACTAAGGAATTGTAAAGGGTTAGGATACATTTTTTGGATTTATGCTCAAATTACCTGCCTATAAAGCCAATTATTTTGTTTGCCTTCTTAACAACTTCTGAACATTGTTGACTCGGTTTTAGGTTACTCGATATTGTTACTCCCAGATCGGTTTCTCTGTTTACATTCTTAAGCTGAGTGCCATTCATCGAATAGTTTGCTTTCTCATTTAGGTATCCATATGTAGTACTTTACATTTATCCGCATTGAAACTCATTTGCTAAATTTGGGCCCAACATGACAATTTATCTAGATTGTGTTGCATATCGTCAACTTGTTCTTTTGAGAGTACGCTATTTGCAATTTTTGTATCGTCAGCAAATGTTGAGATTGTACAGGTGTGACCCTCATCTATGTCGTTGATGTAAATTAGAAAGAGAATTGGTCCTAGTACCGATCCCTGGGGTACCCCGCTACTTACATTGGTCCATTTAGATGCCTTACCGTTTATGACTACTCTTTGCTTTCTGTTGCTGAGCCAATTTTCTATCCATTTCAACACACAGTCTTGTATTCCATGCGCTTTTAGCTTTAGCAGTAAACGTTTGTGGGGAACTTTGTCAAAGGCCTTTTGAAAATCAAGGTATATAATATCTACAGCTTTACTCTCATCGTAGAGGTTGAGGATATCGTGGAAGAAGTCTGAGAGGTTTGTTAAACAGGAACTTTTTTTTACGAAAGCCGTGTTGAGTATCTTTAAGTATGTTATTTGCCTAAGTGATTTACGAGTCTGTCTCTTATGACCGTTTCTAGCATTTTACATACAACTGAGGTTAAGCTAATTGGATGATAGTTACTGGGTAGGGATTTGCTGTCTTTTTTTAATATCGGTGTTACGTTGGCTAGCTTGCACTGATCAGGCATAGTTCCAGACTGCAAGGATTTATTGAATAGTAACGTCAGTGGTTTGGAGAACTCATCCTTAGCTTCCTTTAGAACTTTAGGCGAGATTGTATCAGGTCCAGGCGTTTTGTTTACCTTGAGTTTATCTAAACAATTCAATACTTCTCTCTCTGTAACGGTGATATTGCTTAGAACATCTGAATTATCATTCTGAATCGGCGATGGTGTAGGGATATCACTGAGGTCTTCTGTTGTAAAAACTGATGCAAAGAAGGTATTGAGGGCATTACTCATTTGTACTTCGTCTTTGGTGTATTCTCCATTTTCATCGACTAACGGTGTGTGTGTGTGTGTGTGTGTGTGTGTGTGTGTGTGTGTGTGTGTGTGTGAGGGAGAGAGAGAGTGTGTGAGAGATTTGTTGCTGTATACAGTTTATATATATATATATATATATATATATATATATATATATATACTGTATATATCTGTCAAATGTAAATTATACAATTTGAAGCCTTGCGAACAAACATTTATTATTTTTTCTTGCATACTAACTTCGCCTAGACAAATACACATTTATCCAAATACAGAGGAGAGAGTCAAGTAGCAAAACTGATTCTGTAAAGATCTCAAAGCAAGGAAGGGGTTAGTGCAAGTGCATCAGTAGGGGGTAGAGACCTGGTAGGGACGAACCTGTGAAGTCCTCAGCGGTATTTAGAGATCCACATATCCTTCCACTAACTATTCAAATTATACATTTAATGATTGAAACATACAACCTAAATCACCCATTCTCCTATTATAAGAGTCTGACATATAATATCCCTGTGTACATTTTACAGCTGTACAATCACGAACCAAACTATATTAGCACTCGATTGAATCTATATCGAATCCAAACGAGACCATATATCGCTATGTAACATCCCAGTTGCAAATGGTTAAGCATCAATGGTTCATTATCTGCAATAAGTGTATATTAGTGTGAGTTGTGAGTGTATCTAGAGCTCATTAGCCTTCTGCCAACTAACAAAACACTCAATTCACTAATACTAACCTAGCCTAAAGCACCTCCTGTCCTCTTAGCCAAGCCAGAGATTGGAAGTTCCAGTGGATGAATGCCGATTCATACGAGGGATTGTTTTCGGAAATGTTGTTTGGCATCTCTGGTCTGTCTGCTTTTATTTCAAGATACATTAGGATTTTAATGACCTGTTATAATATAGCTTTGGTTTAGCTTTAGTTTAGTTGTGAACACCGTATGCAAACACAAGCTACACATGTTGTTGGGTAAAAGTTGCCAATCCAGAATTCCCAGGAAAAGTACTAGTGTGACAGGGCCTTCTGAGTGAGCTGACGTGACTGGCTGACTGGTGTGTGCTGACGCCCTCACTCTCCTGACAGCTAAATTATAGGGTGGGAGAGGCGGTGGTGCTGGCCGGGAGGGAACTGGGGGCCTAGGAATTTGAACACACGGAGAGCGGACATATTCCCATCGTTGACGCCATTTAGGTGAATAGAAAACATGATATAACATTGAATAGCCTTTTAAAAATCCTGCAGGTTACACCTGTTGTTTACATCATCAATATGAACCACCCATACTATCTATATTACCACATTGGAAAACACATATTACAATAATATGAGGTGTATGTAACAATATATGCGCAAAATGTCGGCAGTTGCTTAGACTACGTTTACTAAAGGGTCCTTGATGGAGCACGGGTTTGAGGGGAGGAGGGGCGAAAGGAAATTATTGTTATTGTTAAGGTAGTTTGTTTTTTGTATTGTGGCGTTTAAAGCCATTGGTGTTTATGTGGTTACTTTGACTGTTTTGTTTCTTTTTCGCTGGGTGTGCTCTGTTCTTTCGGGATTGTACATTCGACCAAAAAACAATCTTTACACTGATGAGCTGTAAAATAATCTAGTGTGAACGGAATGAATTGGGTGAAACTTACGTCTGTGAGGTATTATCATAAGATTTCGATCCACTTCCAGAATGTTTTGAGCGTTAGTGTAAAGATTGTTTTTCGGTCGAGTGTACATTTACTTTTTGCTGCAATATCATAATAACTTAATTTGGCCGACAACGAACATGAGCACTCACTTAAAACGGAAGAACAACGTATCAAATTGCACTTAATAACTTAATAAGTAGCAGGCCGATCTAGATTACGTAAAAATACTGCACACCTCTTTACCATGATGAGATTTTCCCTGTTAGTTTATAAGTGAGAATATTTGCATATAAAAAATGATCTCATAGTTGGCGTGAGTTGAATTCTAAACAGCTAAATAATTATATAATCGACAGTAAATTACCTTTGCTTATGAGGTTGTAAGATAACCAAGTATTATGCATACTTGTTATCTAAGAACCTTGTCCAAAATACGTATGTAACAAAGTTTTACAGGCAAATCAACTTTCCATGAATTGCATAATTAGAGACTATATTATTTTCTAAAGATACAATTATGTTAACGAGAAGGTGAACACATACACTAAGTTTAATTCATAATCTGAGCTCTCTCTCTCTCTCTCTCTCTCTCTCTCTCTCACAAACACACACACTTGCTCTCTATTTGTTTTCTCTCTCTCTCTCACACACACACACACACACACACACACACACACACACACACACATACATACACACAAACACATTCCACTTGACCAATACTGTTCCTCCACCTCTGTCTCTGTATCCTGGCCATCTTCCACCCCTTGTACCACACCCGACCACCCACATTATTATTGCCAACCCACTTCCCACTCAACACCCACATTATTATTCACAACCCACTTCCCACTAGACACCCACATTATTATTGCCAACCCACTTCCCACTCAACACTCACATTATTATTCACAACCCACTTCCCACTAAACACCCACATTATTATTGCCAACCCACTTCCCACTCAACACCCACATTATTATTCACAACCCACTTCCCACTAAACACCCACATTATTATTGTCAACCCACTTCCCACTCAACACCCACATTATTATTCACAACCCACTTTCCACTCAGCACCCACATTATTCACAACCCACTTCCCACTCAGCACCCACATTATTATTCACAACCCCCTTCCCACTCAACACCCATAGTATTATTATTCACAACCCACTTCCAACTAAACACCCACATTATTATTGCCAACCCACTTCCCACTCAGCACCCACATTATTATTCACAACCCACTTCCCACTCAGCACCCAACTTATTATAAGACCCTCTTCTCACACATGCTGAGCCCCATTAGTTCTAAGATTTTCAGACGTTTGTCGCATTAGTTTGGCGATGTTGAGATTATTTGTATCATTTAGGTGTTGGTTTTATTCTTGGCGAGCGTTAGCAAGCTTGCAATTTAAGTGGAAGTGGCTTTGCCCTGGGGCTTTTCTCTGCCGAAAAATTGACAATGGGGAGCTTCGGGAGTATTTTGTTAAGCTTGGGAGGAAAATAATATATATTAATACAAAAATGAATAAATAAATAAATATATATGTAAACAAACAAATACAGTACATAGAAACTCCACGTAAAATTACAATTCTATATCAAAGTTATCGGCAAACTATTGAATCCAGCTGCACAGACTATAGCATATAGGTTGGACAAAATAACCTCGCCACCCGTCAAGCGCACCCTCCTCGCGCCAGAACTAACGCTCCAAAATCCGTCTCTCCCCGCTAACTAACACCCCAAACACCTCCTAACTAACACTTAACACCTAATTAACACCTAACTAACGCCTAACACCTAACCAACACCTAACTAACACCCCAAACACCTCCTAACTAACACCCCAAACACCTCCTAAATAACGCCTAACTAACACCACAAACACCTCCTAACTAACACTTAACACCTAATTAACACCTAACTAACGCCTATCACCTAACCAGCATCTAACTAACACCCCAAACACCTCCTAACTAACACCTAACTAATACCCCAAACACCTCCTAACTAACACCTAACTAACACCACAAACACCTCCTAACTAACACTTAACACCTAATTAACACCTAACTAACGCCTAACACCTAACCAACACCTAACACCCCAAACACCTCCTAACTAACACCTAACTAACACCCCAAACATCCTCCTCGCCCCAGAACTAACACCCTAATATCCGTCTCTCCCCGCTAACTCCACCACTCGCATCCCGGGAGGTGAGTGGCAGACCAATCTGGATATCGGAGTTCCCACATGCTAATTCTTCCTTAATTATGGGGGGATGGACTTATTTATTTGCTTATATATTTATTTTCCTATTATGATTTTTAGTTTCCTCCCTAGACCTCCATCAAGCTGTAAAACACCCCTCCTAGATCCCCCTTCAAGGTAAATTTGTAACTCTTTCGGGAGAGAAATGTCCTGGCCGAAGGCTGGTTACTCCTAATCTTTCAGGCTCGCTATCGCTAGCTAGGAAAAAAATCGAGACCTAAATCGCATGAAAGGTCTTAATATTGACTAAGAAATGGGGCGAAATGTATCAAAATCGCCAAACTAATGGGCCGAACGTCTTAAAATCTAAAAACCGAATGGGTATAAACATGAGGGAGAAGGGGAGCCCGAAAACCCAAAACCATTCCCCCTTATAAGCTCGATAGGAAACAATGATGCAAATGGTACGACGGATGCAAACGGAAACATTGCACGGTGGGGAGAGAGGCAGGTGTGTGTCAGGGCTAGGTAAGGTTTGGCGATCCGTAATAAGACGTCAAGTCGGAGTAGTCTTCACCAGGATCTTCTATTGGTATTATTCTGGATTTGTTCTGAAGGTGAGAGCCATGTTGCATCCCTGGGTGTTAGAAAGAGGGTGAGAGCCATGTTGCATCCTTGGCTGTTATAAAGAGGGTGAGAGCCATGTTCCATCCCTGGGTGTTAGAAAGAGGGTGAGAGCCATGTTGCATCCCTGGGTGTTAGAAAGTCGGTGAAAACCATGTTTCATCCCTGGGTGTTAGAAAGAGGGTGAGAGCCATGTTGCATTCCTGGGTGTAGCTTGATTTGTTTCGCCAAGTACCCTGAGGTATGCTTACGCTGCCTACTATATAACTCACGAAGTAAGAGCGACAAATTCAAGACTCAATATATGGAACATGGAGATAACTCCTTAACCCGTACAGTACCGGTGACGTCTTTTTCATTATATTCTAATAGACCATTTTATTCAGCTTAGGAAGGACCTCTAGCAATAATAAGGCTTAAAACTATCTCAACCAACCCTTTTAACTACCACATATCCTTCTTAAGATGCATAGTATCGTCTAGACATAGCTAGAATAAAATATCAAACACATTGCTGGTACTCAAATGGTTAAGAATGTTGCGGGTAATTTACCTATAGAAGGCTCAGGGATTATTCATGGTTTACAATTGAGTTTCACGAGTTTATCTAGAACTTGCTATTCAGTTTACATAAAGATGTGGCCGTGCACGTTCATATCAGGAAGTGGATATTTGATACATTTTCTGCGTTTTATCTGTGAATATACCCTGTTCCAAAAAGGTAGGCCAGAAATTGTGAACGCTAATATTTGTAATTCAAATGGCTAGAGCAAATAGGCTGTATATATATATATATATATATATATATATATATATATATATATATATATATATATATATTATAGAGGTCAATTGTTCAAGAATTTCGCCCTACTTAATCCTATTTAATTGAAATAGGGCATAGTGCTTCATTGTAATGTATATATTATATTGTTTCACACACAGAAAGAGGAACATTTTAAGATATGCAATTTTTCTTGAGAACAGAGGTGTATTATATTTTTTAATAAAATTATTAATGATCTGACTGCACCAATGTCAATATTATATAATTTAACCCAAGATAGACGAGTACATTTTGCAGAAAATTACGCTCATTTCTCTCATGTCAATTTTGAAATCCTGTATCTCAGATTCTTCAAATACTATTATAAGAACAAAACACATACAACGTAGGTCGTTCTAATTAAAATACAATATAATCGTAGACTGAGACACAACTTACCGCTAAAATTACTGGAATTATTCTGTGCTTAGTGTTTTAGTGTGGTTTGGGTATTGAGAGGAATAGTACCGATCGGTTAAACCGTAAGTACTGCAGGTCATTTTATTATTTTCTGAATTTAATGCGCGCATATATATTATCTATATGTTTTAATATAATTGTACTCTATTAAAAAAAATATGGTAAATGAATACTGTTTAAGCGACATAACGAAGATTGCATATTGTGGTTCGGAAAGCATATTGAATATTTTTGTTCTTAGGGAATTACAAATATATAATATATATCCTAAGCAGTAAAGAAGAATGTTTACATTCACACAACGATGGAAATTCTCAAGGATACCGCCACATAAGCAACATTTGTTGTTTTCGAAGTGTTTGGAATAATATATATTTTTAGTTTTTGTTTATATAAGTCATTTTACCTTCTAGTAATCTAGCTTTATAATATGACCATTACAATTGAACAATAAATAATGGATATATATCAGATTAAACATATAAATCAGTTCCGCAAAATGGAGTATCAAAGTTTATACAATTTCCTTGGATGAAATTAATGGTTATGAGCATTCTAGAAACAATTTTCATCACCAGTATTTGTCATGAACATTCTAAGAACATTTTTCATCATCAATATTTGCAACATTAGTCCAGGTTTTATGGGAAATTATTGTAATAAACGCTTTTGTAGAAGCCACACGTCCGGCATTTGTTGTCTGATTTGTTTAAGGGAAAGTATATGTTTATTTTTAATTTCTGGACGCCCTTCTCCGTCATGTTTAGCCCCATTTGTTATAAGATTTTAATACGATTGCCCCATTAGTTTGGCGATCTTAAAACGTTTCGCCCTATTTAGGTGTCGATTATTACCTAGCGAGCGAATGCGAGCCCGGAATTTAGGAGGAATCGGCCTTAGTCTGGGACATTTTTCTACCGAAAATTGTACAAATTTATGTCTAAGGGGGTCTTTGATTATTATTATTATTATTATTATTTTTTTTTTAATGATTGATAGAGGTCTAGGGAGCAAACTAAACCAAATATATATACCTATACCGGTAAAATTAAACAAAAACATATATATAAATATAATAACGTCCCTTCTAGATATGGGCTAGGGCCAGGCTGATCAACCAAAACCTTGCTGGTACCCTTCAGCGTCCTATAACATCCCTACTGTTTCTACCTGTTGATCTTGGATGCCATCGTTGAGCAAGTATGATCTTATAGTGAAAACGATAACCACTATTGCCTCATTTTAATCCGCTTGTGTGCACGCGCCTATTAACCCGTTCAGTACCAATGCCGACTTTTTAACTTTATTCTGGCTACTTTTAGACGATTTTATTTAGTTTAAAAAGAGCCTACAGCAATCAACAGGCTTCAAACTGTCTCTCTTAGCCTTTTTACTACCACATATCTTTCCTAAGCTGCACTAAATGTTCTGAATATAGCTAGAGTAAAGTTAAAAACACGTCGACGGCACAGAAGAGGTTAAGTACTGCCAAGCGAACATTTTGTAGGTAATTTTTAAACTAAAAACAACCCACAATTGATATTATATTGCTTCAGAGGAATAATTGCAGTATAAATTCCGACGGAAGTTCCTGAACTTCCCACACATACAAGTCCTATAGTGTATATAACCATTATCTGCGGGATGCTACCCGGTGAGTGGTGACATATTAAGGGGCTACTGGCTGTTTTGTTGGTCTATATATTAATCTATTCAATTATTGCTTTAGTTTCCTTGCTAGGCCTCCCTCAAAATTAGAAAAACGCTAGATAAATCTGTGCATTTTTTGGAAGAAGAATATCACGGCCGAATGCCGGTTCCTCTTATAATTACAGGTTCGCTATTGCTCGGCAGGAAAAATTTAACACCTAAATGTCACACTAGGTCTTAAAATTAACAACGGAATGGGGCATAAGGTGTTACAATCGCCAAACTAATGGGGTGAACGTTTTCAAATTTCAAAACTACTGGGGCTAAACATGAGAGAAAAGGGGATCCAGAAAAAAACATAGACCTTCCCTTAACAGACTAGAAATCCTGAACAAACTTTTCTATTGGTCCAGGATAGTTCTAATATATATGTAGGTTATTTGTGTTGTCTGCATGTTTCTGAAGAACAATAGAGGGGTACACATACTCGTATATTAAAAAACGATCCACACAATATGTATATATAATACAAATGCACGAGAATGCCTATTTAAAGGGAACAAAATATAAAATAGAATAACATTGAACAACCCAAGTAGCCCAACTATCCAAAACGCTGACAAGAAACACATTCCAGGAGGTAACAGAAAAAGACACAACCCCAACTTCACACCAGAAATTCAAAACCTCATCAGACAACGCGACATACTGAAACACTCCCCAGCACCCCACAAACAAGACATCACACAACAAATCCAAGCACTAAACACCCAGACTAACAACAAAATATAAGAACAACAAAAACTAAATTGGAATAATTTCCTACAAACACTTAATCACAAAACAAACCCCCCAAAAATCTACAAAACACTAAACAGCATCACACTTTCCAACAACAACACAACACAATCACATGCTGCAATCACAACAACAGACTATACTCCATCATTTAAACAACAAGCAAACACTCTTATCAATCACTTCTCACATGTTAGCCACCTAAAACCTCACAAAGACGACCGACGTGTCATCCGACGTAAGAGACAATTCCCCACAGACCCTGACTATACACCCTTCACCAATCACCAGACAAAGCATATCATTAACAATCTCAAGCACTCACCCGCCTGTGGCCTAGACAACATAAGCAACATACACCTCAGACACCTGGGCCACAAGCACTCACTAACATATCAAACTACAATTTTTCACACAACACAATACCAGACATTTGGAAGCATGGTATCATTATCACATTCCCCAAACCCAACAAAGACCCCACGCTACCCTCCTCACACCGTCCCATCACACTCCTTTGCACCCCCTCCAAAGTCATGGAACGCCTAGTATTACAACTAATTACACCCGACCTACCCCTAGCTCCGACACAACATGGCTTTAGGCCACTGCACTCCACAAACACTCTTCTTACAGACCTTACACAAAGAGCTTTTGACGGCATCAACTCAGCTAGACCACCACACAGATCATTATTAGCCACACTCGACATTAGTAAAGCCTTCAATGCCATCCCCCGCCACAACCTAACAAACAAAATCTACAACACAAACATGCACTATCTATCTATCTATCTATATGCTCAGGCCCAATCCCCATTTTGGGGGTAACCGACTCAAGACAGAGCAAGAACAGGGAAAACACAAAAACAGCATAAAACAACAAATAAACACAGATAAAAAGCACAAACTCACACACATCCAGGTCACCCAGGAGAAGACCCAGAGACCAGGGTCACCAAGGTCGCTCCAGCACTCCCCCGGCCCCCGACCACCTGGAGAGGTTCCGATCTCGGCAGGCAGACATGCAGCGGAGCCAAAGCCACAAGCCCTCCCACCACACTTCCAGGCGCACCCTTCATATTAATCGTCTCCCCGGGCCAGGCGCCTGATGGACTATTATCTAGTCCAACTTGCGCCCGACCCCTTACTCCAAATGACCAATGTGTTCACTCAACTATTCACAAGCATTCTCCATTCACTCCTGTCCACCACCACTTCCCCTGCCTGATCTATAGTCATTCCTCTATCATCCAAAGCCTTTCTTACACAGTCTCTCCATCTCAATGGGGGTCTTCCTGCCCTTCTATCTCCCCTTGTACCTGACTCACATATTCTCTTTGTAAGCCTTTCATCTCCCATTCGTTCAATATGACCATACCAGCTCAGCACCCTTCTGTCCACTCTGGCTGACAAATGTTCCTGCTGCCCCACTCTCCTACGTATCTCTTCATTCCTCAATCTGTCTCTACGAGTAACTCCACACATACTCCTCAAGCAGCTCATCTCCATCACATCCAGCCCTCTCTTCTCCTTTTTCTTCAGAGCCCATGTCTCAGCCCCATACATCACTGTTGGCACAACAATTCCTTGATACAGTGCACTTTTTACTTTCACTCCGAGATTTCTCGTCTTCCACATACTTCCCATTGCTCCGAAAACCTTCCTTCCTTCACACACTCTCTGTTTTACCTCCACTTCCATACCTCCACTCCTGCGTATCGTTCCTCCTAGATATTTAAAACACTCTACTTGTTCCAATATTTCCCCATCCAGCCTCACATCTAGATTCACCCTATGCTCTCCCCTATTACACACCATTACTTTACTTTTATTGACGTTCACCTTCAGTTTCCTCCTTCCACAAACCACACCAAACTCTTTGACTACCCGCTGCAGTTTCTCATCAGAATCCGCCACCAATGGTGTGTCATCAGCGAACAGCAACTGATTCAACTCCCAATCTCTACCATTCTTTCCTACTAAACCCAATCCTCTTCCCATAGTTCTCCTTTTCACCTCCCTCACCACACCATCCATAAACATATTAAACAGCCATGGTGACATTACAGAACCTTGTTGCAAACCTACCTTTACCTCAAACCATTCACTCAACTCACCATTTCCTACTCTCACACATGCTCTGCTCCCTTCATAAAAACTCTTAACTGCTTCTAACAAATTTCCTCCTATTTCATAAATCCTTAACACCTTCCACATTGCTTCACGGTCCACACGGTCATACGCTTTTTCCAAGTCCATAAAAGCCCAAAATATCTCCTTATGCTTCTCTAAATACTTCTCGCATAACTGTCTTACTGCAAACATCTGATCCACGCACCCTCTTCCCCTCCTAAAACTGCACTGTTCGTCTCCTATTGCAACTTCCGTACACTATATTATCCTCTCTATCAACACCCTGCCATACAGCTTTCCAACCACTGACAACAAACTAATACCTCTATAACTTGAACACGCCTGCCGATCTCCCTTCCCCTTGTACAACGGCACAATACATGCACTCTTCCAGTCTATTGGTACCATTGACACAGCAAAGCACACATTGAAAAGTCTCACTAACCAATTTATTATCATATCTCCACCCTTCTTTATACACACTCCACAGCAATACCATCCAAACCTTCTGCTTTTCCCGCTCTCATTTGTTTCACTGCTTCTTTCACCTCATTTTCCTCAATCCTTTCATTCATTCCCTGCCACCTGGGTGGCCTGGGTAACCTATCTCCATCCACCTCTGCTTCAATCACTGCTTCTCTTCCATCTCTTGTATTTAACAAAGATTCAAAATACTCGGCACATCTTGTCCTCACTTCAACTGGTTCCACTAGTAATTCTCCATTTTCATCTTTCACTGACTCTTCCCTCTTTTGTCCTCCTTTCCTTATTTTATTTACCTCCTTCCAGAACATCTTCTTTCGTTCTTCAAAATTCTCACTCAGCCTTTGACCCCACCTTTCGTTTGCATCTTTTTTCGCTTCTCTAATTTTCCGTTTTGAATCTCTCCTGTTCTCCTTGTACCTCTCCCATACCTCAACACTATGTTACGTCCTGGGATATATAAACACTGGGCTCTTTCTATTGGACTAGGTATGCGGCAACAAGCAACAACGGAAAACGCTAGATCCAACCCTTATCTATAAACCCAGGCAACAAACCACCCTAAACCGTCAAGAGTCCTGCCTGGACAACAAGGTATCCTATGACTCGGTTACAGGGTGCACGCACTATAGACTGCTGATAGTCAAGCAGGCTATATAAAAGATCACACAATTAAGTTGACTTAAAGCTTCAAGGAAAAGATAGATAACGGAATTAAATTGCAGAAACAATTTAATAACAAACTAGAAGAAAGTACATTTAACGTTATGTTAATTAATGCAACTAATCACCCCTGCGTGAAAGAAGGTGAAAGCAAACAGTCCTGAAAACATCGTACAGGTAGACAAGATGCAGGTTTCTAAACTGCATGCGGCTACTGTAGGATCTGATGCTTAGCAAAGAAAGTAAGTTACGGATTTAGAGAACTCTTAACTCATAAGCAGGAATAAATACTAGTGATAGGCCATACAGTGTATAATGGCATAGGTATAATTAAATAAAGGCAGCAACTCGCAACATAACCACATACAGGTGTGCTTCTCACTCTTAGTCAGGCAAGCCTGCTCGGACAGAGTCTCTAAGCCACACCCTGACTCACAATGCTCACAAGAACGGTAAAACTGTGGCACAATAACAAGCATGCAGAAATAATAAACCCCTAGCTGTTAATCTGCCAGGTGGCAGAGGTCTAGCCGGAAGGATATAGGCTTCGGATACCCGGGCTGAGCCACCTGCTCTAGCCTAGGGACGTTCCCAAGTCTGTGCGCCAAATTACTCTAATTGAAAGGGTGCTCTCTTGAGAGACTCAGATCCCAAGTATCTGACTCTCTCCTGGCGACCCTAAAACAAACGCAAGACGTGCTAGCGCAGTGCTGAGTGGACTAGGCAAGGGCCCTCACACAACAAAACACTAGACACACAGGCACACAGACAAGAAAATGCCCCCTGACTCCCACGGGTATCCTAGTAAAGTCGTGCAGGTCCACAGGACTCGCACCAACAGACTTTACTGACAGGATCGCAAAAAGCCTCCCCTCCGGTCTAGCCCCTGCTAACCTGCCACAAGAACACACTAGCAAGCATGAAACCACCAAATATGAGACAACAAAAAAAGCTTCCTAGGTCTCGTTAACAATTACATCTCTGCATAAGTCCCAAAATCCTATCTAATTATCTGAGAGCTCGTCGTTAATACAATAATAGATATAAGGTCTATCAAGGGGATGGGATAATTAAATAGATTGGTGAAGTAGTGGAAAGAAGGTATACAAAGTAAGAGAGAAAGTTTCTAAGTGGGGTTGAGAGGGATAGATATCAAGGGGGTCCGAAGGGTACGACAGTGAGGTGAGCTCTGAGTCTTGAATCAGTCTGAACCCCACCCTAGGCATGCGAAATACATCCCATGCTTGGCAACACTCAACACTGTTGCCGGGTCAAAATCCTCTACCCCTTGCGCGAGTCGAAACTAAGCCTAACGTTGCGATCAAATTGGCAACATCAGTCTCGTCCCAAGCTAGACTCTCCGCGCCCGCGCGAAGCAACGTCCCCCAGCCGGTCTCTCTCTCCAGCTCGTCTCCTCCCACTCTCACTAGACTTACATCTTATATATTATAATGAAACAATCAACTATCGAGAATAAAATATACTAAGATGCGTTGGTTAAGAATAAGGGGAGCTTCAAGCTGTGAAACAACATAAGAATATCCCAGACATTAGTTACATTGTCGTAGGATATATACTAAGGAAAAGCCGGCCGGCCGGCTGCCGCCAGCCGGTTTCTAAACGGCTGGGCAGCCGACACTCGCGCATGCCCGCACGTGGCTACTATGCAGGAGCGTCACACCTCCCCCAAGATATAAGACACTTGACTAAGTTCTTCATATCTAACAGAAAGCTTCTCATAGTACCACACACTGTTGCGACACAAGGCACTATATATAAAAAAAATAAAGACTGTTGCACTCCACCGAGCAAGTTCAACTAACTTAGCGACAATAAGCGAAAACATTCAACTTAGATACTGCTACAACATCTTATACAAAATTCTAGACGTTAGAAAAATAAAGAGTTTTTATAAGGTTTTTGCTTTTTTAATTTGTTTATGGCGGCTGCTCTTACAGGGGCAAGCCTATTTTACTCCACTCTCAACACACACTGACTGAACGGCGAGGGTTCTCCTGCAAACAAACCCTCCCGTGACAATCGATCAGCCAAAACATTATCAGTGCCCTTAGCATGCCACACATCCAACTTGTGTCCCGGCAGTAAAACAACACCTGGCACTGATAAACTGCCCAGTTCATCACAAGACCGGCATTTCTCTTCGCTCTTTCCGGCAACGGGGCCTGCCCATAACCTTTCACTAGTTCTACCTTCGTGATAGGTGATGCAGCCCCGAGGCGGTCTATGGTGTCGTCAACTCTCGATAAGGTATAGGCGTCTGTCAGGGATAATGCACACACACTCTCGCAATCAACACACTCACTGATCTTGCCACTTAACACAGGTTGCAAAGTTACAGGCAACGACCACTCACGACATTCCTTATCCCTCAGACCCTTCGTCAACACGTAATCCAGCTCTGCTTGCACCACAGGCTGTCGAGCAGGATTTATACGGTAGGGAATTAAACTGAGCCTTGCACTATCTCCAGCCTGCATGTCGGATTCTACCCCGTACATCAGGCCTGGAGAAGCAACAAACATGCGGATGCACTGCCACAGCCTAGTAAACAACTTATCTCGCAGAATAACAATCCTAGTGCCCTTCCACAACCCAGCCGACACCGCAACTTCTAACCTGTAGTCTCCCTCCTTCTCCACCTTCGTCCCTAGAACAGCCAGGTCATGAGAGGAACAATCAGTACCACCTGGGCAGTCACTCCCATAGTTCATTATTGCTAAGGCTTCCCCGCCGATACCGTACATGCACACCCCCGCATTTCTTACGACTACATCTGCCTGCGCAGCATCATCGCTTTTAGCGACATGGCCAGATACAGTCGGTCTATGGAAGGGCTGTTGCAATTGACTAGAGCAGCATTGGGAGGCTATGCGATGACTGGGCACTTCGATGCCACAGCCAACCTCACCAATCTGCTCAAAGTCCTCCTTTTGACCACCACCCTTGGCAGCCATGGGTCGACCCTGACCTGGCAACCATGCCAAAGCCTCGTCGCCCACCTTGAACCACCGAAACAACGAGGCTAACGGTCTTTCAACATTCACGTGTCCTGCCCGCGGAACATCTTGCACCGCCCGAGTTGTGAGGCTCAGGGGCTCGGCACGACCAGTGGGGTATGAACCGAGCTGGTGCTGGAGCGCTGCACACTGCTGCTCAGGCAGGTGCTCTAGCGCTTCCACAGCCACCAGACTCGTGTCCCCCGCCCACTGCTCCGCCGAGACATGACAATCCCTACTCTCCTCCACCTGTGCCCTACTGCCCCCCTCTCCTTCTCCACCTTGGCCGCTGCAGACCAACGCAGGGACAGTAGGCTGCTCAGGTGGTTGCCTCACAAACTCCTCCAACAGGTTCACATGACATGTTTCCCCGTCCTCGTGTTTGATCTCGACAGCACCATTACCACACTTCTGAACTTCCGGATCCTCCAACTGCAGTTTACAAATATCTGAGGGAACCAACCTGTCTAGATGCTTCCGAAGCAACCCAAGTCCTCCCCCAATATCAAACTGTTCCTGCCCTACCTCCTCACTAGCTGTGACAGGTCCTGGGGCCTCTCCAGACTCTAACATAGGTGCCAATAATGAGTCACCAAGAAACACTGCCGGCTCAAAACTCTCCAATTGACCAACACTTCCCGTTTTCTTGTGACCTTTCCTCCGCGGTTTGATAGACTGAGGTGGTGGCTGCAAGGCTCCGGATGTCTGAGAACGCGTCACAACACACGCCATGGTTTGCACGCTACACTTCTCAACCCACTCCTGTTCTTCCCTACTAACGTCGGCCGCCTTCTCGGCAACGACCAAGGGTGAAACCTTAGAAGCAGGCACCGCAAAGTCGTTGCCGAGGAGGAGGTCGACGCCCCCAACAGGCAAGTTCTCTACAATTCCGACATCCAGTTCCTTCGCCACACCACCCACCTCCAGCTCTATCCGCACCAGCGGGTAGGACTTCATAGCATTGATCCCCTGAACTACCACCACCCGAGCAGCGTTAATCGGCCTACCAGTAAAGTTCTTTAACAAGGTCTGAGAAGCCCCAGTATCACGCAATAGCTTAACTCCTCGCCTTTCGCCAGCCCATCTCACAAAACCATGCCCTCTATGACCCCCAAAGACGTCGCGGACAGGGTTCGAGCCTTCCGGACTCTTGAACACAGGCTGTGTCCCAACCTCTGACGAACTACCCTTGGCAAACTCAGAAGATATAGGCGACACCCCTATGCTGCGGACCAATGACACAACCTTGTTTGGTGGCTTGTTCGGACAAGCATTTGCAAAGTGACCCTCCTTGTGACATGCAAAGCACTCTTTACTCTTTGGTTTCCCTTGGGAGTGGGAGGTACCATTAGACTTCTTATACGGGACGGTATTTGGTTTATGTTCAGTTTTATTGTCAGTGCTAGATGGTTTTGTGTATTTATGTGTATCAAAATTCTTGGGAGGGGGAGGGGTACGATCCTTTGCACCCGACTCACTCCTAGCTGCTGCTCCGCACCCTCGAATTAATGACAGTCGGAGGTCAGCCATTTCTGCTGCCTCCTGGAGAGTTCTAGGATTTTTTTCCTTTATATGTAATGTTAAGTCCCCGCCTGTGCACTTAAAGAACTGCTCCAAGAGAACCAGCTCACTCAACTCCTCAAAAGTAGCTGCCCTCTCAGAACGCAGCCAATGTCGTAGTGCATCAGACAAGTCCCGGGCGTGTTCTAGGAAGGTACTATCCTTGCCCTTAGTAACACCCCGAAACTTCAAGCGGTAAGTTTCTGGCTGTAACTCATAGGCCCGTAGCACAGCCTTCTTTAGCTCATCATAAACTAAACAGGACTCTAAAGGTAGTGCATCATACGCTTTTAGCCCCTTTCCTAGGAGTCTTGATGAAACTAATGCTGCCCACTTTTCCTGAGGCCACTGGTGTTCCTGACACTTCTTCTCATATCGCATAAAAAACTCAGTCACACATGATTCATCGAACACAGGAACTAGTTTAAGCAGGTGAGACAATGATTGGTCCCGATGTCTGTTACCTCCCCCAATATTTCGCCCTGTTACCTCCACTCGAGATCTCTCCAGCTCCCTGTCAGCCCGATACCTAGTAGACTCTGCCTGCAGTTCAGCCTCTCGTACGGCAGCCTCAACCTGAGCTCTAGCGACCTCAACCTTGGCCATCTCAAGCCGAAACAACAAATCTGGAGTCAACCCTTGAGGAGGGGAAGGTGCATTTAATGGAGAGGGTCCCTGTGATTGAATTCCACGCTGCCATTGACCATCAACTTGGGGGTATGTACTAAATTCAGGCACCCTGACGTTTGATACGGGGATAGAGTGGAGGGGGGGCTGGGGACCGGGGCCCCCAGTCGCCTCTCCACCCAGGTCTCTCCCTTCTAAACCCAATATCAAAGTCCTCAGCTGATCTTTCCTCATGCCACTTAAACCCTGGTGACCCTGAAGACCTGCCACACACTTTAAGCCATACTTATTCAGCTTCAACACCCTGGCAGCGGTAAGGGGCACCTCTAAAAATCTTCTAGCACCCTCCTCGCTATCGACTAGGCACTCCACAGGTCTTTCTCCCTCCGAGCCTGTATCGTGACCTGACCCACCACTGTGTTCTGATGTATTAGACATGTTTGTGTACTGCAGTAATTATCACGGTTATAGAATATGCCTTATCTCCTATACAAGTATGTATATACTAATGTTATTTAAAGTCTTTAATGTGTTATATTGGTTGCTCCAAAAAAAAACTCTATGTCCACTGTATTCCTTTAATCATAAGGAATCTCAAAACAAATGACCACTATATTCCTCTGTTCAGTAAATCCTATGCAAGGTCGCCATTTGTTACGTCCTGGGATATATAAACACTGGGCTCTTTCTATTGGACTAGGTATGCGGCAACAAGCAACAACGGAAAACGCTAGATCCAACCCTTATCTATAAACCCAGGCAACAAACCACCGTAAACCGTCAAGAGTCCTGCCTGGACAATAAGGTATCCTATGACTCGGTTACAGGGTGCACACACTATAGACTGCTGATAGTCAAGCAGGCTATATAAAAGATCACACAATTAAGTTGACTTAAAGCTTCAAGGAAAAGATAGATAACGGAATTAAATTGCAGAAACAATTTAATAACAAACTAGAAGAAAGTACATTTAACGTTACGTTAATTAATACAACTAATCATCCCTGCGTGAAAGAAGGTGAAAGCAAACAGTCCTGAAAACATCGTACAGGTAGACAAGATGCAGGTTTCTAAACTGCATGCGGCTACTGTAGGATCTGATGCTTAGCAAAGAAAGTAAGTTACGGATTTAGAGAACTCTTAACTCATAAGCAGGAATAAATACTAGTGATAGGCCATACAGTGTATAATGGCATAGGTATAATTAAATAAAGGCAGCAACTCGTAACATAACCACATACAGGTGTGCTTCTCACTCTTAGTCAGGCAAGCCTGCTCGGACAGAGTCTCTAAGCCACACCCTGACTCACAATGCTCACAAGAACGGTAAAACTGTGGCACAATAACAAGCATGCAGAAATAATAAACCCCTAGCTGTTAATCTGCCAGGTAGCAGAGGTCTAGCCGGAAGGATATAGGCTTCGGATACCCGGGCTGAGCCACCTGCTCTAGCCTAGGGACGTTCCCAAGTCTGTGCGCCAAATTACTCTAATTGAAAGGGTGCTCTCTTGAGAGACTCAGATCCCAAGTATCTGACTCACTCCTGGCGACCCTAAAACAAACGCAAGACGTACTAGCGCAGTGCTGAGTGGACTAGGCAAGGGCCCTCACACAACACAACACTAGACACACAGGCACACAGACAAGAAAATGCCCCCAGACTCCCACGGGTATCCTAGTAAAGTCGTGCAGGTCCACAGGACTCGCACCAGCAGACTTTACTTAAAGGATCGCAAAAAGCCTCCCCTCCGGTCTAGCCCCTGCTAACCTGCCACAAGAACACACTAGCAAGCATGAAACCACCAAATATGAGACAACAAAAAAGCTTCCTAGGTCTCATTAACAATTACATCTCTGCGTAAGTCCCAAAATCCTATCGAATTATCTGAGAGCTCGTCGTTAATACAATAATAGATATAAGGTCTATCAAGGGGATGGGATAATTAAATAGATTGGTGAAGTAGTGGAAAGAAGGTATACAAAGTAAGAGAGAAAGTTTCTAAGTGGGGTTGAGAGGGATAGATATCAAGGGGGTCCGAAGGGTACGACAGTGAGGTGAGCTCTGAGTCTTGAATCTGTCTGGACCCCACCCTAGGCATGCGAAATACATCCCATGCTTGGCAACACTCAACACTGTTGCCGGGTCAAAATCCTCTACCCCTTTCTGAGTCGAAACTAAGCCTAACGTTGCGATCAAATTGGCATCAGTCTCGTCCCAAGCTAGACTCTCCGCGCCCGCGCGAAGCAACGTCCCCCAGCCGGTCTCTCCCTCCCGCTCGTCTCCTCCCACTCTCACTAGACTTACATCTTATATATTATAATGAAACAATCAACTATCGAGAATAAAATATACTAAGATGCGTTGGTTAAGAATAAGGGCAGCTTCAAGCTGTGAAACAACATAAGAATATTCCAGACATTAGTTACATTGTCGTAGGATATATACTAAGGAAAAGCCGGCCGGCCGGCTGCCGCCAGCCGGTTTCTAAACGGCTGGGCAGCCGACACTCGTGCATGCCCGCACGTGGCTACTATGTAGGAGCGTCACAACTACCATCCTGTAAAACCCTCTCAAATCACTGTTTCTTCTCCTCAACTGCCTTTCTCACCGTATCATTCCACCACTCGCTTCCCTTCCTGATACCTCTGCCTCCTACTTTCCTTTTGCCGCATACTACCTCTGCACTTGCTTTCACTCCTTCCTTAAACTGTTGCCATTCAACCTCTACTTCTCTCACTTCCATCCACTTTTCATTTAGTCTTTCCTTGTACTCCCTCTCTTTTTCACTCTTCTCTTACTCACTAACTTTTTTTACCTCTCTTACTTCACGCTTGTCTCTTATTCTCCTGTAACTCTTAACTCTTAGCTTTCCCTCCACCAGGTAATGATCTGTCATACCCTCCGCCTCACCTCTCATCACATTCACATCCAGCAGTCTACACAATCTTTCCCTTGTCACCAGCACATAATCCATCAATGCCCTCTCTACAATCTCTCCCCTCACAAGTCTATGCCAGGTGTACTTGTGTATACGCC
Organism: Paralithodes platypus; assembly: GCA_032716605.1. Classification (NCBI taxonomy): domain Eukaryota; kingdom Metazoa; phylum Arthropoda; class Malacostraca; order Decapoda; family Lithodidae; genus Paralithodes; species Paralithodes platypus. The sequence continues at coordinate 112,503,687 of CM064487.1, forward strand.
TTTTTTTGAAGAACGTATTACCTACACTCAATCTACACTCTTCACATACATTTTTCAGTCTTTCTCCACTCTCGGTTACACCATCCACACCAAAACTACCGATGACTCCCTCAACAGGCTCATTTCCTACCCTAGCATTTAGGTCCCCTAAAACTATAACATTTTCATTTTCATCAATCCCTTGTAGACAATCTCTCAAATCCTCCCAGAAACCCTCTATCTCGTCTAACTCTCTTTCACTTCCTGGTCCATACACACTTACAAAAACCCACCTCTCACCCTTAAACCGCATTCTCACCCACATTAGCCTTGATGACACCTCTTTCCACTCTTTTATAAACTCTCTCAACTCCACCTTCACAATAATAGCCACTCCTTCTTTCCCCCTGACTCCCTCGTCTACTACAGACTTTCTACCTATCACGTTTCCAAAATCCACTTCTCCCTCTCCTTTCATCTTTGTTTCATTCAGTGCAAGGACATCATACATCCTTCTTTCAAATAACCTTCCAATATCCTCTCGCTTCTCATTCGTACTACATCCACGCACATTCAAAGCTCCTATTCTTAGGGTCCGGGACCACGAACGCGTTCCCTCGCCCCTATCTCTGTCTCGTTTTTTTGGTAGATTTATTTACAAACATGCACAACAACACAAAAAGGTGGCTGGCCAACTTCCTAGCAGGCAGATGTGCACACATATCTTTTGCCGGTCAGGCATCTAGAATCAGAAACTTTCCAAACGGAGTCCCACAAGGATCCGTCCTATCGCCCGCACTCTTCAATCTGTACATGCATGATATAACTACATCCAATACGCCCCAAATAAACTTAGCCTCCTATGCAGATGACATAACACTCACATGCACACACCATGACCCAAAAAGAGCAACAGATCTCCTTCAACCCTATCTCAACACTCTACAAGGCTGGTGCACTACAAACAGACTTAATCTAGCTCCAGCCAAATCCACCGCAACCCTGCTCACAAGCTGGACAGGAGAACACGAATACAACCCTCAACTTACCATAAACAACACACCCCTAACACATACACACACACCCAAAATCCTAGGAGTAATATATGATTCTCATATGACATTCAAACAGCACACCACAAACATTAAAAAGAAACTGACACCCAGACTTGACGCCCTCAGGTCACTTGCTCACACAAAATTTGGACACAACAAAGAAACCACCTCCACAGTATATAAACAATACATAAGATCAGTGATGGAATACGCAAGCCCTGCCTGGGCTTCTAACCTAGCTGAAACACATCATAAGACCTTACAGACTATTCAAAAGAAAGCCCTAAAGATCATTACAGGCTGCACAGCAACTGCACCCACATATCACCTACATCAAGAAACCAAAATCCTCAAAGTCAAAGACCATCTGGACATGAGAGGCACTCAATTCCTGGCAGCAGCCTCCACAAACCAGAACTACCCACTAAACTACATGGCAACACACCCACAGACACCAAGAAATATCAAAACAACACCCAGCACACGGTATCACACACAATTGCTATCCTCTCTCCCTCCCTGTCCACCCCGAACCAACTTCCAGAAGCACATCCATACTCACATTTCTCGCCGATCCATCCATTCGCTCACAGACAACACGCAGCTGCAAGCACGACCTCCCGAAATCCATCCTTCCGAATCCTTATTTCCTCGCGAGGACAGAGTCCACCTGGCCAGGCTGAGATGCGGACACCATCCAGCTCTCCTGTGCTATCAGAAGAGACTGGATGACTCCGTCGTCGACGTCTGCCCGGGATGTAACACAGCACCCCATACCATTAAACACATCATAGAAGACTGCATTTCACACAACCACTTACGCCAACAACACAATCTACACTCAATGAGCGCTCTGTGGGAAAGCCTGACCGTGGCCATGGCCTTCCTCAGGGACTCGGGGCTGTTCGGCCAGGCAGCTTAGGGAACAACAACAACAACAACAACAACCCAAGAAGCAAACTTCTTGAATACAGATAGTTGTAGGTCAGGTGTCGTGCATAGCATATCGTGTGGGTTAAAGATAATTAAAGGGGGGGTGGGGTCTTTTGGACCCCTTTTTCCCTCATGTCTAGCCCTGTTAGTTTTGAGGTTTGAAGATGCTTGCCCAATTACATAGGCGATTTTAAGACCTTCCGTACCATTTCTTTGTTAATTATGAGATCTTTCGTGCCATTCAGGTGGCGAATTATACCTGGCAGGTGAATTTGAGGCTGCACTGTAGAAGGAACCGGCCTTTGGGCAGGAAATGTTTATACCTAAAAACGTACAAATATATGTTGAAGGGGTGTCTTGGGGTATCTTGTTTAAGCCTGATGAAGGTCAAAATGAGGAGCAAAGGAGAAATCGCACATTATATTCTTCCAGCAATATTGAACTAGACAACTCTGGTCTGGCATCTGCTTATTTTTCAGCTATACAGGTGGGAACTTAGCAACCTATACCAGACTAATTTCAGCCTTGTTGGTATTATTGAAGCAAAAACAGGCTTGTCAGGATGCCAGAATTCGATAAAAAAAATTGACGGGAAGAGCACCAATTAAAAGGTATGATTGGAGAGATAGAGACAGATGGCCATATTCTTAAATTTACCGGAGGGGGGGGGGGGGGGGGGCGCTTCACGTAAATGTACTAAATAATCTAATTTAATCATTTCACTTCCGACACCAAACACCTCCCAGTGAAATTTATTAAAAACATATGATACACCCGGGATTCGAAGCTGGGTTACCATATACAGATCTTAAACAATCAAACCATTACACCATCAAGACGTTACGTTTAGAAATGGAGGTGCTAAGCCGTGTATTATTATCTGTAAACAAAACAACAACCAAGCTCATTCCCACCGTGTCGTTCTGTAACAGGCGCTGCTGGGGAGGGGATTAATTAGTTGTTTAAGGGGAGATGGGCCCGTTTTTCTGGCTCCCCTTCTCCTTCGTCTTTAGCCACATTTGTTTTAGATTGCAAGACGTTCGCCTTATTAGTTTGGCGATTCTAAAACCTTTGACCCCATTTTTTTTCAATATTAGCACCTTTCGTGCCATTTAGGTGTGGAGTTTTACCTAGCGAGCGATAGTGAGCCTATTATTTTAGGAGGAACTGACCTTCGGCCGGGAAATTTGTCAACCGAAAAATGTAGAAATTCATCTTAAAGGGGGGTCTAGGGGGTGTTTTGATTTTTATTTTGATGGAAGTCTAGGGAAGAAACTAAGAAACTAATAAATACATATTAAACCGATCAAAATCTATCCCCTATCCCCTTAAGTAAAGAAGTTATAGGAACAGGAGGGGCACCAAGACCAGTAGCGAGAACCTTATCAGAGGGACGCGGCCTGACATGTCCACCACCACCCTTATCCGGCCACATTCCTTGTACGCCCGCAACCCTGTACGTCCCCGACGCCCACACCTACCCACAGCCTTCCTGCGGGCGGAGTATGGTTGGCTAAATAAATCTTCGCTGTCATTACGTTTTGTTTCCTGTGTGCTGTACTAATGTATGTCAGATGTTGAATAGGGTGGGTAAACAAAGGGACATGTTGGTCTATCTCACTGAAAACGATGAATTTATGCTTATCGATAGTGCTGGTACCAATTATTGATCGAGATATATACTTGGTCCTGCGACATCACTTATTTGGCCGACTGTACACCCGACACCTGTACAGTCCCGGTGACGCCCTCTTCATTATAGTCTGGAAACAATTAGACGATTTTATTCACAGTGAACAGTGTATTTTACAGTACTGGTTTTACAACCAGTAATACAACCAAATGATTTTATTGCAACTGTTATGGACATCAGTAAATCTGCAATCTCAACTCTCTTCTATAATTATTCACAACATACATACTTGAAAATATAATTGCGAGCGGCTCTTCATTACCTGAATAACACCTAAGACAAAAATATGGCTAAACTCTAAAATTAGGCTGTTAGTTAAGTTAAAGTAGAGGGGGATAGAGAGGTTGGGAAAGTGAGAAGTCTCTTAAGAGTATGTGAAGTGCTTAGTACATATATTTAAATGACTATAAGAGTCTGGTTTGATGTACAAAATAATACGCAAATATGACTGACATAAGCAACACAATCATTCCCAATTTATCATTGGCTAACTTGTCTTAAATTAATTAATTGTCTGTTGCCAAGCATATGTTGAGAGTATCATTGGTAATGCGTGTACTTGTATTTTTATAAAGACTTTGATGTTATAGCCGCATTGCTATCGATAGGTATCAGATTACATTACAAAATAATCGAAATGACAACGTTGATGTAAGATAAGTTTAGTGTTTCCAAAGAATATCGCTTGCCATTAAAAATTTCACGACGTGCTGCTGTGCTAAATTGTCATACAACTCGTATTTTCGTATGTCCTCTGGAAACAAAATAAAATAAAACATTACATGCGATAGAAATATTGACTCTGCTTTTAGGAAACATTTTGCCACATGTTTAGTAAAGTGAGTTTAGATATTTATTTTCAGCCTTACATGGTATACAGTATGTAAAACAATTAAAATGGTGTACCATACCTATAAATTAATTATAATTGAACCCATGTAAACATTTATAATATATAGTATACATAGCCCAGCTTATAAACTATTGACTTCCAATCGAATTAACAAAACATACTAGAAGTTAATCTAGGAAAGGACCATCACTAAGGCTGAATCTGGGATATATCGGAGCTTCAAGACGATGTTAAGGGGGATGGACGATTTTTTTTCTCATTTTGTATTTTTTTTATAATCTTGTTATTTTCTTCCTTAGACCTCCATCAAGCTTAAAATAACACCTACCCAAGACCCTCCTTCAAGATAAATTTGTACATTTTTCGATAGAAAATGTCCAGGCCGAAGGCCGGTTCCTCTTAAATTACAGGCTCGCTATCGCTCGCCAGGATAAAATAGACACATAAATGACAGGAAAGATTGTAATATTGACAAAGAAATGGGGTTACAGGTCATATTATCGCCAAACTAATGGGCAAAACGTCTTAAAATCTCAAAACTAGTATGCTAAACACGAGGAAGAAGGGGGACCAGAAAATGCGAGTATCTCACCATTAAAGGTGGCCGAGATCTTATTTATTGGGACGGCTGCCCTCATTATGTTTTCACTACCGATGTCATTGCAGGTTTACGGGGGACATAAACGAAAACCAGCACCTGAGATACCAGGCGTAACAAGTCCTGGTAAGCCACTCTAGGAACATTTACCTGACAGAGGGCGGAAGATTGTAGCATGTAACCCCTTCAGCACGATGACGGCTTTTTACCCTTGAACCTGGCTAACCTTAGACGATTGTATGCAGTTTGAGAAGAACCTATGTTTATTAAGAACGTATTTACCCTTTCAGTCCTAGAGGTAAATAATAAACTAACGGAAATCGTCAGGGGTAAACAGAATATGATAAAAATTACGTCATCGTGCTGAAGGGGCTAACCTCTTAAGGACAAGAACGTAATTTTTTTACGTTTTTTTCCAGTAAACACCTATTGATTTTGTGCAGCTTCGGAAAATATGTCGTAGTGCTGAAGCCAAGGAAATTATCATGAGCGGCTGTTCCAAGTGTAAATGTATTTGCTCATAATTATATTTGCATGCACTGACCAATGATTTTCCTCTGATTAGAAGGTTTACTCTGTTACGTTGTGTAGGATCTATTTGTGATAGCTTATTAATTGTTAAGTAAAAACAAATATATAAATACGGTATAATAAATCCAAAAAACAGCAAAAGGTAAGCCAATTAGCGCCTCTCCTCAAACGGAGCGACACAACAATGGATAAGAAATAGACCATGGGAAGAAGATTCTTAGTTAAAATTGAATCTTCATAATATCATTATAAGTAACTGTAGCCCATTAACCCGTTCAGTATAAGTTCCATCCTTTTTAATTCAGACTGGTTACTAATAAACTAATTATATTCATCTTACGGAGGGCTTTCATCAACTAACATGCATCGAACTATCTTATTTAACCCTTTTTAGTATCACAGATCCTACTTAATGTTCAATAAATCGTCTAAATATAGCTAGACTATAATAAAGATGACGTCACCGGTACAGAACGGGTTAATCATAAGGAGGCCAGACATCGTCACCCCTAACCTCAGTAGCTCAAAAGGGGCTAGAGCAAATGGGCTCTTAAAATTGCAGGCTCGCTATCGCTAGCCAGGAAAGAATCGACACCTAAATGGCACGAAAGGTCTTAAAATTGACAACGAAATGGGGCGAAAGGTGTTAAAATCGCCAAACTAATGGGCCGAACTTCTTATACTCTCAAAACTAGTGGGGCTAAACATTAGGGAGAATGGGGTCCAGAAAAACGGTCTTCCTCCCCTTAAGTATCTAATGAAGATGTCGTCTAATTGTTAAAAGAAGAGGCAGAGACTAAAGGAGATATATATATTACATAAATGAACAAATGTTAAATTATATCCATTAATGAATGTAGCAAGCAAGATAAAGATATGCCACACTTATTACGTAGTATTTATTTTCCTATGTATAAATTATGGTATTAAATCATATACTATATAACATTATTATAATGATATCGTGGCATTAAATATTTTAGGATGCAATCATAACTTCTGCTAATATAAGGAGTTTAAGCTGAAATGTTGCTTTGGGAGATAAATATGAACCGGAAATTACTTCATAGATTACCAATGTTAAAGCAGCTACAAAACATTGCTATTAAGCCATAATTATACTTGCTTCATTATTGTCTATTAAACTAAAGCTGTATTGTTGCGTTTAGCTACTGTGTATTATGCTACAACGTTTGTTCGACAAGAGATACAGAAGCTCATTAACTATATTTTACTTATCAAATTAGATGTTCTCTTCAAACGTTTGATTTAACGGAACTTATATTTCTGAACATTGTTTTGAAGAAGTCAAGAATACAATATATTAGCAGTTCAATTTATATGTAATTCTATTCATGTATTGTTTTTTATTATTACTGAAATATTGCTAAACTGATATAGATGAGAACACATCAAATATATTAAGAATATATAATGCTATGCTAAATAATGTCTTACACTTTTGTTTTAGCTCGTACACACAATAACAAGGAAACATACATTCATAAACAAATATACAGAAGCACACACACACATACACTGCAAGTACATTCTCCATAAAGACTACATTCTTGTGATTGAAAGTAAAACGGTCCTTTGCTTTCAACTTCATTCGCAATCTATGTTATATTTTAGTTTCAAAAAGGAATGCACGGCAATTTGTTATGTAAAATCTGCCCATGTTTTCCTAAAAAGTCAGGAGTAATACAAAATCTTACGTTCTATATTTGAAAAAACCTGACTTTATCCTGCTACGGAACATTTTGCAGAGATCTAAGTAATTGCATTAGTTGTGTGTAATATGAAGGGAAACCCCTTTAGTAACATATAATTGGCATAATCATAAAACATCTTCTCAAAATTAGGAGAAACTCAAAATGGGGAACAGGCATGCTGTTGCATAATTTGAATCATGGATAGGGGCATGACAATATGTGTGCTTCCGTTGAGTATACACATTGTCATTGGATGAATTTACAAATATACTGTCTCCAATACAGGGAATAACAATTTGCATATAATTATGATGCTGTTCAACTGATACGACAGACACACACATATCCCTATTTATATTTACACACATATAAATAAGATATATTATATTCTGGGTATTTGTTAAATAAGAACTCGAGTGTATCTCTTGATCATCTTTAAGGTGTTTGCTTATAATAATGAACCTACATTGATCTCTTATTCAAACTCATATTTAATTTATCCTGAAAACTCAAGGTCCAACACTCCCTTAACATATCAAAGTTGATTGTAGGTGCGAAATATACGGCAGCTATCAATATATTAGATTCCAAAATAATTTAATAAAATAATAAGACTAATAATGGCATTTTACTTTTTGGTAATATAATGAGAGGTTTGTACCGACGAAGACCAGGGTTGTTCCTGTTGATTTACCCAAGACATTCGCCGATATATATGATTAAATTCCTTAAATGTTATTATACAAACGTTCAACCCCCGACCTCCAGATCTCAACCTTGGATAAATTTTTCCACTTACTGGTTACTACCTTAAAGGTTTCATCGATCAGGTTCCGACTGAGACAAAGTATCTTCGGCTAATCATATGATATCATGGGGAGCCTCATATTATGGGGATTATAGGTCGGAATGGCGAAATGAATATGTAGGGCTTCCATGAGGGATAAAATTAGTAATGTTTCGAGGGACAGATTGGGATCCAAACACTGTAATGCGAACAGGGGGATATTATGGTGGTTCGGAGATTATTGCAATTTGTAGAGAAAATGGAAGAGGGTAACTATCTGAAGCAGGCAGAATTCTAACTGGCCGACCCTTACAAACTTGGTATTAGGTATTCTTTATGGATCTCAGTAATTAAGAGATTAACTAGACTATGATAAATCGGGCAGTATGGGATGTGCGGCAATCAGATAAACAATACTTACACACACTAGCATAAGGAATGCCTTCTAAAACATGAGGCGTAAACTATACAGCTATTAGAAATATCTAAACTATAATACAATTGTCTTACTTAAAATCGTATGTTGGTAGGATATACCATACATGAATATGCTGCAGAGTTATTTTGTAATTGGTGCATGCCGATCTGAAGTAGCCTATATTGGTTTTAATATACTTCATAAACTCGCACAGGGCAAGGCGAATATATTTTCAGGAACCCAATTCTGACATCCACAAATATTAACACTTTCTTTATATGAGGGCTAATTAATTTTGCCCATTTTTTGACTACCAATAGACATATCTGTTCTGTTTTGAAAGCATCTGTAAGGTCGTATGCTTAAATTACATTGATATTACCCCTTCGAATCCCAAAGTGCCTATCAAAGCTTAGTAAAATCGTCTAATGTTACCCATAATGTCATGAAGAAGAGTGTTATAATACTGAAAGGGTTAATGGCGCCAAACATCCTCAGCTTAACTCTCTTCATACATACAATACCGTTCTGATGTTCGTTAATGATGTGGATTAGATACATATATATTAATATGCAATTGGGTGGAGTAAATCAGATATGGCTGCGTTATTCCACTGCGGATTATCAGCGACCAACCTAACCTAAACACCAGTTGTTAAGATAGCAAATATAATAATTGGCTTTATAGGCAGGTCTTTTGAGCATAAATCCAAAGATGTAATCCTCACACTTTACAATTCCTTAGTCCATACTTTTCTGGAATATTGCGTTCAATCCTGGTGAACCTACTTCCAAAAAAATATTGATAAACTTGAACGAGTTCAACACAGAGTTACCAAAATGATACGTAATCTAAAAAAATAAACCATACGAAGAGCGTCTAAGATAATTAAACCTATTTCCTTTATAAACCCAACGCAGATTAAGATGTGACCTAATTCAAGTATTCAAAAACATCAAAAGCATCGACAACATGAACTGTAATAAGTACTTTACGATCGACCAAGCAAACTACACGCGAGGAAATGGTTACAAATCATTGGAAAATCTTTTCACTCACACTGTTCTAAGAATGTCTTCTTCAATCGAGTAGTGAACTTGTGGAATGGGCTTCCTCGAGATGCTATAGAATGCAACCCCGTTGATTCCTTTAAACATTGCCTAAACTAACACTTCGCCTTTAACCCGCGACTGATTGCATTTGTTAATGATTTTTTTTTTCTCAGATACATCGAGGATCACTACATGTATATACAAATAACTAAGAAAATATATAACTTTTCCTCGGATAAATGAACGATCACGTATAGCGGTGTTATGTAATTACCCCAAATTGTCTACAACTAACATCTCTTCACTATGCCAAGGACATTAGGCTTAGAGCAGTATTACCTTTTCCAATTGTCCCTTACATACTCTGAACCATTGTTGGACACTTTGAACAGCAGTGATTTGGAGGATAAGCAACCTCGAGGGATTCTCTAGACCTATTGTTGCTTGAATTCCTTTGTACTCCTTTGTACCCTACCAGCTATTGAATCTAACTGCACGAACTCCCCAACTCCACTGCAGAAAATGACCCCGCGGCCCATCCCTCGAGGGATTCTCTAGATCTGTTGTTGCTTGACTACCTTTGTACTCCTTTGTACCATAACAACTATTGAATGTAACTGCACGAACTCCCCAACTCCACTGCAGAAAATGACTCCGCGGCCCACACCTCGAGGGATTCTCTAGAGCTGTTGTTGCTTTGACTTCCTTTATACTCCTTTGCCCCCTAACAGCTATTGAATCTAACTGCACGAACTTCCCAACTACACTGCAGAAAATTACCCAGCGGCCAACCCCTCAAGGAATTCTCTAGATCTGTTGTTGCTTGACTTATTTTGTACCCTAACAGCTATTGAATCTAACTGCGCGAATTCCCGAACTCCACTTCAGAAAAAGACCCCGTGGCCCACCCCTCGAGGGATTCGCTAGATCTGTTGTTGCTTGACTTCCTTTATACTCCTTCGTACCGTAACAGCTATTGAATCTAACTGCACAAACTACCCAACTAAACTGCAGAAAAATACCCCGCAACCCTCCCTCCCCTAGTCGTGTTGCGGGTAGCGTGGCGGCAGGTGGCAAGTGCAGCACGGCACAACCCAAGCATTAGCACATTTCTCTAAGTACATGATTGCTACTCCGACGCCCGCTTTTTAGCAGGGGGCCGGCAATTATGTGAGGGGGGAGGCTCGGTGCTCGCTACGGGATATATTTTGTTCATGGGAGAGAGGTTTCATCGGTCGGTGCGAGTCCTCGAGCTATATCCTGGAAGACTTGAAGCCCTTCTTGAAATGCCGAGTTCCATTTGAGAGAAACACTTACATTCAATGATGACGTTTATTATAATGTTCTAGTTGCCATCGAATTATATACAGTATATGGTGCTAAGTTAAGTAAACACGCATGGTGTTACCTAATACATTCCTTACGACAAGGATGGGGCTTTACCTACTCTTCCGGTAAAACCCTCCTAACAATATAGGTGATCTATGTATGAATTACTTACTTATGAGATTGTTTTGTTAATTCTTTAATTGCGGGGATGGGTTCCAAAAGCAATTTAAGTTAATTAGTGATGTATAATGGAAATAAAACTAGGCTGTCCTCAGATTCCAGGGCATAACTTACATTTTTCCATCTTTCCCTCATTCTTTGACTTAAACTACTTCAAGCTCCATGTCTCTAGATATTTTTACTCTAACATACCTTGAATTTGGCTCCCTATCACACTTTCGACTTGGGGGTCGGGGTTTGGGGATAATTATTATGAATGTAGTAAATTTAAATAAATCTAAATATACTGTAATGCATGTAAGTAATAGCAGTAATACAATAGTGTGATAAAACAAAACATCCGACCTTCTATAGATTGACTTCTACAGAAAGGGACGAGGCTCATACAAACCATACCACAATCAACATGAACACTGTTGAACATCAGTAAGTTATTGTATTAAAAAAACATGCGCACATTATTCACACTATTTCTGAGAATGGGAGGTTTAAAGGGGCGTATTTACATTTGATGCACCTATTATTCACATGGAGTCAAACTGTAACTATTTAAACATTTCTTTAGGCATGTGAGTGGTACATTTTGGGGAATATAATCACTCAAACTTAATTGAGAAAGCTAAAAGCTATCTGTTTATAGATCATGGACCATTTTCTTAATATATCTTTAGCCTTAACCATTATGACACATATTTCAAACCAGGCATTTACTTGTTTTTTTGAGAAGTTTATAGAATATTGATGGTTTCAATAATCATATAAGTTCAAAGAGCAATGTCTTAAATCGATTCTGTGGTATTACAGTACATGCAAATGAGTACTGCACTGACATACGAGAATTTACTTTGCAAGAGCCAATACGAGCATAAATGCATAACAATGTATATTATTCCCCAAGACCCTCACACTGCCAAGATAGTGAGACGTTCCATCCTCTGTGACCGATTATATTCAGCTTAGATATATTCTCTACTAACCAAAGTTGATAATCTAGCCTTGAGGAGATTCGAAGTTGCATTCATTTGTCCTACACTTATTTAAATCGCTTAACCCCTTTTCTACCGGCGACGTCTTCTTAATAATATTCTCATTATGTTTAGACGATGCTTTGCGGTTTAAGCAGCACTTTGGTAATAAAAAGGGTTAAATGAGATAGTGCAAAATCCTGTTAATTGCTGGAGGCCCTATTTGAACTGACTAAAATCGTCTAATAGTAGCAAGAATAAAGTTAAAAGGACAGCATCGGTACTGAATGAATTAATGGTATAAGCATAATATAATTCAAAATTGGGGTGTATAGTCAACTCAAGTGGCTAATATCCCACCAACTCTCTCTCTCTCTCTTTCTCCCCCTGGATCATCATAATCATGGTTTACGGGCTCAAATTATCCCAGGTAAGGTTGAACAGGGGGTGATGCACAGGTGACCACGTCAGCGCTTACCCGGCAGCAATGTTATCTAAATACCTGGCTATTATGAGTGTCCCCCCCCCCCCCTTCCCTTTCTTCTTCTTTTTCTTCTACTTGCGTCTCTCTCTCTCTCTCTCTCTCTCAAATGGTTATATTGGTATTGTAATAAACAATAGACCTGTATGTATTTAAATACAAGATTAACTTATAATAACAAAGGGCAAATGATACATAACGATATATAATCAGATGTCCTGAAGTAATGGAAAAGAAAGGCTATTAACCCTCTCACATCCTTTTGACACAGAGGTTGCCAGATTAGCAATAAGAAATAGATTACTCTCATTCACCAGGAAGCTGGAATCACTCCAAGAATTTGTAACACTCAACGTTGGAGTATCACTAACTCCAATTGTTTCAACTTCAGCATCCACCACCGCCCCAACGTCATCTGCCAACAATCCAACACCTGCAGTAGCCACTGCAACAGATGCTTCTGATGAACCTGAGCCGACATCAAACCAGGACAGCCGCCCTGTTCACCTTAGTCTCTCCCCCACACCTCGTGCAAGAAGCGTGCTAGCACAAACAGTACCAACCCCTCGCCCCCGTTCTAACCACTCCTCTCCCCGACCTGTACGCAGAGTCTCGCCACCACAGATTTCCGGATTTACACCAGTGAGGAACGGTGCACGACCAACACAGAAAAGGTCTCATCTACCAGTCACAATGTCAAACAGATTTGAGATCTTGGTAGAGATGGAAGACGAACCAGAAGAGACCAGGCTCGTTGGGGATTCCATCCTACGAGGAAAGGTCGAAGAGTTCTGCGACAGAGTCCCAAATCGACGAAAAAGATTTTGCAACCCAGGAGCTGGACTGGACGATATTGTGGAAGCCTTCGAAGATACCACAAAGGATGCAAACGAAAATACCCTTTTTGTCATCCATGCTGGTTCAAATGACATCATGCGCACCAGATCCGAAGAGTTGATGGAGAAATATCGCAAGATGATCCAGCACTACAAAAACAAGTCAAGGAATATCATCATCTCAGGCATTCTCCCCAAGATCGACGCACCTGACAAATTCTACTACAAGGCCTTCAGCACAAATAGCCGACTAAAATATTTGTGTCTGAAGGAAGAAGTTGAATTCATCAACCTCTGGGATAATTTTTATAACCAGCCTACTCTGTTCCGCAAGGATGGCACTCATCTAAACCCTGTGGGTTCAGGACGCATGGGTCGTCTCCTACACAAAGCAGTCTGCAGCCATGGATCAAAAAACGCCATCCGAGAAGAAGCAGCAGTGATATAAATTATCCAACGCCAAGCAAAAAACAGAGGCAACCGAGGACCACCAGCGATAAGGACCGAAGACAGCGAGAACAGAGGACAGCCATGAACATACATGTAGATCCGACAAGAACCAACAATATTATTAAAGAGCGTTCCGTGAGTTCTAAATTAAAAAATTAAAGGTTTTCTATGCAAACGCTCGTAGCAAACGCAATAAATTTTCAGATTTAGAGGAGCTAGTGTTTACAGAAAATTATGATGTGATTGGCATAACAGAATCTTGGCTCAATACAGAAGATAGAGACTTTTTAGCAGAGTATTCACTTCCCGGTTATGTAATGTTTGAGAACAGCCGAATAAATCGAAATGGAGGTGGCGTTTTACTCTATATCAAAGAAAGTCTTAACCCTACCCTCTTGTCAAAACCTCAAATTGTGAACGTCGACACATCTTTTGTGCTAATAAAGAATAATAAAGGTACACAAATAATACTTGCGTTAATATACAGACCTCCAGCTTAATCAGTGCAAACTGACCGAGAAATTTACGAACAAATTGCAGATGTAAGTAACTCACAAGATACCGTAATTTTTGGCGACTTTAATTTACCTGTGACCAAGTGGGGCGATACTCTTACTTCACACTCCGGACATGACTTGTATACGAACTTGCAAGAGAGTTCGCTTTATCAATTTGTTCGAACACCGACCCGTGGTAATAACGTTCTTGACATTGTACTTACAACAAAAGAAGAATTAATAGAGAATTTGAATGTTGGTGATGAATTCAGTAACAGCGACCATCGTACGATAACTTTCACTTTAAAGTTTACTAGTAACGAACCAAATAGTAGCATCGAAAATGTCCCTAATTTCAAGAAAGCAAACTTTCATAAATTTAGAGCTATGTTTAAAGAAACTGACTGGAGCTTTTTAATTACAAATAACGACATAAATACATCTTGGAAGTTATTCGAAACCACTTACCTAAAAGCAGTGCAAGACTGCATACCATTGAAAATACGACGTCCAGGCCATAAGAATAAGCCCAAATGGTGGAATAAAGATATTTCAAACTGCCTGCTTGCTAAAAAATTTGCTAATGATAGATTAAAATCCTTACAAAATGACGAAGAACGGGTGAAATTTGTAGAGCTACGACGCAAAGCCAAAAAGTTAATTAAGCAAAGTAAAAAGACCCTAGAGTTACATATTGAGAATCAAAGTAAAACAAACCCGAAAGAATTCTATAGTTATATCAGAAAGAAAAAGTAGTTACTTCAACTGTTGGACCGTTAGTCGATGAAAATGGAGAATACACCAAAGACGAAGTACAAATGAGTAATGCCCTCAATACCTTCTTTGCATCAGTTTTTACAACCGAAGACCTCAGTGATATCCCTACACCATCGCCGATTCAGATTGATAATTCAGATGTTCTAAGCAATATCACCATTACAGAGAGAGAAGTATTGAATTGTTTAGATAAACTCAAGGTAAATAAAACGCCTGGACCTGATACAATCTCGCCTAGAGTTCTAAACGAAGCTAAGGATGAGCTCTCCAAACCACTGACATTACTATTCAATAAATCCTTGCAGTCTGGAACTATGTCTGAGCAGTGGAAGATAGCCAACGTAACACCGATATTAAAAAAAGGCAGCAAATCCCTACCCAGTAACTATCGTCCAATTAGCTTAACCTCAGTTGTATGTAAAATGCTAGAAACGGTCATAAGAGACAGACTCGTAAATCACTTAGAGGAAAATAACATACCTAAAGATACTCAACACGGCTTTCGTAAAAAACGTTCCTGTTTAACAAACCTCTTAGACTTCTTCCACGATATCCTCAACCTCTACGATGAGAGTATAGCTGTAGATATTATATACCTTGATTTTCAAAAGGTCTTTGACAAAGTTCCCCACAAACATTTACTGCTAAAACTAAAAGCGCATGGAATGCAAGACGGTGTGTTGAAATGGATAGAAAATTAGCTCAGCAACAGAAAGCAAAGAGTAGTCATAAACGGTAAGGCATCTAAATAGACCAATGTAGCGGGGTACCCCAGGGATCGGTACTAGGACCAATTCTCTTTCTAATTTACATCAACGACATAGATGAGGTTCTCACCTGTACAATCTCAAAATTTGCTGACAATACAAAAATTGCAAATAGCGTACTCTCAAAAGAACAAGTTGACGATATGCAATACAATCTAGATAAATTGTCACATTGGGCCCAAAT
The DNA here is from genome assembly GCA_032716605.1 of Paralithodes platypus. Lineage (NCBI taxonomy): Eukaryota > Metazoa > Arthropoda > Malacostraca > Decapoda > Lithodidae > Paralithodes > Paralithodes platypus. The sequence continues at coordinate 112,519,768 of CM064487.1, forward strand.
TTGGCAAATGAGTTTCAATGCGGATAAATGTAAAGTACTACATATCGGATACCTAAATGAGAAAGCAAACTATTCGATGAATGGCACTCAGCTTAAGAATGTAAACAGAGAAACCGATCTGGGAGTAACAATATCGAGTAACCTAAAACCGAGTCAACAATGTTCAGAAGTTGTTAAGAAGGCAAACAAAATAATTGGCTTTATAGGCAGGTCATTTGAGCATAAATCCAAAGACGTTATCCTACCCCTTTACAATTCGTTAGTCCGCTCTCTTCTGGAATACTGCGTTCAATCCTGGTGCCCTTATTACCAAAAAGACATAAACAAGCTAGAACGAGTTCAACGTAGAGTTACCAAAATGATACCTAGCCAAAAGAACAAACCATACGAAGAGTGTCTTAGATAATTAAATCTATTTCCTTTAACCCAGCGCAGATTAAGAGGTGACTTAATTCAAGTGTTCAAAATCATCAAAGGCATCGACAATATGAACTGTAATAAGTACTTCACTATCGAGTAATCTAATTACACGCGGGGAAACGGTTGCAAAATTATTGGTAAATCTTTTAACTCACACGAATCTAAGAATTTCTTCTTCAATCGAGTTGTCAACTTGTGGGATGGGCTTCCCCGAGACGTTATAGACTGCAGCACCGTTGATTCATTTAAACTTCGCCTAGACAAATATCTCGCATCAAACCCGCGACTGACTGCGTTTGTAAATGAATAACTTTATTTTATCCTCCCCTCAGTTACTAACCCATATGTCCCCTACTAACTTCCTAGTCCTGACACGGACATTAGTTCCAGGGCAGTAGTTCCCTTTCCAATGTTCCCTTACCCACTCTAAACCACTGTTTGGACACTTGATCCTCAGTGTTTTGGAGGACAAGCAGCCTAGAAGGGTCACTAGATCTGTTGTTGCTTGATTTCCTTTGTACTCTTATAATTACTTCTCCAAAATTAATTTTCTGCCCACAGCTAACTCAAAGACAACTGCAGAGGTTGAAGTAAATAAACTAAAGGTTTATACTGTAAATACCCCTGACGGTAACAAAGGCTTTAAAGTATCCCTAATAGGATCAACATTGCGTCAAGGACGTGAGAGGGTTAAGCTCACATGAGACCTTCAAAGTGATATTCTAACTTTTCGAAGGATTCATTTTACCCCTACAGAAAAAACACAAGCACTTGCGTAATAACAAAACATTAAAATGCTATCATATCCAGGATAAGAAAGACATTATAGATTGCCTTATGTTTGCCCATTCATGAGTGGATGTGTCCAAAACGTATCCAACGATACATGGATAGTGTTCATTATTATTTACTTTATTTTTGTTAAGTTTTTGTATATATGATTCTTTAAATAGTGTAACCCATTTTCATTATTCATATCATAATACCATTGTATTTGAAATATATAGTTTATTTGAATAATTTCCATGTCCTGGCGAGCGATAGCCAGCTTGTAATTTAAGAGAAACCGGCCTTTGGTTGGGACATTATTCTATCGAAAGATTTACAAATTTATCTAGAAGGGGGATCTTGGGGAGTGTTTTTATGTGTATGCTTGATTGAAGTCTAGGGAGGAAACTAAAAATTGTCTGTATTTAAATTGATAAAAACATACATAAATGAGGAAATTAATACACCAATCCCCCCTTAATATAAAAGTTCCTAAAAGATAGCATGGAGTTGACTGTATCGGCCGGTCCTCCCACGCCTTCAAACCTACCAACTGTTCGTCCACAAACACACCATCACTGGCCTCACTGGGGTATAGGGCCTATCCAAAAAAAAAAAAAAATCAAATAATAATAATAATAAATACAAAAAAAAAAAAAATATATATATAATATACAGTATATATCAACAAATACAAATAAATCTATTGATAAAAATAAAAAATGAATAAATCTATACTGTATATCAATAAATACAAATATATGTGTTGATATATAAATTGATAAATGTATGAGAATTTCCAATGGAAAAAATTTGAATTGACAGTTAATCTACTTTTTGTGAGTAAATTTGCTAATATTTAATTTATTATTTTGATATAATACACATTTGCAATGTTTGATGGATTCATATAATAATTCAATTATCTTCGTTGAAATAATGTTTATGTAGCTTCAAATTCTTATCAGATAAATATATATTTACAAGGTATATGACCCGTGCACATATAATATACATGCTTTGTTCCGCAATTCACTAATTATCAACAACAAAACTTCAAAATGTTACGACATTTTCAAATTATAAATATGATTGGCTCGAAGAAACAACATTGTCTGAATATGTATGACTATTAACGTTTGCATAGAAAAACAAATTGCAATTTAATCCTCAAAGGTTTCGATGCTAAGTTCGCAAGAATATATTGTTTGATATTAGATATTACTACATACCCACAGAGCTTCTATTCAAATACGTTCGTATATATCTAAACTTTATTTAATATTTTCTATATATGTGGTGACTGCCGTAGGGGGAGGTAGATGGCCTGTGATTGGCAGATATTGGGGAGGAGGGTAACGAGAGCCAATCAGAGAGGAGGATCGGTTGGGGGCACATAAAGTGTATAATTTGTGGATTATTCTGGCTTAGCGCCCATCACAGACGAGGCATTTCACGCTAAGGACTGACTGAAGGATATTATTTTTAAGGGGGGATGGGCCGGTTTTCTGGACCATTTTTCTCCCTCATATTTAGCCCCATTAGTTCTCAGATGTTAAGATGTTTGCACCATTAGTTAGTTGATTTTAAGACCTTTCGCCCCATTTCTTCGTCAATATTTAGACCTTTCGTGCTATTTAGGTGTCGATATTTTCCCTGGCGAACGATAGTGATCCTGTAATGTTGGAAGAACCGGCCTTCTGCCGGGACATTTGTCTACCGAAAAATTTACAAATTAATCTAGAAGGGGGATCTAATGGATGCTTTTTGTTTTAATTTGATTGAGGCCTAGGGAGGAAACTAGAAAAATAATGAATACATGCACAAATCGCCCAAAAAGTGAACCATCTCCCCTTAAAACCTTATGGTTAGACTTAATGACAGAACCTTTTTGTCAGCCGTCTTAAAGATTTAATAGTAATAATTTTCGCCATGACGTGAAAGTTATTCTCTTGATCTTTAAAAAAGGAGCCTCGAGATGCTGAGACATATCCAGTTTCACAGCCAGGGAGATATGCACAGAATATTTGTGTTAATCTTTAATGCTTAGATTTTATGCTGCTTCACTTAAATACATGTACGGATAATGACTAATAATTATATAAACAGGCGGTATCGTAATCAAAATCATAAGTACATAAATATCGCAAACTAGCAAGGAGGCATACAAAATACAACAGAGGATAAGGCGAAGAGGCTTAAGTGTATGGGGGAGTTTGATCGATAGTGGATAGGCCCTGTGTCCATATTCCTCCTTATATTCTCTCTCTCTCTCTCTCTCTCTCTCTCTCTCTCTCTCTCTCTCTCTCTCTCTCTCTCTTACGCACACACACATAAACACAATTTGGCCTACACTGCATTCTACACCCTATTTCATTTTTCTGATATTTTCTTTTTCCTTTGACCCCATCCACGTTTTCGTCCTTTTTGGTACTTCGAAGCCTCATTTACTTTTACTTTAATCTCATTCATTGCTTCAGTTATCTTAGATATCCCTCATTCATAACACCTCACTAGATATCCATTTATTTATTTCACATCTTCAGTCCCCGTTTTCTTCTAGTGGTATCGCATTTGCCCCCATTTTATCCCATTCTACGTTTCCAAATCCCTTTTTTCCTTCCCCATGCACAAAAAGAGCTCATGATTATCTCCTTGACCCTTCAATCTCTTTTATTCTCCAATTTCTTACCATTATTATCTCTATTAGTTTATCTCATACTTTCATCGTTGTTTACTGTTTTCAGAAATACTATTTTTATAATATTATCTAGAAAGGCGCTACTCATTCACTTGCACCGTTCTCATTGTTTTTCCTTTTGCTTTCATTCGTCTTTTTACACCGCTCTTTATTCTTTTCTTTTTGTCAATCTTACTTCTTTTAAACTTATATACGGAAAATACATTACTACGTATAATCTATCCTAATAATTCCTTTAACTTTTAGCACAATCTTTCTCTTCCGTATGTTGTGTTAAAATCTATTGTTGTTTCTCTTTCTTGAATGATCTTGTTCTCCTTCTTCTGTTGTTCTACTTCTTCCTCCCATCCTCATCCTTTTCCCCTACCTAGCCTTGCCCCCCCACCCAACGCCCTCCCATCCTCGTCTTTCTTCCCCTACGTCCTGCCCCCACCCAAAGTCCTCCCATCCTCGTCTTTCCTCCCCTACCTCATACTTCCCCTACCCCCTTCCCCCACCTAACGTCCTCCCATCCCCTATCCTCTGCCCCCCACCTAACGTCCTCCCATCCCCTACCTCCTCCCCCACCCCTAACCCGACGGCCACCCACCCCCCGAATCCGCCCCCTCCCGCCCACCCTGATTATCTAGAATGACAAGACACTATCAAAGGTGACGTCATACCCACTATCGTCGCCATCATCTTGTCAAACACAATTGCCGAGTGACAAAAGACTGGGCTGGTGGTTGGTGGGGCCTCCGGGCGGGTATAGGCTTGGGGGCTCCGGGGCTGACTGGATGTGCTGACTGACTGGCTGACTGGATAGAGTGACTGACTGGCTGACTAGATGTGCTGACTGATTGGCTGATTGTATGTGCTGACTGACTGGATGTGCTGACTGATTGGCTGACTGGATGTGCTGACTGGGTAAAGTGAGTGACTGGCTGATTGGATTTGCTGACTGATCGACTGACTGGATGTGCTGACTGATTGGCTGACTGATTGGCTGACTGGATGTGCTGACTGATTGGATGTGCTGACTGGGTAAAGTGACTGATTGGCTGATTGGATGTGCTGACTGGATGCGCTGAATGACTAGCTGACTGGATGAGCTGACTGACTGTATGTGGTGACTAGCTATGGTGACTGACTAACGAACTGGATGTTGTGAATAGCTGACTGAATATGGTGATTAACTACTAACTGTTTGACTGTTTTTGGTGACTAACTGACAAATTGGATTTGGGGACTAACTGGTTGACTGAGTGGTTGTCTGGATGTGGTACTGACTGACTGGATGCGGTAACTGACTGGCTGAATGTGGTTACTGGTTGTCTGGATGTGGTTACAAACTGACTGACTGACTGACTCACAAGATGTGGTGACTAACTGGATAAGGTAACTAACTGACAATATGGTCAATGATTTAGACAATCATTGCCCACATTGTCAGTTAGTTGACTGGATATGATGAATAACTGAGTGGAATTAGTGACTAATTGACTGAATGTGGTGATTGACTGACAATCTAGCTGAATGTAGTGACTGACTGACTAAATAAATATAGTGCCAAAATGACTGGATGTTGTGACTAAATGCGGTGACTGACTGCCAAGCTGAATGTAGTGACATAATTTGGTGACTACCCGACTGTATGCGGTGACTGAACGATTGCCTGGGTGTGGTTACTGATTGACTGATTGGATGTGGGGGCTAACTGACCGACTGGATTTAGTGACTAACAGACAGGGTGTAGTTTACTGACTGACTGCGTAGAATTAGCGACACTGACAAATATAATGTGATGACTGGATAGGACCGTGTATTGCTTGACTGACTGGACATGGTGACTGAATATGGTGACTGACTGGATGTGGTAACTGACTAAATTTGCTACCCTGACTGCATAGAGTGACTGATTGAATGACTGGATATACTGAATCTGAATAACTGGGCGTGACGACTAACTGGATGTGATGATTACCAGAACGACTGACTAAATGTGGTTACTATCTGTCGACTGGATATGGTCTCTGATTGACTGACTGAATGTGGTCTCTGATTGCTTGATTGGTAGTGAATGACAGACAGATTGCCTAAATGTATAAACTAAATAGGTTGATATAATACCTGCATGTAGTAACTGACTGACTAACTGAATAAGGTGACAGACTGCTTGGATGTCGTGACTGACTGCCTAGTTATATGTTGTTACTGACTGGATGTGGTGACTAACTGACTGGATGTGGTGACTAACTGACTGTATGTGGTAACTGGAATTGGTGGGTGACTGACTGGATGCGGTTACTAAATAAGCAAATGACGCTAACTTCTTTTTTCTTACAATTGGACACCATAGTAAAATACAACTTATTTACGTATGGAACTGTTTTTTCTTTTAGGTTATTGTGTCCTAGTCGCTATGTAATATCGATAATACACAAGAAACAATACAACACTCAGTAACACCAGACAATAAATATGTTATCAAACCAAACCAATTTTGACTCACGACAACGCAACACACACACACATCTCGCTAGCACAACGCAATACAAAATGCCACAGAATACTGTAGTATACGAAAATGCAGCAAAACACAAAGCGACGAACACATAACAGACAACAACGTATACCAATGAAACATAATCAAGCCAAACCCAGGCTAATCACAACACACCACACTCATTTCTCTCCCCGTCTTCAAGGGCCCGAGCAAACGACCAAATAGCCAAATAGTTTTTTCTCGCTGTCAAAATTGTATGTTCCAATATATCTCAAATGATACACATAATAGGTGAATAATTCGTTTACGAGTTATTCATTGAATTGATAAACCGACTATCACTGTATATGTGTATCCTATTTGTCACAATCCAGCGCTGAACTTTTACAGCGAAGCCCACGACAATATGATGTTCATACAACAAATCTTCAACACATTGCACACAACACAACGAAACTCAAACCAACAAATGAAGCTCAAACCAACACAACGAAGCTCAAACCAACACAACACAAATTCAACACAACATGACGTATCATAGCAATCAAACCAAACCAATCACGATTCAACACAGCACATATTCATCCCCTACCCAACTATCCAATCAGCCAGTCCATGACAATGTGTTAACCATGAAAAATGCCCTAGCACTTCACCCACCCGGACCTACGATACGCAAACCAGCGCAAAGCAATCAAACCAAACCAAACACAACACAAGACAACAAAACACACCCGATACAACACAAGAAAATACACAACAATCAAAGCAAGAAAAACGCAATACCACACCACGCCACACCACACTACATCACACCACACTACATCACACTACACCACACCACACCACAATATGCCAAATAACACAACCCTACACCACACCACACCACATCACACCAGACAACCTTACACCACACCACACAAAACAACTCTATCATACACCACACCACATCAGACAACACAACCCTACACCACATCACACAACACAACCCTACACCACACCATATCACACAATACAGCCCTACACCACATCAGATCACACAACACTACACTACACTACACTACACAGTACACACATCCACTGTCCTCCCGCCCGAACAGCCAACCAACTAGCCAACCATCTCAGGACAATAGGTTACTTCTGAAAACCCATCAGCACACCACACACGCAACAAAACAATCTGCTTTGCTCTCCTTTTTTTCCATTTAGTAGAAAATACTATGATATATTAAAGTCCGGGACGCCTATCAAAAAGCACACCAACGCCAAGCCATCAAACCAAACTAAACCAAATACAACGGAACACACACAACACGAGCCTCCAAAAAATCATCAATCCAAACCGAACATAATATAAAGAAACACGTACACACAACACAACGCAATATAAGCCAACCCCACACAATCAACCAAAACCAATATCAACACAGCACAACGAAAGACACGCATAAGACAACACAATCAAATAAAATCGAACACAAGTCACCATAACAAAACACACACAACACAAGGCAATTAAGCCAAATCATACGCAATTCAACCCTCATAACGTAATACAACACAATACAAAACAGTACAACCAACCACCAGACCAAACAAGACACATCCTATGCCCGCCCTGACCGGACAACCAACCAATCAACCAACTAGCCAGACAGCCCACGGCAATATACTACTCTAGACAAATGAATCAACACAATTCACACACATCACAACGAAAATAAAACACACAACACAACATTATTCAATACACAACAATCTAACCAAGCTTAACACAACACAACACAACACACATCCATCAACACAAAACAATCAAACCAAACTATATACAACGCAACGAAACACACACACCAAACACAACGTAACGCAAGCAAACCAAGCTAAACACAAATCAACACAAACCAATCAAACCGAGCAAACACAACACACTCCAACACGAAACAATCAAATTAAGCACAACAAAACACAAAGCAACACACATGCCCGTCCGTTCGACCAGCCAGCCAGCCAGCCAGCCAACCAACCAGCCACGACCATAAGTTACCCCTGAAAAACGCCCCCGTAAAATCAGTTCCATTGTCGCTCCCAGTGTCTATTTGTGCCTCCCGGACGAATATTGCCATTGTTAGGGGGCCCGTAACTCTCTTGATTTGTTCCCGGCATTACGTACCGTCCTTAATTCATCTTTATCGGAGGGACTGATAGGTGTGTTAGGATATCATACCATCACGGGAACCCCCACACCACGGCCTCTTAGGATTCGGGGTTTTATGTTCGTTAGAGCACACAATAGCTTCGTGATTCCGGCATCATTTTTTTTTTAGTACGGTTTGTCCTTTGTGTGTGTGTGTGTTGTACAATGGTAGAAATACAATTTAAATTATATATTGCCGATTTATGTGTATTTTTCGTTGGGAATGATCCGAATATTTATCAATACAAGCAAACCAAGTACATTTAATACGGACTATTGTTTAAATAAGGCTCCTAATACCTGGATTTTGATTTAACTATACACCGTCACATGTGATCTGCATATTGTATTTGCAACAATATATATTTATCTTATTCCTTAGACATCATACCTGTATGATCTGTTCACTATCAATTTCACATAACACTTACTTATTTGAAATTAATAATGATATATTAGGTATGTGTACATACAATATATACAGTATATATATATATATATATATATATATATATATATATATATATATATATATATATATATATATATATATATATATTGGATTAATGTATTTTAGTATATAAAATGGAAGATACATAATTTTGAAATATAATTTTAAATCATATAATTAAAATCCAGTTGTTAATAAGGGATGAAATGTTGAGTCATTCTTTCTCCATGAGCAAATTATATATATACATTTTTTTTTTCCGATAACGATTAGTAATTTACTATGTTTCTCAAATAGTAAATCAACCCTATCCAGAAATGAATAAAGCGCAACTCTCAAACAGAGGAAGGCAGTTTTCAAACTTTAAAATAATAGTTATATTTCAACAATAGATTGCTTCAGCATAAAGAGAAACTTATACAAAACGCAAAACCAGAAGCACACACAATAAACTGAGGCAACCGGTGTTCAATATCACTCAACTTCATACTCAGGTACAGATGTAATTCGACCACCTCACATCAGCAGCATAAAATCCCTCGGTGTACAATCTCTGACAAACACAGCTGATTGTGGCAGAGGACGGGATATGTCTGACCTTTTAAACTCGGGTACATCAGCTGTCTTACCGGTCGATCAGTGATATTCAAATTCGTATAAAATATAATGCATATTGTATAGGATGGTTGATAATATATTTATAGCCGAATCCTGTTCTCATAATGTTTTCTTTGCTTTGCTTGAGACGTAGCACAGACTGTCTCTCTCTCAGTCGCTGTATCTTTGTATATATATATATATATATATATATATATATATACAGTGTATGTTCCTCTCAAGAAAACATCATAAGAACAGGATACGGATATAAATGTAATATCAACCATCCTATACGATACGCATTGTATGTTATACGAATTCGAGTATCACTGTTCGACCGCTAAGATGGTTGGTGTACCCAAGTTTTAGTCAAAGTTCAGACGACTTGGGAAATAACAGTGTTTGAGATTGTGTAATATTATGTATAGCATAGAGCATGAAGAACATTACGTATAATGTGTACTTACTTTATGCACATCACACACCATAATATCATTTATATTAGCATAATTTGAAGTCATCTATGAATTGCACTTAAGTTAACGCCAGAGTACTTTAGTGTGCATATACAATTGATTATCTTGTTAGATAAAGAACGTTATCGAGATCATGCCATTGCTAATAAATCGGTCTAAAGTGTCTCGTAGATAGTATGAGTGTATCACATAGCTCACTGTTTTTCTGTCATTGTCCTGCTATTCAGTCTCTAAAACAGGTACCTGACCAGCCCAGTTTTCATTAATATTTATCAACATTGTCCTGGCAGGTATTGAGGTAAAGTTTATAGATAAGACGTTCACCTAAATTAATATCCCTTCATTCTAGTTTCCAATAACAGGGCAACCAAAAAAATAAAATAATAATAATATATATACAGTGCATATATATACAGTATATATATATATATATATATATATATATATATATATATATATATATATATATATATATATATATATATATTAATGTTTAAACGAAATTAAAGAAGACATAATCCGAGAATTATTGCTAGAAATGTGGTTACCTTCGATAATTGATGACAAAAGCTCTCGTGTGATACCCCTGTCCAGTCTTTCTTCTCACGAGTCATGGGTGTATAGGCTACTGTTGTGGGAAGAAGGGAGGAGACCCACGCATTATTCCACACACAAAACGTCGCCAAAATATTTTCATAGACCGTGTAATTTCGCCTCATTCTTGTCGTATTGTTGGAGCTTTCGGTTGTGTCATTCAAAGCATGTCCCGCAGAGCCATAAACTAGGCGAGGTGGCAGGCGGAGTACCTTTAGGAAATAGAGATCGGACACCTGCGGATACGTTTGTACTAATATTATTTTAAACCTCTATAAAACACTAATTTGTTGCACCTATTTACATTTTAAATTGTTAGTTTGGTTAAGGGGAGATCTCCACTGGAGGGATTTTTTTCTTGACCCCTTTCTCCCTCATGTTTAGCCCCATTGCTTTTGATATTTTAAAATGTTTGCCCCATTAGTTTAGCGATTTTAAGAACTTTCCCCCCATATTAAGACCTTTCGTGCCATTCAGGTGTCAATATTATCCTGGCGAGCGATAGCGAGCCTGTAATTTAAGAGAAACCGGCCTTAGGCCGGGACATTTTTCTACCGAAAAATGTACAAATTTATCTTAAAAGGGGGTCTAGGGAGTGTAATTTTAAGCTTGATGGAGGGCTAGGGAATGAACTAAATACCTCCCCTTAATCATTAAAGTTGGGACAAACTAAAATCAACGTTTTGGTTAATCAAATATGGTATTTCACTGTACATGCTGTGCTTTTTAGTCCCCATAATGGAATTATGGTGAACTATTCTCTGATGTCTGAATTCTAAAGTAACTCTAGCAGGCAGACAGAGACAGAACATAGAGAGGAAACAGGTGGAGATAGAGGGAGGGCTGGGGAGACAGAAATATGGGGGAGATTGAGGAAAGCGGGGGAAACAAATAGAAATGGGGAAAATAAGTTAGGGGGTAAGGGGAGGGGAGACAGCGGTAATAAGAGAGACAGAAAAGAGAGAGGGAGATAGGAGAATGGGGGCGGAGTGTAGAAAGTGGGGAGAGGACACACAGAGAAAGGGAGAGCTAGAGGAAAGGGGGAGGCAGCAAGAAAAAGAAAGGAGAGGGAAAGGAGAAGGAGAGACATGGGATATAGATAGATAGTGGTATCAATAGTCAAAGGAAAGGGGATAGAAGAGGGATGGGGGAGACAGAGGCAAGGAAGAAGGGGCGAGACAGACAGTAGAGGGAAAGGGGAGACAGGTAAGGGAGGAGAGGGGAGAAGGGGAGAGACATAGAGAGAGGAAAAATAGATGTAAGGAAGAAGGGGCGCGAGACATGGTGGAGAGAAGGGCGCGAGACACGAAGGAGAGAAGGGCACGCCATTGTACCTCCTCCTCGGGCCTGTGTTCTCCCTTCCCCCTTCCCATTTTCTTCCGATCTACGGCTGACGTCCCGCAAAGAAAGTCCTCAAAGTAGCCCCTAAGTGGAGCCTCCCTCGCCCACCTCCGCCAGTTTAACAGCCGTGTCGTCCAATAAAGCCATCACATTCTCTTAATTAACGTCGCAACCCTCGCCTCGGGGGGGCCGCGACCGCAAGATGGCAGCAGCAGCGCCACTGTTATACCCGCCTCCCCAGGCCCGCGTCTCGCGCCGCTAGCTTTATTTTCTGTATTTGAAAAAGAAAATGAGAAACAACTGTAGGTTAAAATAAAAATATAAACTAATAGTCATAATGATCAAGTTTATAAAAAAACTAATTATATATTATAAACAGTATATTATATATATATATATATATATATATATATATATATACCGGTATATATATATATATATATATATACACTTATCGGTATTGCTACATGTATTCGATTGCAAGATGGTAATAATTTCTATAGATAAAATACCCGAATGTCATTGTGATTTTCTGTTATCGTTAAACGGTAAGATATAATTGAGAGGCACCAAATTAATTCCCTGAGAGTATTCTCCTATCTATTTTTCTGAAAATTAACGAAATATTTAAATATCATTCTCCGCATGTTTTTTTTTATCGTATTTACTTATTTTTGTTTCCTCTTTAATATACCTCTCAATTTATCTTAGTCGTCAGGACACGTCTCTATCGAGCTTCTGCAGGTGCCCCATACAGGCCCCACAGAGACCCCGCGGCTTCTGTGGTCTGCGGCTGTCCCACCACCGCCGCCCCGTGCCGTGCCTTCAACCTCCCGGAGAATGGCGCGTTATAGTCGGATTCATACCGCACCGTTTTTCCGATGTTCTTTTTTCCTATAACATTGGTATGACAGCTTCTGAAATAACTTGCTGACTTTATGTAGCTTAATATAATCGTCAAATGTTAGCCAAAATACAACACTGGTCTTGGTAGCTTCTGATTTAATTAAGCCATTGATTTTCCAAAACTTGATACAATCGCTTAGTGTTAGCTACGATACGAGAACACAAAGAAAGCATCATTGTGCTAAAGACATTACTCGTGGTAGGTTAAACTCCCATCATACATCTCCCTTAGCTCCTTCTGTACCAGCGACGTCTTTTAAATTGTATTATAACCATATTTAGCCGATTTCGTGCAGCTTAAGAAGGATCTGTGGTAGTAAAAAATATTAAATGAGATAATTCGAAGCCTGTTAATATCTTGAAGCCTGTATCTAGTGAATAAAATCGTCTAATAGTAGCCATAATATAGTTGAAAGAACGTCACCGGTAAGGGGTTAAGCTAATGATAGGTCACACACAGTAATGTGAAAAAGGTGACATAAATTAGGAGGTAAAGGTCAGTTAGATTCTGTCATCATTTTTTTTTTTTACCTTCAGTCTTGTTAGATGTTAGATTATTCCATTTTCCTCAGGTAAACTTTCAGATTTCATCCCTCTACCTATATTTTTGTTTTATCTGCACCTTCCAGTTCCATGTCTACAACCCCACGTTGTTGCTGTAATAGTCTACCTGTCATCACATCGAAATACATAACCTGACCAAGAACATTTACCAACAACATAATATTTATTAAAAATATTGTAAGAATACAAATTGTATGATTTCTTGTCCTAGATAACGCGGCATCATATTATTTACTAGTTACGCCTAGGGATATTCTCTTCTCCAAGCATTTAACGTAGTAGAGTCTGCTGAATGTTATTCTCCAGTTTTCTGATTCACATACTAGTATTGGGAAGACGCACTGACTAAACTTTTATCTGTGAAGAATAAAGTAATTTGATTTTCGCTTAAACAAAAACTTGTTTACAAATATGGGCTTTACCCCCATGCCTATGCTTCGCCTGATTCCTCTATCATATGAATCATGTACCGGTAATTCATGTTACTATTAGTGACAGCCTTAACGATGCATTATAAATATAGCTGTGCATTTCTTAAATAGTTGTGGCTTGTTTGGGAAGAGGCACGCGTATCTTCCGTTGTCGTTTCTATTCCAATGGGAGAGTGTTTCGGTAACGAGTTGGTTGTTGGCGACTGAGGAGGGAAGAGTGGGAGAATGGTGTGTGTGTGGGAGGATATGGGAGGCGTGGAATAGGGTTACAACAAAAAGGGAATGATATATGAGATATTGGGGGAGTTTGTGGAATTTACGATAAGGGGATAAGAATAAGCGAGTGTGAAGAAAATACTTGGGAATGTAATATGAGTAAATGGGGTAGCTTCGTCCAATAAAGAAGAAGATAACATATATATTATTGAGGGTAGGTAGAAACATATAACAATACATCACGTACATGACATTGTATATTATACAGTAGAAGCCGCTGGCAAGAAAAATAATTTATATATCTATCTATTTACTCAGGCCCAATCCCCACTTTTCCTATATTTTTTGTTTTTGAATTTGTGTTTTGAATTTGTGTTTTGTCTGTGTGTGTGTGTTCGTTGTTTTGTGTTGTGTTGTTGTTGTTGTTGTTCCCCAAGCTGCTTGGCCGAACAGCCCCAAGGCCCCGAGCAAGACCAAGGCCATAACCGAGCGCCCCCACAGAACCCTCCCAGCCAACCACAATAAAGCCTGGGTGACCGAAGCCACTCCATGGCGGGGAGCTGAGGAGGGCGACAGAAACGCCCGGGAAACCAAAGCCCCACCCAGGGCCCTGTGCCCCTCAGCAATTATGAAGAGAAAGCTGAGGGGCAAAGGAAAAAAACATGTGTTGTGTTGTGTTTTGTGTTTTACCTGTTCTTGCTCTGTTTTGAGTCGCCTCCCCCCCCCCCCACAAAAAAAAACAAAAACAAAAAAAAACTATGGCATTTACAGATCAGGCAATATAAGAATCTATAACCACGACAACAGTAAGAACGTTAATTTCGTTTGACATACGTTGAGGAAAGTGAAAGCTTAGGGACAATGTAGGGTGGAGGTGCCTTAAGGGGATATGGGTCGTATTTCTGGACCCCTTTCTCCCTCGTGTTTAGCCCCATTAGTTTTCAGGTTTTATGAAGTTTAGCCCATTTGTTTGGCAATTTTAACATCTGTCGCCCTATTTCGTTATCAATGTTAAGATCTTTCGTGCCATTTAGGTGTCGATTTTTTCCTGGCGAGCGACAGCGAGCCTGTAATTGTAAAAGGAACCGGCCTTCGGCCGGGACATGCACAAATTTATCTTAAAGGGGGGGTAGAGGTATTTTATAAGCTTGATGGAGGTCTAGCGAATAAACTAAGATATACAGGAAATTTTGAAATAATTTACCCCAAAAAACGGCCCACCTCCCCTTAAAACTGACAGGTTGACAGCATAATGGGTAAGGGAAGTAGAGTGATGGGTAAACTGTAGAGGGAAGAGTAATGGGTATCTGTGATAGGTTAGTCGGAAAACTAAG
Organism: Paralithodes platypus; assembly: GCA_032716605.1. NCBI lineage: Eukaryota > Metazoa > Arthropoda > Malacostraca > Decapoda > Lithodidae > Paralithodes > Paralithodes platypus. The sequence goes on from CM064487.1 coordinate 112,535,249, forward strand.
ATATTGAGGTATCTGAGTGTAAGGATAAATAAAAAGAGATATCTAAAATTACTGATTGAGTATTGGAGAAGGAAGAATGACGTAAATGAGCGTGATTAGGAGGCTGAGGATGAAGACAACTGGCTGGGATAAAGAGGGAGATTTATTTTCTTGTAGATCCAGATAGCCTACCCTCTTATTTATGGCTGTATGACTTCACAAGTCAACACTCAATTGCCTTGTGGTGCTTAGGTGGGACCTGCAGGTCTTAATTAAAGGAAGGGCGATTAGATGCATGGGGACGAACGTCTTCATAAACCTGAATACCGTAACACTACGGATTAAACTTAAAATTAATAACACCAGACATAGTAGATCCTCTGGAGGCTGTTGATAAAATTACTAATGGGGATATAATTAGGTTGTTAATTCAAAATGAAACCACGAGTGGATAGATTGGACAAAGGACTGTAGTCAGTAAGAGGTTGGGTAATTATAAATGTGTAAGCGGGTCGACCTGGAGAATAAATGATTTATTGGGATAAGTATGAATTCTGGGGAGGAAGATGAATAGGAAATGGAGACAGGGTTTATGTATTAACCAATAAATCAATGGAGTTCTACACTGCGACGATATGTAACTGCCCTCAGCCTCCGACACCACTCACGATGGTTTCTCCACTCGAGGTCCCAGGCTGCAATTCTGTCTATCCCAAGTAATTTTTGCCAAAATCGCTTGAATTTTCTGAGACCTTGAGTCACGTGGATTTCCCTGAACTCTAAGCCACTGCGCGAATAGGGTCTCCTTCAAAGAGGCGGGCCATGTGGTTATCTTCTGTATATATCCGAAGCTGGCACCCACGAACGCCATTCAATATGCCTCAAATCAATTTCAGGGAATAGATGCTGGTTTGATATGTGGTCATACCAATGGTAGCCAACGATACTGCGAGAACACTATGTACCAATGGAGTTGATGTGTCTCTCCAAATCACTGCTGAGCTTTCCATGTCTCACAAACCATGTAACATGGCAGGGGGATGAATATACCCAACTTGGTTATTCTGCATAGGTATCGACATAACCATATACTCTTGTTGAGAGAGTCCATAGCTCATAGGCTAGGCCACGATGACATAATATCATTGTTGCCTGACCCAACATAGATATGCATCTCACTACCAAAATATCTTTTCACCACCTGCATATACAAACTTTACTGTTTCAGTCAAGTTACCAAATGCTAAAATGTTGTCTTAATCCAAGATATCCATGTGCTCCAACTCCACACATAGTGCCTAAAGAGCAAGTATGAGAAGTGACTACGCTACGGTTACCACATTATCTACGAAATGAAAGTCAGTGATCTTGACATTTCTGACTGATGTTCTACATTGACTACGGGTGACTGCCTGGCCTAGTATCCAGTCTTAATAAGTGCTGAAAACTGAGAGTGCCAGAATACACCCTTGAGTTCACTAAGAAGAAGACGGAGGCCTGTCCACCACACTCGACAGCACTCTCTGTTCCTGTTTAAGGTTGGACACTACATCAATATTCCTTTTTTTTAATCCCACGGAGTCGCAGCAGCAACCACTCGGCCTCAAGATGCACTGAATCAAAAATCTTTTTGAGATCGAAATAAACTGCCCTGGCTAAAAAATCAAGTTGGCGATCCATACGGACCTAGACTGCCAGGATTCCGTCAGTTGTTGAGTTCTTGGGTGTGAAACCAGATAATTCACGTCTTTGACCAAAATTTGACCCCAAATTCGCATCATTAATATATGGAGCAAAGACCTTGCCTAGCACACCAAACAGTGTAACACCACGGCAGTTATTGCAGTTGTGTCAGTCCCCTTTCTCTTCCTAAAAAAAGGAAAAGGATGGCTAACCATTAGTTTGCCCGGAGATCGTGAAACTTAAAGGGGTAGTACTCGTTTTTTCTGGATCCCCTTCTCCCTCATGTTTAGCATACTAGTTTTGAGTTTGTAAGACATTCTTTCCGTTAGTTTGGCGATTTTGAGACCTATTGCCCCATTTCTTTGTCAATATTAAGATTCTTTCATACCATTTAGGTGTTGATTTTTTCCCTGGCAAGCGATAGCGAGACTAATTTTAAAAGGAACTGGCTTCGTCCGGGACATTTTTCTACCGAACAATTTACAAATTTATCTTGAAAGCAGTCTAGGGTTAAGCTTGATTGAGGTCTAGCGAGGAAAAAAACCCCACACAAGCACAACCCCCTCAAGTGTTGGGCGTGTAGAGAAGTACGGGAAGTTGAAGATCGAGTACAATAGCTCAATAAAGAGAGAGAGAGAGAGAAAGAGAGAGAGAGAGAGAGAGAGAGAGAGAGAGAGAGAGAGAGAGAGAGAGAGAGAGAGAGAGAGAGAGAGAGAGAGAGAGAGAGACTAAATAATGAATTAATTATCTGTCACTGTATGTATTGAATAAATCAGTGCTACAATAGTTATCGGTACTACAAAGTATCGAGGCTCTCAGTGGCCTATTTCGGTATGACGTGTCAAAATTAAGTATTGCTACGTATTACCCTGATCATGATTCCTATATTCCAACATTTCGATCATCCCCATCACAAAAAAAAAAAATAAATAAATAAAAAAAAAAAAAAAAAGCATTCGTTGGGTTGGCAAGTTAACTAGCTGTGCAGATAATTAAACTCTAACGCCACGAACTTAAAGTCAATTACGAAGCCCACTAACTAGTGAGACACGGGCAGTAGCTGTTTAAGGGGATAGGGTTGATATTTTGGTCGTTTTTGTTTTTTTATAACTTTTTTCGTTTCTTTCCTAGACCTCCATCAAGCTTAAAAAATCACCCCCTAGACCCCCTTCAAGTTTTCTTTTTAAATATTTTCGGTAGAAAAATGTCCCGGCCTAAGGCTGATTCCTCTTAAAAAATACAGCCTCGCTATCACTCGCCAGGAAACAATCGACTCCTAAATGACAAGACAAGTCTTAATATTGACAAAGAAATGTGGGCGAAATGTCTTAACTTCGCCAAACTAATGGGCCGAACGTCATAAAATCTGAAAACTAATGGTGCTAAAGATGAGGAAGAAGGGGAACAGAAAACCGACCAATCTCCCCTTAATTAATGGTAGCTTAAAACTGGGTTCACCAAAACATGCTTCTAAGAAAGTGGCTATTCCAGTTCTCATGTTTGTTGGAAAGAACACCTACTATAGTCTATTCCCTGTAAGTAGGCGAGAAATCATGAACCCTTTCCTTTTTAACTCAAAAAGTGCTAGAGCAAATTGGCTGTAAATTTCCACATCTATTCCTTGGCTGACTCTTCCCAAATGGTAGAAATATTAGCTCGATTACTCTAGTCGTTCTTGAGTTACAGAGGAAAGAGGTCATGATTTCTCGTCTACTTACAGTGAATAGACTTTAAATAGTACAGAAATATCTGGTGATGTGGTGATAACTATAAGAAGGTGCTAATGTGCTTTTACTGTTGCTTAAATAAGCATTTGTTATCGCATACCTTAAGGGGAGATGGGTCGTTTTTCTGGTCCCCCTTCTCCCTCATGTTTAGGCCCATTAGTGTTCGGATTTTAAGATGTTTGTCCCTTTAATTTGTCGAATTTAAGACCTTTCGCCCCATTTTTTCGTCAGTATTAAGACCTTTCGTGCTAATCAAGTGTCGATTTTTTTTCCTGACGAACGATAGGGAGCCTGTAATTTTGGAAGAACCGGCCTTCGGCCGGTTACCAAAAATGTATATATTAATCTAGAAGGGGGATTTAATGGATGTTTTTTAAAGTTTGATGGAGGTTTAGAGAGGAAACTATATAATAATAACAAAAAATATATATAATTGAGCTAATAAATAAGCCCATCTCCCCTTAATATAAAGATGGTCCATCATTTGTCATGCGTCCACCACTTATGTTCCATCCATAAATATCTAATCTGAAAGCTGCATCTCGCTAGTCCACTCATCGTAAATGTCTCTGTTTGAACCTTTCGATAAATCCGGTATCACACGAGCGCTTTTTCCCTCAACATTTATGCCCAACACTGATCTGGCAGCTTATGAGGTCAGCTTTTTAAGTATTTCGGTTACCTTAACTCGTCTACCATCAGTCTAGTTTCCGATAATAGTGCAAAGTATTCCAGAAATGTTGCCAACAAATGTTGATTAGCAGATGTTGACTAAACAAGTTCTCGTGTGATACCAGCTTAAGGGGAGGCACACCGTTTTTCTGGACCCCCTTCTCCCTAATGTTTAGCCCCACTAATTTTGAGATTATAAGACGTTCGGCCCATTAGTTTGGCGATTTTAACACCTTTCGCTCCATTTCCTCGTCAATTTTAAGACCTTTCGTGCTATATAGGTGTCGATTATTTCCTGGCGAGCGATAGCGAGCCTGCAATTTTAAGAGGAACCGGCCGTCAGCCGGGACATTTTTCTACCGAATATTGTACACATTTATCTTGAAGGGGGGGTCTAGGGGGTGTTTTTCTAAGCTTGATGGAAGTCTAGGGAGGAAACTAAACAAATATATGAATACATGAATTAATAGACCAAACAAACGGTCTGCCTCTCCTTAACGCCAATGATAAATAAGCATGAACCACGCAGGACCATAATTATATACTTCGAGTGGAGAGAAAACCATAAATCATCTTTATTTATTAGTGAGGACTTATCGTGCAGCCGTAGGGACAGAGGTGGAAGACGTATGCAAATCGAGGTTATACTACAGTTCTTGCATGCTTAAGGGGAGATGGGCCGTTTTTATGGACCACTTTCTCCCTCATGTTTATCCCCATTAGTTTTCAGATGGTAAGTGTTTGCCCCATTAGTTAGTTGGTTATAAGACCTTTCGCCACATTTCTTCGTCAATATTTAAACCTTTCGTGTTATTTAGGTGTCGATCTTTTCCCTGGCGAACGATAGTGAGCCTGTAATGTTGGAAGAACCGGTCTTAGGCCGGGAAATTTTTCTACCGAAAAATTTACAAATTAATCAAGAAGGGGGATCTAATGGATGTTTTTTTTTTTTTATTAATTTGATGGAGGTCTAGGGAGGAAACTAGAAAAATAATGAATACATTCAATAATCGCCCAAAAATTGAACCATCCCCCCTTAATGACCAATCCATCAGCGCCTAATGAATAATATCTCGAATGATATTTCTTCCTCGCTCGCTGATAAAACAAACAAGCTCACTACCTGGTTAATGGAACGGTTAATGGGCGAGACCGGGGCCCCAAACCAGAATGACGGGGGGTAGTTCTCGCCTTTGCTGGACCCCCTTCTCCTTCGCGTTTAGCGTATTAGTGTTGAGGTTTTAAGACGTTCGTTCCGTTAGTTTGCGGATTTGATACCTTTCGCCTCATTCTTGTTATCAATATTAAGACCTCTCGTGCCCTTTAGGTGTCAATTTTTTTCCTGGCGAGCGAAAGCGAGCCTCTACTTTTAGAAGGAATCAGCCTCCGGTCGGGACATTTTTCTACCGAAAAATGTACAAGTATATCTTGAAAGGGGGTCTAGGGGGTATTTTCTAAGCTTGATGGAGGTCTAGCGATGAAACTCAAAAATATATAAATAGATAGATACATATATAGACCAAAAACCAAGTACTACCCCCTTAATGAAAGCTTGGAGGATACGAGAGACGGGAGTAGTATTGGGAGCCGAGTAGCCCGGGGAACACAGCTCAACACCACATTTAAGTCAGGCATTACTTGTTCGGAACTGGGATCTACGCGAGGAGTTGGGGTATAAATCTATCAGGAGTTTGGCATCGACAGAATTAAGGGGAGACAGACAGTTTTTTTCTGGACCCCCTTCTCCCTTATGCTTAGCCCCACTAGTTTTGAGATTTTAAGACGTTGGTTCCGTTAGTTTGGGGATTTTATGACCATTCAGCCCATTTTGTTTTCAATATTAGGACCCTTCGTGCCATTTAGGTGTCGATTTTTTCCTGGCGAGCGATAGCGAGCCTGTAATTTTAGGAGGAATCGGCCTTTGGCCGGGAGATTTTTCTACCGAAAAATGTACATATCTATCTTGAAGGGGGGGGGGTCTAGGGGGTGTTTTTCTAAGCTTGAAGGAGGTCTAGAGATGAAACTAAAAACATATATGAATATATGAATTAATAGACCAAACAAACAGCCACTGTCCCCTTAATGAAGGAAGCGTAGAGGATGCGGCAAACAGGACAGAATCAGGTAGTATTCGGGAAAATACAATGCTTGCATCTTTGACTTGTATTTGCCGTATGTAAACTGGGATAGGTAAGGATTTCGTTAACTTATTCATTAGAAGTTTTGCATCAATGGAATTAATGAGAGTTTGGAGAATATACCAGAGACGGAACCGTATCTGGGAGTAGTGTACAGAAGACAGTCAGACACTACATGCAATAGTGGAATTGCCGACTTGCGAGTTTCGTTCTATAAGGAAGTTGGAGCTGTGGACAACGATATTTAACGTAATTTACTGTTGTAATACGGTCGTAGTACATTTATAAATACATAAAACCAAATTCAACATACCATTTATCCATCAGAAACGTACAACATTATTGCATTTCCGTTTATTATCGTTGTTCACGGCTCCAACTTCCTTATAGACTGAAACTCGCAAGTGGTCAATTAGTGAAAGAAACCCGAAGGCTCGAGCGGACAGGTCATTATATCTTAAGGGGTACTACTCGCTTTTTCTGGACCCCCTTCTCCCTCATGTTTAGCATATTTGTTTTGAGATTTTAAGACGTTCGTTCCGTTAGTTTGGCAATTTTGAGACCTTTCGCCCGATTTTTTTTAGTCAATATCAAAACCTTTCGTGCCTTTAAGGTGTCGATTTGTTCATGGCGAGCGAAATTGAGCCTCTAATCTTAGAAGGAACCGGCCTTCGGCCGGGAAATTTGTCTACCGAAAATATTACAAATTTATCTTGAAAGGGGGTCTAGGGGGTATTTTTATAAGCTTGATGGAGGTCTAGCGAGGAAACTCAAAAATAAATAAATAAATAAACATATAGACCAAAATCCAAGCACTACCCCCTTAAAGTAACGATGTAAGGACCATGCAACACGGCACTTAACCCCTTCTGTACCGGCGACGTCTTTGTCATATTATTCTAGCTAAACTTAGACGATTTTGTGCAGTTTAAGAAGGATTTGTGGTAGTATAAATGGTTAAGTGAGGTAGTTCGCAGCCTATTAATTGGAGGCCCTTTTGAAACTGAATAAAATCGTCTAATAGTAGCCGGATTGAAGTTAAAAAGACGTTGCCGGTACAGAAGGGGCTAAGGATCGAAGTAAGTCGTTTGGGTATCGGAATCTATACCTACTTGAGGATCTGGTGTCTAAACATTGACCACTCTGTATCTGCAGGACAGTGACGGGGAATCTAGGAAAATATTTGACAGGGGTATAGTGGGACTCCGATTGATATAGCTCCCTCTGAGGTACGAAGCTGTGTTTACTGTGTCAGAGTGGATATATGAGATTGAACAGAGTGAGTTTGTAATTTTTCATCTTTTATACTTCCCCCCCCCCCCCTGAGGTACGAAGCTATGTTTACTGTGTCGGAGTGGATATTTAAGATTGAACAGAGTGAGTTTTTAGTTTTTCCTCTTTTAGATAGACTCGGGGCGGGATTCTTAATATAGTAATATAAAACACAATCACTATTTACAATATCCTGCAACGTGTAATCGCCAGCCTAATGAGAATTTAAGGGGCTAGTGTCTTTTTTTGTTTTATCTATTCGTTCATATTTTATTTTGTTTGTTTCCTCGCTAGACCTTCATCAAGCTTAGAAAACGCCCCCTAGACCCCCCTTCAAGATAAATTTGTACATGTATCGGGAGAAAAATGTTCTCTTGAAATTATAGGCTCGCTATCGCTCGCCAGGAAAAAAATCGACACCTAAAGAGCAGGAAAGGTCTTAAAATTGACTCCGAAATAGAGCTAAGGGTGTTAAAATCGCCAAACTAATGTGCCGAACGTCTTAAAATATCAAAAGTAATGGGGCTAAGCACGAGGAAGAAGGTGGTCCCGAAAAAACAACCCATCTCCCTTTAATAGCGTACACAAATCAGGCGTCAAGGCGGGTAATGAATAATTTGTACTATTGATGGATATGATCGGTATGATATTAGCCTTTTCCGAGCATCACATTTCGCCATAATAGCCATAGATGTGTGTGAATTTGTATTTGTTTTTGTGTGTTCATTGATTTCGGTTATGTTGTCCCTATTCGGGCTCTGTCTTGAGTCGGCCACCCCCACCCCCAAAAAAAATATAAATATTAAAAAATAAAATAAAAAAAAACTTAGGGAAAGTGGGTCTAGGGGGGGTTTTTCTAAGCTGGAGGTCTAGCGAGAAAACTCAAAAATAAATAAATAATTAAATATATAAATAGGCCCGAGTATAAAGTGCATACATTATAAATTATACATACAACCATATATCACTGATGCAGGGATGTTGTTGAGCGACTCTCCTTCCCCCCCCCCCCCTCCCCCACTTCCCTCCTTCTCTCTCTCTCTCTCTCTCTCTCCCCCTCCCCCTTAACCCCCCCCCCCCTCGATAGTATCTTATGGGATATTTTACGGTTGACTGCAAAAAGAAATCAAATAATTTTTACTACCTCCGAGGCACGACTCTGATTCCCGGGTGATAAAGTGACCGACACAGAAGAAGGAGCTACCCACCACACATAGGAGGAGGAGGAGGAGGAACTTCGGTAAACGGAGATCGGGAGCTGCTTAGGTTTCCTGGCTTTGTGGCAATAAACTTCCATCTGACCCTCTCAGTATTCGTTGCAACAAACCTCATTTATGATTTCATTAATCTCATTGGAGGTGTTTGGTGTTGTGGTGAAAATAATAAAAACATAGATTATGGGATGTTTTTTAAGCTTGATGGTGGTCTAGCGAGGAAACTAAAAAAAAAAAAAAAAAATACATTAAACAAAAATATTCCATACAAAAAAACCCATCCCCCCTCATTAGACTTGTATTCAGTTTTGAAAGGACCTGTGTAGATATTTGTAACTGAGACTGGATAAATAAAAAGGGGTGGCTGGGGATACTGTTACTAGCGTGATTGGGGCCATTGTATCATGTATTCTGAGATGCATATATGATCCTAATTCTAATTGCAAATGAAATGTAGGTATATTCAGGTTATATTTTGTTTATTGGGTACAAAGTTTGTCATAAAATAATGATAATACATTATTGAAATCTTTAAATAATAATAATAATAATAGTACGAACAATGTTATGGATAATTAACATAGCTTCATCCATTATATCGGGCTAAACTGAACAAGAAAGCTGAATAATAGCCATAAAAGTATCATCGTACTCTGAAGTCGATAATTGCAATTATTTTGATAAACTAGATTTGATTGGACTAATGCAAAGGGGACGAAACATTCCGTGCCAATAAATTAAGTTAGTTTGTTATTTCCTATTATTCTTATCCAATACCATACACTCCTTTCCAGATAGACTGCTTTCAATCTGTAGCTAATATTACTGCTTCGAAGGGAAATAGTAATTTATAAGTAATGTTATGTAGCTGTGTGTTAATCTACTGACAAGCTGGAAAGCTTACCCATTGTTCTTTCTAATGGATCTGAACACAGCACCTGTCGAAGAGTAACTCAAAATCACTGCATTGAGGTAACAAGGAAAATTTGAAATCGTTTACCTCTCTGGCTTTGAGATGTTCTTTAATAACATATTATTCGCAAAGGTACCTGGCCCTATTTTAGACACAAACCTCGACGCCGTCAGCATTATATATCAAGACGTTCATCATCATGTTTCTGAAGGTCGTAAATTAACCTAAATCAAACTTATGAGGTTATCTAATACAGTCGTTTACTATTGACTGAGGGGATTTGTTCATATCCCAAATAAAGTAGCTTAAAGGATTATAGAATATAACAAACAACCGTAACGGCATTGTAATAATTATAATGCAGAGATCTGGTAATCTTTCACAAATATGTAAATTACGTACACACATACAATACAGTAGATAACACGAATTAAATAGACATGAATGGACTGATATACTAATGACACCGAAATAACTAATAATGTCGTCTAATGGAATATATTTACATGATATGTATGGTAATAATTTTCTGTTATTAGACAAGCAAACCATATACATTTGCAATATCCCGGTTACTATTCAATTTCCTAATAGGCATGAGGACATTGTGTTTGAACCTGTGATTAATTACTTTTAAGGGGGGTCACCTGTTTTTTTTTATCTTTTTCTCCTTTTCTCTCTTTCCCTGGCTTGTATCCATTCGGCCCCATTCAGCCAACTGTTTTAAGACTTTTATCCCCATGCAGGTGAGCGATAGCGAGCCAGCATTGGATGGAGAAATCCGGCTTCGCCGGAGAAATTCATCTATCGAAAAATGTACAAATTTAGCTTGCTGTCAAAACAAAAATACATATATGGTGGCTCGCTACCGCTCACCAAGAAAATATTGACACGTGTATGGGGGTTGTGACGTTAACCACTCCGTTAGAACCGAATGGCTTGTCCTACAGTGACTCGCTAGGATCGCCAGGGCAGTGGATGTGGCTACAGTTGATGTATTGTTGTGTGCTTTATTTCATATGAAAGCTCGTGTCATGGGCAGTCCAGAAAGGCTCTTTGTTTTCACCCATGTCAAGGCTTTATATATTTAATTGCAAAGTATATGTTTTATCATTAAGTAGTAATGATAGGATTTGAGAGAGAGAGAGAGAGAGAGAGTAGAACAGAGTGTGGGGAAGTGCGCAGTGTTTTGCTATACTCGATGACGTCATAGCTGGCAGGACTCGTGGGGATTCGTTGAAGGAGTTTTTTTACCATGCTTGGTGACGTCATGTTTGGCTAGCTTCTTTAGCATTGGCTAGAGGACTTGTTACCGCTTTTCTACGCGGTTCGAGCTAGTGCTAGTATATATACAGCTTCCTCGCCACTCTCTCCCTCAGATCTGGTTTCTAGAACGCATCCCTCTTATCCCTTTGATACCTGTCCCCCTCACTGCACCTGAGAACCTTTTCCTCTGCCTATCTCTCTCATTTTCCATATCTTTCACCACCTTTTATTAATATTATACCCCCTCTGGTTAACTCTGCATAATCAGCTTCATGCTGGCCAGTTGTATTGTGCGTTAAGGTCTTATATAACTCATGTATGTTAGTTGTTAAGATAAGTTGATCACGAAGCATTGGTTGGCATTCATATTGTTCAGTACCGCTTCCTATAATTATTAGTGTTTGCTGGATTAGATAATGCTAGACTAGGAGTCTGATACTATAAGGTATTGTTTCCGATGGGTGTTGGCTTTAGTTAAAAGCTGCACGACATACCTGAGAACTGGAGTTGATTGGGTAAATTCTAGTCTGTGTGCCATTGAGAATAGAGCATGCACGAATGAGAGCTTTTTGCCTATACCATTCTGCACCGTTCTAAGCTCGTTGTTTGTCTTTGAGGTACGCCAGGAGAATGCTTAATACTTCGGTATTAAGGTTTCTCAAGAGAGCTACCCTTCATTATAACGTAATACTTGACGCACAGACTTGAGATTTGCACTAGGCTATGCGGCATGCCATGCGCACCAGTATCTCGTATCATTGACTCTAGCTAGACTTTATCAGTCACAGTAGACATTAAGTATATTAAACCAATTACTCTTTTTATGCATACCCGTTTATGATTACACAAGCAGTTCGCAGCCTAGGTTGATGTATTGAGACACAAACGACTTAGGCTCTTTTTGTTGATAGGAATACTGCATTGTCGTGGCGATTATTATTATTGTAGCGTTTAGGATATTCTTGGCTCCGACTGCATTATATCTCCTGCCTTTTTGTGTGCATAGCCTGCACGAGCATTGTTCCGCTGCCTGCCTTTTTGGGTTCCATTTCCGATTCGAGCATCTTGATAGCATCTAACATTTAAAGAAGATTCCTTGTTTGTGTTGAAGGACTTTAGTGCACTTTCTTTCATGCAGGAGTGCCTGACATTTATTGATTAAAGTAACGTAAGCTGTAACTTCTCTTACCACCTTACTTTGCATACCATAACCAAGCACCTTCGGTTATAGGTAGTAATAGGCTGTTTTCACATAACATTAAGCCTAGAGTAGACGCACATTTATTGAGAGTTTAATAACCTATTATTACATATAGAACTCTGGAGAGTATTTGTGTTCTTTGTTCACTGGGAATATACATCAGAGGTTGGACCTAGCGCTTTCCGTTGTAGCATTTATGCCATTACTAGTCCAATGAATAAGAACCCTGATATATTTAAACCTCAGTCGTAACAAATGGCGACCTTACCTAGGATTTGGTGAACCTACATTTATTAGCAGGGAACATTTGTTGTTTTGGCGAATATTTTGCGGGGATCAGCAAAAATAATTTTGTTTGCAACATAGTATAGCCCTTGAGTATTTCCGAGATTTTTGTGTGTATATCGAGGTATAAGAGTTTGGGGTGCTTCTTTTCTGAATATTGAGGTGGGACATTTTTGTGAGCATCATGTCTTATACCGGATCAGAGGAGAATGGAGACACAGTAAGTAACGTCGAAACTGAAGAACAGCAGCAGGATGAAATGGTTAATCAGGTGAACTGTGAGGAGGATGCTAGGATATTTTTGCAATGGCCTGTTACTGCCGAGCGGTTGGAGGGTATGGATCGGTACGGTCTTCAATGCCTGGCCACAGCTATCGGTCATGCGGGTACTAGCAGCATGACCAGGGATAACTTGATAACGTGTGTACTGGGCAGGGTGACTGGTGAGCGAGATGGGTTGAGTGCTCAGAGCCCTTCGGCCATGCTTCCCCTACACTCGACTCCCAGCCATCCAGTAGTTTGCCGACCCCGAGTACGTTTCCACAGTTGGGTGGTGACTGGCAGGGTGGGTTGCCCCGGGGGGGACCACCGGTAATTTCAAACATTGTACCACCTTCACCTCCTCAAGAGTTATCTCCAGAATTATTGTTTCGGCTCGAATTAGCTAAGATTGAAGAGAAAAAATGTCAGCTTCAGCAGCAACAAAGGGCATGTGAGTTTCAGCAGCAATTAGAATTAGCCAAGATAGAAGAGAGAGCCAAGCTATCAAAAATCCAAGCTGATTTAGAGTCAACTAGGTACTGTGCCGACAGGGACGTAGAGAAGTCGCGGGTAGAGGCAACGGGACAGCGACTTGGGGCTGGTAACCGTGCTCATGATCAATCTCTCTCGCACTTATTGAAACTGGTTCCGGTGTTTGATGAGAGTGGTGTAACATAATTTTTCGCACGCTTTGAGAAGAAGTGCCAGGAACACCAGTGGTCAGAGAATAAATGGGCAGCACTTGTATCCTCTAGATTAATAGGCAAGGGTCTTAAAGCCTACGATGCGTTACCTTTGGAGTCATGTATTGTGTATGAGGATCTCAAGGAGGCTCTCCTGAGGGCTTACGAACTGCAACCAGAAACGTACCATTTGAAGTTCCGGGGTGTAACCAAGGGAAGAGGTAGCACCTTTTTTGGAACACGCCCGGGACTTGTCCGATGCTATGGGGAACTGGCTCCGATCTGAGAAGGTAACAACGTTTGATGGAGTTAAGCAGTTGATGATGTTGGAGCAGCTCTTTAAGAGCACGGGCGGTGATCTAACTTTGAACTTAAAGGAGAAAAACCCAAGAACTCTAGTCGAAGCAGCAGAAATGGCTGATCGACGGCTGTCGTTGATTCGGGGTTGCGGGTCCTCACAGAAGTACGATGCAAGTGCTAGGGACCGTTATCCTCCCCCTCCCCGTAGCAATGACACATTTAAACAAAAGAGCAATGAAACTAAAACTGAATCCAAACCTAACACCACGCCGTATGAGAAGAGTCAGGGGCTTTTTACATCACAGTATAAGCCGAAACCGAAATTTATGTGTTTTAAGTGCCACCAGGAGGGTCACAAGGCAAATGAGTGCCCTAGTCAACCTCCTCCGGCAGCCGTGTCTTTTGCTCACGGCATTGGAGTGTTCAAGAGGACATCGGAATTTGTTAGAGGTAATTCTTCCGAGGTAAATACACTACCAGTGCAGAAGGATCCGGAAGGCTTATTCCCTGTCTGTGATGCCTTTAGTGACCACAGGGGACTCGGTTGTGTGGAGTGGGGGGGTAGAAGACATGAGGTGAGAATTTTGCGTAACACTGGGGCATCGCAAACATTGTTGAGGAATTTCACTGGTAAACCTGTAAATACGGCGCGGGTGGTTGTGGTTCAGGGGGTTAATGCAACAAGGTCATACCCGCTTGTAAGAATGAAGATGGAAGTTGATGGTGTGACTCGTGACCTGGATGTAGGAATTGTGGAGAAGTTACCTGTTGGGGGCGTCGACCTCCTTCACGGCAACGACTTTGCGGGGCCTACTTCTGAGGCTCCACCCTTAGTCGTTGCCGAGAAGCCGGCCGACGTGAGTAGGGAGGAGCAGGAGTGGGTTGAGAAGTGTCCGGTGCAACCTATGGCGTGCGTTGTCACCAGATCTCTTGCATCCAGGGAGTCACATTCTTGTCAACAGTCTTTAGACAAGCGGAGGAAAGGTACCGAGAAGGGGTTGAAAGTTGATGCGGTTGAGAGTTTAGTATCAACGGACATTCTCGGGGACTCATTATTAGGACCGATTTTCGAGTCTGGAGAAGACCCATTAACTGTTACTAACAAGGCAGAGGATGGGCTTAAAAAGACGAAGAGACAGCAACAATACACAGAGAGAGAGCAACGGGAGGCTAAATTCAATGTAGGAGGGGGGCATGAGTTGTTTCGCAAACACTTAGATAAGCTTGCTCCTTCGGACATTCGTAAATTGCAATTAGAAGACCGGGAGGTTCTTGAATGTGGTACCGGTGCTGTCGAGTTGAAGGAGGACAGTGATGCACAGTCGGGAGATTTTTACAAGTATCCCCTGACCATCATGGAGGTAGCAACAAGGTACCCTGACGCGTACCCTATGAGAAATGGGTCAGCGAAGACGGTGGTCCGAAGCTTGCTAGTGTATTTTTCGCAGTATGGTTACCCGCGGGAGATTCAGTCAGACCAAGGATCCAACTTCACTTCTAGCCTCTTTGTTCAAGCAGTACCGCAGTATGGGATTGTTACGGTTGTGTCATCTGCGTATCATCCAGAGAGCCAGGGTGTGTTAGAGCGATGGCACTCAGCCTTGGAATCTGTGCTTCGTTATTGTTGCTTTGAGAGTGGATGGGGTTGGGATCTTGGCCTGCCATATGTTTTGTTTGCTGCACGGGATATACCTGGGGAAAGTTTGGGATTCAGCCCTAATGAGCTCATCTTTGGACACCGTGTCAGAGGGCCTCTCCATATGGTTAAAGAAATATGGGAGGGTGCAGAAAAACCTTGTTCTATGCTCAAGTATGTCCTCGACAGTCGAGAACGGATGTTGCGCAGTCTGGAGTTGGCTGGCCGTAATTCGACTAGCTCTCAGGCCCTCATGAAGGACAGGTACGACCTCAAGGTTAAACTCAGGGAGTTTCGCGTGGGTCAGGAGGTGTTGATTCTACTGCCCCTTGTAGGTCATCCCTTATCCGCGAAGTACACTGGTCCTTATAGGGTGGTTGAGAGGCTATCGGCCATGGATTGCTTGGTAGCCACTCCAGACAGACGGAAGCGCAATCAGTTATGTCACGTTAATCTCATGAAGGAGTATGGGAGGCACCCCCCTGAGCCTCTCACTGTGCCTGTGATGACGTTTAGCAGTCAAGGTGGAGAAGGAGAACGGGACAGTCAAGCTCAGGTGGAGGATAACTGGAAGGATAAGAAATTCAAATGGGCGCCTGAGTGTGAGAAGTCGTTTGGAGAAGTAAAACACCTGTTGTGCACTCACCCGATCCTCAGGGCCCCTGACTTTAGCCTACCTTTCCAACTAGCAACGGATGCTAGTGCTGTGGGGGCTGGTGCCGTCCTTGTGAAAAAGGACGATGATGGGCTGGAGCATCCTGTTAGTTTCTGCTCGGAGAAGTTCAATTCGGCCCAGGGGTTCTGCTCTGTTGTTGAGGAGGAGCTGCTGGCGGTTGTGCTTACACTGAGGCATTTCGAAGTCTATGTTCCAGCCTATGGTCCGGTCGTTGTAGTTTACCCAGATCATCACCCTCTCAAGTTCTTGGACCAGTTTCACAATCGGAATATGAGGCTGACCAGGTGGTCACTAAGGTTATTGGTATATAACCTGGACATACGCCATATTGCCGGTTGTGACAACGTGGTTGCAGATTGTCTTTCAAGGGTATATGATCCTGGGTAGATTGACACACGGGTAGCCTCCTGCTTTAGTTTGAATAGTATTTTGCGCTTGGTGCTTGTTGGCTCGCGGTTGTAGCCCAGCGTATTGGGTCGTAAAGCAGGAGTTGAGCGTTTGGTATAGAAGAAAAAACTAGGTTTGCCCCTATAGTGCAGCCGAAATAAACAAATTAAAAAACATAAAAATCAAATAAAAACTCTTTCTTTGATAGTTGAATTTTTCAGTATGTTATAGCAGTAATTCTGAGTTGCACTCCTCTCAGAATGCTGGGCTAGAGAAGCTCGCTCTTGAGGAGCATAACTACATATGATTTAACCTATTGTGTTGGGGAGGGTTATAATTTTATAAAATGTTTTGTTGAGAACTGTGCCAGATATTTTACTGCCGCTGGGTGATGGGAAGTAGAGATATAGCATGGGTTCCAACAATCAGATTTTTGTGAGCCTTGGGCCTCTGAGAAAAATCTTTGGGGGGGGGGGGGGGGGTGACGTTAACCACTCCGTTAGAACCGCATGGCTTGTCCTACAGTGACTCGCTAGGATCGCCAGGGCAGTGGATGTGGCTACAGTTGATGTATTGTTGTGTGCTTTATTTCATATGAAAGCTCGTGTCATGGGCAGTGCAGAAAGGCTCTCTGCATAATCAGCTTCATGCTGGCCAGTTGTATTGTGCGTTAAGGTCTTATATAACCCATGTATGTTAGTTGTTAAGATAAGTTGATCACGAAGCATTGGTTGGCATTCATATTGTTCAGTACCGCTTCCTATAATTATTAGTGTTCTGCTGGATTAGATAATGCTAGACTAGGAGTCTGATACTATAAGGTATTGTTTCCGATGGGTGTTGGCTTTAGTTGAAAGCTGCACGACATACCTGAGAACTGGAGTTGATTGGGTAAATTCTAGTCTGTGT
Organism: Paralithodes platypus; assembly: GCA_032716605.1. Classification (NCBI taxonomy): domain Eukaryota; kingdom Metazoa; phylum Arthropoda; class Malacostraca; order Decapoda; family Lithodidae; genus Paralithodes; species Paralithodes platypus. The sequence goes on from CM064487.1 coordinate 112,552,451, forward strand.
GCCATTGAGAATAGAGCATGCACAAATGAGGGCTTTTTGCCTATACCATTCTGCACTGTTCTAAGCTCGTTGTTTGTCTTTGAGGTACGCCAGGAGAACGCTTAATACTTCGGTATTAAGGTTTCTCAAGAGAGCTACCCTTCATTATAACGTAATACTTGACGCACAGACTTGAGATTTGCACTAGGCTATGCGGCATGCCATGCGCACCAGTATCTCGTATCATTGACTCTAGCTAGACTTTATCAGTCACAGTAGACATTAAGTATATTAAACCAATTACTCTTTTTATGCATACCCGTTTATGATTACACAAGCAGTTCGCAGCCTAGTTTGATGTATTGAGACACAAACGACTTAGGCTCTTTTTGTTGATAGGAATACTGCATTGTCGTGGCGATTATTATTGTTGTAGCGTTTAGGATATTCTTGGCTCCGACTGCATTATACTCCTGCCTTTTTGTGTGCATAGCCTGCACGAGCATTGTTCCGCTGCCTGCCTTTTTGGGTTCCATTTCCGATTCGAGCATCTTGATAGCATCTAACATTTAAAGAAGATTCCTTGTTGGTGTTGAAGGACTTTAGTGCACTTTCTTTCATGCAGGAGTGCCTGACATTTATTGATTAAAGTAACGTAAGCTGTAACTTCTCTTACCACCTTACTTTGCATACCATAACCAAG